>VMBQ01000626.1:141146-151452 GCA_007657795.1 Dreissena rostriformis
CCAGGGGTTCTGAAATATGCTGTCCGAGTTGTCCGAGTCGTCAATTTACCCTTCCGGGCAAGCAGTTTTTGAAAGCTGGCTTGTCCGGGGACAAGTAAAATTTCCGTGGTAAAATTTGTTTCGAGAACGAAACTTCAATATTTTTCGAAAATAAAAAACGAAGTTTATATAAATAGCTTATGATTAATCTGCGGACTAGCACACTTTTTTAACTGGAGGTATGTTATTTTCCGATAATAATTATTTAATGTGGTAAACCAGTCCACGAGTATATATAGCAACAGCCAATCACGCATAAGAAAACAATTTTAATCAGGGACCTATGTCCCTGTTTTAATAGAGAAACCAGCACACATGTGTATAGCAACAGCCAATCACGCATAAGAATTTTACGATAACACTTTTCGTGCATTGCAAATGGCCGCATACATGTTCTAACGACATGCATTCGATTTTTATATAATAAAACCACTTCAACGTCTAGCCATGACGCTAATCAGACCAATGATAAATCAGTTCGGCGTCGGAAAAGAAGAGAAAAGCCAAGTATGAATATGATAAACACACGACGCCAAGCGGAAACAAGAATTTTTTTAGTCTTGGCTAATTGATTTTCCTTGAAACGTTGCCGATGTGTGTAAATGTAAACTTCGTAAGGAGTTTCCTTTATTAGCGGATAATTATATACTTATAATTAACGGAGATTATTTTATTTCAAGTAAATATCCGAGATGGTATCATGTTAGTCGAACTTGTTGACGCTCTCAAATATTAAGCTACTTTTTATATTGGTAATATTTGGAGTTCCAAAGAGTTTAGCCCACATAAAAAGTATCTCTAAATTCTTTGCGCGTCTTATAAATAAGACTAGTATCATGTGTGACTTAAACGTGATCTTATTATATGCACATCTTGCTTGTATTTTTTGTTCAATTTTCTAGTTAACTATGTTTATAATTTAAAATAGAAGTAAACAAAAGTGTATGCTTGTATTATTTGCTTAATTAGTAATGACCTTTTCCTTTATCTATCTTAAAAGTACGGACAAGTACTTCTTTGGTACGGACAAGTGAATTTGTGGGTCCAACTTGTCCATGGACAATTAGACTCTTAAAATATTTCAGAACCCCTGTATCCCCAGTATATTCTTAGCCTAGCACCGAAACACGAAATTGCTAGACAGACGGTTCCTGGCTGAAAAAAAAAAACACAAACTATTTAAGTGTACTGTATACAGTACAGCCAAAGCGGAACAAAACGAGTCGATGCAGCGTCAGTCGTTGAAGCCGCGTCGATATGCGGCGGCAAGTCGCATTTCGCCGCAAAACTTCGCATCTGTCCGCCGAGGCATGCGGCGAACCGCGACATGATGCCGAGTCGATGCGCATCATGAAATAAAAAATCTTTTTTAAATTATTAGTTACATGTAGTTAACAAACTTTGAAAGAACAATTATAGTAATAATTAAAATCAAAATAAATTTATTGTGCACCGAATGTATTAGCATATACATGTAAGCATAGTTAATGTGTCTGGCCAATTAAGTTTTTTTCCCGCCCGTAGTGTATGTATTTCACACATAAACAAGGTCACGTAATTATGTTTTCGCACATACAAGTGGTCAAGGCTCCAGCATTGGTGGATTAATAAATTAATTGCATGTTGATTTTGCTATTATATTTTAGCTGAGATCATTAGCAGTTTGAAGCCATATCAATAATCAAGACGGTGAAGACGTAGTTGTTGTTTTGTTAATTATCAGCTTATAATAACTATTGTTTGAATATGCGTATATAAACATGTTTTATTTTGTTCATATTATACAGTTAATATGGCTACTCATTACCCGATAATCCCGTATATTCCAGTTTTAAAGCAAATGCTGGTAAATATTTACGATACACAAACATTCTCGATATTTCCTTAAGTATCAAATACATTTTGGATTTGTTACTATTTATAAAAATGATGAAATAACGTCTAATCGAGCCCTTTTTTTTTTCACTGAACACGCGATTTACGCCTGATGTGATGTTCATGTATTTATACAACACAAAATACACCCAAACTTTCCAAACGACGTTCTACATGTCTGCATAATTTTCGCGCGCTTTTAATAAAACAAAGGATATTTTAGCACTGTTTATTTGACACTAGAATTTGCCAAAGGACGCGTTAGCATTAAAATTCGGAAGTGTGTTTGGGATTACAAATTTAATAATGATAATCAAACGAAACATAAACAGTTGCGCGTAATTAATTCTACGCTACACATACATGTATGTACATTAAGTGGATATCTTTTCACTCGATACAGACTCTGCGTCGTTGCGTGGATCGATGCCGAGTGCCACGGCGATACGCCGCGTGAACACACGATTCGGCCGCCGCGTACTAATAATCTGGCCGTGGCGTAGCCGCGGTTGATGTGTGTGCCGCTTTGGCTGTACTGTATACTATATATAAGTTAATGTAATTGCAATGTAATCATTTAGTGTGTCCCCTACTGTAAAAACATTTTGCAGACTAGTGATGAAAGTTTTGTATGATTGAGGTTGTCAAAGTTAATATTAAGAAACATCTGGAGTATATAATTGCACTGCTCAGAAAGACTAGAGCGACACATCTCAGGTTGAAAGCACTTAGTCCGTTTGTGTCTATTATGGTATTCCATAACTGTTAACGAGTGTTAGAATTCATATTACAGAGCAGAATACGATGGTGCACTATATTCAAATTCAATAAATAAACCAGTAAGAGAATTTTCTCCATGCTATTTTTTGTATGCAGTTAACATTCTTATTTTCATGTACCACTTTAAACTGTGTTAAAACTTTTGTACTTCACAGCCTCAAAACAGAGTATTTATGGAAACAATTGGCTATTTTTTGTCATTACTCACTTATTATCCCCTGCAAAAGGTGGTGTGATTTAGAATTGGCGTTGTGCCTCAGTCTGTCAGTGCGTCCGTCTGTCACTTAATTTTCAGGGCTAAATCTCACAAACTAATAAAATAAGAAACCATCATAACACTTCATTTGTGTATTATTGATATCAGTGAGGAGAAGTGCCATACAAAAGAACCATAACCCTAGTAGGGCTGCACTTTCTTAAATAGAGTTATTGCCTTTTTTTTAGTTCCCCTGATTGCTCAAGTGAGCATTTGTTATTGGTCTTTGTCTGTCGTCTGTCCATCCGTCCATCCACATTTGTTAGTAAACACTCTAGAGGCTACATTTCTTGTCTGATCTTCATGAAACTTGGTCAGAAGCTTTGTCCCAATGAATTCTTGGTAGAGTTCGAAACTGGGTCATGCCGGGTCAAAAACTAGGTCACTAGGTCAAAAACAAGAAAAACACCTGTAAATACTGTTGAAGTCAAATTTCATGCCCAATCTTCATGTGACTTTGTTAAAATGTTTGTCTTAATGATAGGCTGGTTAAGTTCAAAAGTGGTTCTGGTCTGTTGAAAAACATGGCCGCCAGTGGGCGGGACAGTACTGTTTTCCTTATTTGGCTATAGAGAAACCTTGTAAACACTCTAGAGGCCACATTTCTTGTACGCTCTTCATGAAACTTGGTCAGAAGATTTGTCCCAATGATACCTCGATTGAGGTTGAAACTGGGTCATGCTCGGTCAAAAACTAGGTCACTAGGTCAGGAAAAAAAAAGGAAAAACCTTGTAAACACTGTAGAAGTCACATTTTATGCCCAATCTTTATGTTACTTTGTCAAAATGTTTGTCTTAATGATATGTTAGTTGAGTTCAAAAGTGGTTCCGGTCTGTTGGAAAACATGGCCACCAGTGGGTGGGGCAATTTTCCTTATTTGGCAATAGAGAAACCTTGTGAACACTCTAGATGTCACAATGATATTTGGTCAGAACATTTGTTTTCTAGATATGAGAGTTGAACACTCTAGAAGTCAAATTTTGTACCTAATCATCATGAAACTAAGTCAAGACATTGGTTTTATTGATATCTCGGACAAGTTGGTAAATGGCTCAGATTGGTTAAAAAAACAACACTTTTTAGCTCACCTGATTGCTCAGGTGCAGTACTTGCACGTATTTTGTTTAAGCACTAGCCCAATCGGGCTACCAGCTTGGAAATTTCAATAGCCCGAATCAATTTTAACTAGCCTGAAATAAAAGCTATAATTATGTTACATTTGTACCTATGTTTGTATTGAAAAAACATAGCATAATTAAGATAAAACAAAAAAAAACTTGATTTTGTTTATATTCACAGTAAATGTCTGACAAAATAATTAACACAAGTTCTCCATACATCTCAATTCCATCATGGTCATTGTCTCAGTCACCGTCATCCAGGTCTGACATGTCAGGTATGCTCATAAAGGCGGCCTGAAAAAACAATGTTATGATATAAATTTTCCTCTCAAAATCTGAATAAAGTAAATCTCAAACAAGCAATAATACCTGTGCATAAGAAGTAGAACACAAAGGTAACTTTTCTGCCCTTCTGAGTCTTCTTAATCTAAAACGACATTTGTAGCAGTAGTTTCATTACCTAAGCCACATCTGGTTTGTCACCGATTGAATCAGCATCTAAATGCAGTATGAGAACACTGTCACATTTGAATAAAAGGCAGGGTTCGTTCTTTGACAGATTGATTTTATCTGTTAAAAATTATACTTGCAAGTTAGTGCATGCTATTTAATTGCATGTTGTTTTTTTTTACATTACGTATGGAATGTACATACCAGCCAGTCAGCAATGTAGGCTTAGAATCAAAGTCCCCACTTGGAGACATCAAAACAAAGCCATGACCGATTATTTTTCCATGACCATTGGAAGTTTCATTTCATTTACTGTTCATATTTTTTGTTGCAATCTTAATTCTCATTTTGCAGTTGATGTTCGTGTGTTGCACCCTCAAAATTACGCAGGAAAGACATTAAAATAAATGTATCACTGCGAGTTCTCCATCCAGTAACAATAATAGTTTTAGCGTCTTATGAGATTGACTTACAACATTGTTCGATAAGCGTCTAATCAATGAGTGCTCAAGGGAAGTAACAAATGCAGTTTTGAATAAGCGTCTATATGAATCTATTTCGGACTTGTTACTAAGTTTGGACACAAAAAATTGCTCTTGACCGATCGGGCTACCGGCTTGGAATTTTCACTCGACCAATGCAAAAATCACTCGACTCGGTCGACAGTTGAATGGGTTATGTCCAAGACTGCAGGTGAGGTTTTAGGATCTGTCTTTGTCCATAAAATGTTAGTCCGTCCACATTTGGTTTGTAAACACTCTAGCATTCATATTTCTCAAGCATTCTTTATCAAAGTTGCTGAGAAGCTATATGGCCACAAGATCTCAGTCAAGTTTGATATGAGCAAAATCACAGAATAAATGCCACAATTATTGCCCTTAGATTGTGAACATTTTCATGATATTATGCAAAATCCTTTTAAACACTCTAGAGGTCACAATTTTGATTCAGATTGTATTAATCTTGGTCATAATATTTATTTCTGTAAGCACAGTGTGATGTTTTGTCATGAGGGGTCAAAATATAGGTCACCTGGTCAAATCTTACAAAACATCTTGGCCCTCTTGTTATGTATTATTTCAGGGCTATATCTCACATATCATACAAGATTCCTACATGAAACTTCATGGGTGTATAGATATCAATAAGGAGAAATGCCTTGTACTAAAGAACTAAAACCATCCACTTTTTAAACAAGAGTTGTAAATTTTGTATGATGTGCCTTTTCAGGACTATATCTCAGATATGGTACACTATTGTAGCATGAACTTTCATGTGTCACTGTATGTAGATATCAATTAGAAGTTCTATGCACAAGAATCATAAACCTACACTTTCTTAAATAACAGTGATTGACTGTGTTTGTATCATGTAACTTTTCAGGGCTATATTTCAGATATGATACAAGATTTAAAAATGAAACTTCAAGGGTGTGTAGAAATCAATAAGGACAATTGCTATGCATGAAAATAATTACCGTACACATAATTACTAGTGCTGCAACAATACGCCAAAAACCGTATTGCAATATATTGTCAGTTCAAAAACCTGTATTGCAATACATCGCAATATATTGCTAACTTGTACCAAAATTATAACTTGCCAATTACCCGATAATCCCTTAAATTCCAATTTTACAGCAAATTCTGGTATATATTTACTATAAATGTGCTCAAGAATAATAAGTAACACAAACATTCGCAAATTTTCTTAAGTATCAAATACATTTTTGCAATTGTTACTATTTAAAGATGTGATGAAATAACGTCCAACCGGGGCGTTTTTCCCACTGAACACGCGTAATTCAGCTGACGTGATGTTCCCGTTTTTATACAACACAAAATACACCCATACTTTCCATGCGACGTTCTACATGTCTGTATAATTTTCGCGCGCTTTTTATTGAGACAAAGGATAAAGCACTTTTTATTTGACGCTATAATTTTTTACTGTCGCGTTAGCATTCAAATTCGGAAGCGTGTTTCCGAAATTCGGATTACAAATAATGCTCAAATCAGAATCGAACGAAACATTTACAGCTGTGCGCAATTAATTCAACGATAATCTGTTTAAAAGCATCGAATGAATGCTCCCATGTAACAACGTTACTCCGTATAATACACTTTTTGGAATGCTATTTTTACGTAAAAAATAATTTACACTGCTTTGTTTTGTTTACCTTTTTATCATTATTTCGGATGGCTTTTCTGGACAAAATGTGAATGAATTTTTGTAAAATTTTCGTACCGGTATGATGAAAATCATATCGCAATACAATATGCGGATTGCGTATTGCGATATATACCGATATACCGGTATATTGTTGCAGCCCTAATAATTACTTAATTTAAGGATTATACTGTATATCAAGAGATAAGCACCCATCCATAAACACTCTTTTTTGTGGGGATATAAATTTAACAAATGTACTTCTTATTATGCCCCCCTTGGAAGAAGAGGGGGTATATTGCTTTGCTCATGTCGGTCTGTCGGTCGGTCTGTCGGTCTGTCCGTCCACCAGGTGGTTGTCAGACGATAACTCGAGAACCCTTGGGCCTAGGATCATGAAACTTCATAGGTACATTGATCATGACTTGCAGATGACCCCTATTGATTTTGAGGTCACTAGGTCAAAGGTCAAGGTCACGGTGACCAGAAATAGTAAAATGGTTTTTGAGTGATAACTCAAGAACGCATACGCCTAGGATCATGAAACTTCATGGGTAGATTGATCATGACTTGCAGATGACCCCTATTGATTTTAAGGTCAAAGGTCAAGGTCACGGTCACCGGAAATAGTAAAATGATTTTCGGATGATAACTCAAGAACGCTTTTGCCTAGGATCATGACACTTCATAGGTACATTAATCGTTACCCGCAGATGACCCCTATTGATTTTCAGGTCACTAGGTCAAAGGTCATGGTCACAGTGACAAAAATCGTATTCACACAATGGCTGCCACTACAACGGAAAGCCCGTATGGGAGGCATGCATGTTTTACAAACAGCCCTTGTTTATGTCCTTGATTGGTGTACATTAATGTAAAGAGGCTGCACAAGATTGACTTTACAACTTTCAATACATAAAAAGACTTTACATGGATAAATAATTGTTAACACAATCATTTAATGTTAGTATCAGTTAATTGTTTAAATATAAATATTTGAAGTATGATTATTAAATCAAGAAATTTAGTTGCGTAAGATAATCTATCTCTAATGACCAACTCAATAGCTTAAAAAGAATTTTGCAAAACAGAAATGATCCATAGAGTATATTCATTTAACATTATTATAGGTCTGTTGGAATGTTTAAGAAATGTTTAAAAGCTGAATAACAGATCTATTAACATATTTCTCTTCAGTGACTTTACTTATGGCACAAAATTGACTTTGCTTAATTGATCATTTGAATTGATAACGCACTTGAATAATTAAAATGGAAATGCTATACCTTAAAATGTTTTTTGGTCCAATTATGACTTTGAAAATAATTCAGTACCCATGCTTCAATAGCTCCTACAATGAAATAACCCTACCCAGAGAATACCTGTAAATTGTAATATATATATTGATATAATTGCTCCGCAAATCTCTTTGTGTGAGTGTAAAATCCTGTCAGGCAATTTTCTACAATCCATTGAATTGCTTGTATACCATACCTGACAAGTCACTCAAAGCCTTTGACTAGTAATGGTTTAAAAATATGAAACCAATATCTGAAAATTTCAATTCAAAATGCACTGCGATCAGCAATTAGAATTAGAATCAGAAGCAATTAGAATCAGAAATTCAAAAAGGTACCTGTACATAACATTTTTGCGTTGAATAAGACCGAGTTCATGAAAATCTCTTTACAATGAATGAAGTTATGGCTGTTAAAAGCGATGCTACCCGTTTTCGGGTTATTTTGAATTGAATGAATACCTTGAAAATGAAAGTAGAAATCAGACGGGTCTACGAATAATTACAATAATACCCCAAAGGTTGATAACCGCTAGAAATACTTCCTTCCTTCTTCATAGGACGGCATATAAACTTATAATCTGGTACAATTTGGTATGGAAAATAAGCAGTCTAAAAAATACGCCCGGTGTTCATTAGAATTGCGTTTTGTGACGCAAGGTTTTTAACAGCAATAATGTAATTATATTTGTATTTGCGTTTTTGTACGCTTTATTTTGAATTTAATTATGTTTTTGGTTATTTGAATTGCGTAATAAGGCAAATACGCTTGTTATATATAGCCCTGGGACATGTTTAGGCCCCTGAAGTAGGGCACATATTAGTCACACTGTAAGTCTATGCATGACTTCTTGTGTGTGTGTGAGTATTCTGTCTGAAATTAATATCATTTCTGTAATTTTTGCATTCCTAAAAAGATGTCTGTAGTTGTTTACACTGAAATATTTCATAGTGTACATGTATATTGTAGCATAACATACACAAAGCACACACATTTAATGTGGTATGTGATGTCAGATATTTTTTTTGGTCCTCGATAAAAAACTGTTCAACACGGCCAGTCTGTAGATCTGCCGTGGAATCATATGGAATTCTATGGAAATCGTTAGATGGAATTCCGTGGAGTATTGGCACTAACTTTCCATCTGATTCCATGCAATCAATGGAAAAGTGAAAAAAAAACAGAAGCGGGACTTGATATGGGATGGAATTCCATAAAATGCCGTGGAATTCCATAGAATTCCATGGCATTCCATATAATGCCGTGGAATTCCATAGAATGCCGTGGAATTCCATAGAATGCTGTGGAATTCCATAGAATGCCATGGAATTCCATAGAACGCAGTGGAATTCCATAGAACGCCGTGGAATTCCATAGAACGCCGTGGAATTCCATAGAACGCCGTGGAATTCCATGAAAAGCTATGGAATTTAATAAAAAGCTGGAATAAAATAGAAAAAACAGATTATAGATCAAAGGCATTTTATTGATTTTGAAAAACAAATGTGAATGTAACTAAAGGTTTCATTATAGAAGTTAAACAAGAACAAGATCTGGCATTAATCATTAACCACACACATGCAGTCACAGTACATATTAAAAAATGAGTGGTTTTACATTTTCATTAAGTACCAACTCTCTTAACCACAGGCATGCATGCACACATTCAAAAACACATCCATAAACATGCACGCATATACAAGTGAGGAAAGAAAAACTTATAAAAGGTACAATATTATTAAAACATAGAAGTAGAATTTTACATTTCTCTTATGACAAGTATACTTCCTTCTCACATATGTTCATAAACACACACAATTACAGTTTTTATGCCCCCCTTCAAAGAAGAGGGGGTATATTGCTTTGCTCATGTCGGTGGGTCTGTCGGTGGGTCTGTTGGTCCGTCCACCAGGTGGTTGTCAGACGATCACTCAAGAACACTTGGGCCTAGGATCATGAAACTTCATAGGTACATTGATCATGACTCGCAGATGACCCCTATTGATTTTGAGGTCACTAGGTCAAAGGTCAAGATCACGGTGACCCGAAATAGTAAAATGGTTTTTGAATGATAACTCAAGAACGCATACGCATAGGATCATGAAAATTCATGATCATGACTCGAAGATGACCCCTATTGATTTTGAGGTCACTAGGTCAAAGGTCAAGGTCACGGTGACCCGAAATAGTAAAATGGTTTCGGATGATAACTCAAGAACGCATATGCCTAGGATCATGAAACTTCATAGGTACATTGATCATGACTGGCAGATGACCCCTATTGATTTTCAGGTCACTAGGTCAAAGGTCAAGGTCAC
>VMBQ01000626.1:155338-273459 GCA_007657795.1 Dreissena rostriformis
ATCCAAAATTTTTTTTTTTTTTTTTAAACATCTTATAAATTACCACACCCACATTATACCCCTCTCTCACTCCCCCCTTGATCATGACTGGCAGATGACCCCTATTGATTTTCAGGTCACTAGGTCAAAGGTCAAGGTCACAGTGACTCGAAATAGTACAAGGGTTTCCAGATGATAACTAACATTAGGTCAAAGGTCAAGGTCACAGTGACAAAAAACGTATTCACACAATGGCTGCCACTACAACTGACAGCCCATATGAAGGGCATGCATGTTTTACAAACAGCCCTTGTTAATGTTTAGGTCAACATGTCAAACATACATGCCAGACGTCCCGATCTTGGCGGGACAGTCCTGCTTTTGGGGTGTTTGTCCCAGTGTCCCAATGTAACACTATTTGTCCCGACATTCGAACAAAACGATATACGCTCTTTAAGTTCACAACAAAATTCCCTGTTCAAGCTCCGTCTGGCTTTAATTACCATCGCTAATCACTTTATGTCCCCCTATTAACAAACCATTTCTACTAGTCGAGTGATCCAGTGTTGTTTTTGACATATTATCAGCGATATATCTGCAAATTATTGATTTGATCAGGCATTTACACCAGGGTATTTTTATGATAAGGGTCGTTAATTGCTTGGGATAGATGCATCGTAGTGCATTAAGCAGATTGCTTTTGTATTTCATGGGCCAAATCAAGTCCAAAGATACTATTATTACGCGTTATTCATTGTATTATATGTCAAACAAATCGAGCGCTGACCAATACCAGAGTCATAAATTTACTTTCGTTTTTGGCTGATTTTCAGAAAATAATTTGTACATAGAGTCTATTGCATCAATCTAAATTTAGAGTTAATGGATGATTGGTTGAATCAAAACAGTGCTCGATGTGCGCACATCCCGCTGAACGTTGCCTTAGTCACAAATGGGTTTATCTGCATAGTGCACATGTTTGTTTACTTCCGGAAAATGGAGAACGTCTGTGTTCATGCAATTCTAAACACATTTATCATCAATATTTGCCAGATATTATGAGGTTTTGTAAGTAATTAGCTGATTGCTGACTTCAGTTAAGGTGGCATGATTGATCGTTTTAGGTGTCCTGTTTTTTGGTAAAATGTACCGACATTTTTAATGGACTGTCCCGATTTGGACCCTAACATTTCTGGCATGTATGATGTCAAAGGTCAGTGTCACAAGGTTTAGTGATTTCTTTTGTGGAAAGTAATAAACATATAAAGTTTAATGGCAAGGTCACATAATCTGGTATCATAATATTAGTTTGCACACAAAATCTAGAGAACCTGTTAATGTTAGAAAATATTGAACAATATTTGTGATGTAATCAGAGAACATGTTCATGTAAGAAAATATTAAACAATATTTGTGATGTAATCAGAGAACATGTTAATGTTAGAAAATTTTGAACAATATTTGTGATGTAATCAGAGAACGTGTTCATAATAGAAAATATTGAACAATATTTGTGATGTTGGCCTTCACTAACTACATGCCTTATACATTGTTAAATTTCTGTCCATTTATCAATATGCATTCAAACTCACTGCATTAAGTCTGGCCTATCTATCTGTTAAACATTATCTAATTTCAAATTCGGTATCTTCTTTGCCACAATTGGAAATGTTATATATTCAATACCCACGTGACCCAATAGTCCCATTACAGTTTACATAGTTACACTGTTTACTGCTTACAATTGATTGTCATTTGACAGTTTATTTGGTTTCTGTTCAGTTCAAAAATACTTTATGGCTTAACCATTTTAGGTTTAACTGGATTTTTGTTCAGTACATATTTTGTGATTGCTTGACTTTTTAATAAAAGATTTAAATTATGTCTTTTCTGAACTAGTTATTCGTATTCACAGAGATACTGTGAAATTAAGAATTTTCCTGAACGTTTTGTTTGCTTAAAATGTCAATTATCAAAATGGCGGACTTGTCTACGTCTTCTCATGCCAAAGGCTCTGATGAGGTTAAGGATTTTATTTGTTTGTCATGCAAAGAGCAAGCAAATGCAGATTTTTACTGCAAAACATGTTTGAAACTTTATTGTGGGAAATGTATTCAGTTGCATGATAAGTGGTTTAAAAAACATTCAGCTTATGGAAGGAATGTCATGAAAGAATGGCCAGTTTCGAAACAGGTGGAGGAATTTCTATTGAAGTGTCAAGCGCACAAGGACAACAAAATTGAAATGTTATGTGATGACCACAGTCAGTTGTGCTGCACAAAGTGTGCCTTCAATGATCACAGGTATTTCTGAAATACTTTGGCACATAAACGTGTTTAGAAATCAATGAACTATATAATGTCACAATGTTAATGAGAGTTAAGTATTGTCAAGTTTGCAATTTTGATTTATTGTATTTTAACAAACACATTTTTTCCTGAATTTTTTGTGAAAAGAATCAAATACAATGAAATTTTACGACTACACTTTCTTTCAAATTTTTAGAAATGACTTATGAAATTAATTTGAAATTGTGTCTTTTCTGGACTTGTTATTTGTTTTGACAGAAATACTGTTTAATTAAGATATTTCCTGAACTTCTTATTCATGGGAGTTTAATATTTCCTGTGATGGCATTTATAACCTGTGTCCTTAATAACCATGCATCAGAAAAACAAGAAGTTTGAAGGTGTGTTTCAATTCAAACAGTACAGAACTAAATTTAAGTAAACAGTACAGAACTAAATTTAAGTATATATTAAATGCTCAGGTATGGGAGGTCTTTTAGCTTGGAGTTATTATAGAATAGATTTACATTATACACTGGGTTCTCTGTCCAAAGTAGAGCTCATGTTTGATGTATGATTGTTACAATTGTTTTAACTTGTAAAACAAAGTGCATTCAACACAAATTATGAGCTCTACAATCACTGTCAGACCAGTCACACTGCATGAGCAATTCTTACAAGCCTTTTAGACAAGACTACCTTTATGTGTACTAGAATTCTTGTCTAGTGTTTTGTTTCCAATATTAAATAAATCTCTATCCAGCTGCAATAAGAAATAAAGCTGTCAAGAAACTACTAATGATTACCTAGATTACTTTGATTACCTTGAAAAAGTGATTTCCTGGTTTAAGAGCCCTACATATTGTTATTGTTCGAAGAAGAGGGGGTATATTGTTTTGCACATGTCGGTCCGTATGTCCGTATTGTCCGTCCACCAGATGGTTTCCGGATGATAACTCAAGAACGCTTAGGCCTAGAATCATGAAACTTCAGAGGTACATAATGATCATGACTCGCAAATGACCCCTATTGATTTTGAGGTCACTAGGTCAAAGGTCAAGGTGACCCGAAATAGTAAAATGGTTTCCGGATGATAACTCAAGAACGCTTATGCCTAGGATCATGAAACTTCATAGGTACATTAAGCATGACTTGCAGATGACCCCTATTAATTTTTCAGGTCACTAGGTCAAAGGTCAAGGTCATGATCTTGTCATTAGTGCATATGATTTACTTTACACCCAGTGAGCATATATGTCATAGCCTTAACAGTAGTGGGTAATATAAAAACATAAATTCATTCAACATCTTTGAAAAACCCAGCTTTTACCTTAAATGACCTTTACATAACGCCAACAAACCCGAATGAATACACTCCATTCATTCCATTGGCTGATTTGAACAGAACCCCCCAGAGCATTGGCAACATAACCACGTCTGTAGTATCGGATGAAACACTCACAGAGTAGGGAAATGCTGACTTCTCTTTTCATATTCGTTTTGGCCCAGTTACAGTTAGACATTACAGATAAATTTTGTCTCCAATACGTTCAGGGTCCATGCTTGGTCAGTAAGTTGTCAGGGGAAGATGGACTGTACTATTAATAAATACCTCATTTTGATAATACAATATTGCTTTTTAAGATATCAAATAAAGATCCCATGAATTTTATGGAAATAAATTATTGAAAACCTAAAATATATTGGTAAATGTTGTTTGTCTTGCATTTGTCTTTCAATTACCAAAATAATATAGTTTGCATGCTAGATCTGAAATCATTGAATTGTCTAGCCACACATATGTGACGTACATGTACGCACTCAGTCTGTTTGAAAATCTTTCCTGTAATCCAGAATAGGCAACTGACATTTGCCATTTTGCTATAAATAACACAGTGTGACTTCAATTTTCTATTAGAAAGTATTGTGGCTTGATGTTCCATTTACAAGATGCAGAGATTTGTAAATAACAGTGTCATGTTCAAATGGGTCTTATGCGATATGCTGCCAGCGTAGCTCCAGTCCAGCAGTCTTTTCAGGATATGCATTTTGTAGAGGATACTCAGGAGATATCACGAAATCTTGAGCTACGCTGGCCAAATATGCTATAAGACCAATATTCGCATGACGGGGATGTAATAGTGTTATTTGAATGTGTTAAAGAAAAATGTGTCTTAATCAAACATTAAATGTTGTCGCTGCAGTCCATTCCTGATCTCCAATTCAAGACGTATATAATTAAAGCGGGTGCACGTAACCCTAAAGTCTCTTCCCATTCGTAGTAAAAACATCTATTTTTCTCTAAACGATTATTCATGACCTCTTTTCCTACGCCGTTGTTACATGTATGTCAACATGTAAAAGCCGGATCAGCAGAATCAACGGGGATCCGTACATTTTAGATATAAAAAATGGATTGTTTTGCAGATTTTTAGGAAAATATGGTATGATAAACAGAAAAACAGGTTACTGTCCCATCGTTTTGTAATATATTAGGCTCGGCACGAATAAAATAATGGCTCAGCAAGCCTCGCCGTTATATTATTCTAAGCCTCGCTTGATATATTACAAAATGATGGGACAGTAACCTGTTATTCTCTATTTATCATACCACCGCATTGATATCTGCCTGCATGATATAACGTTGCCTGATATATTTTTGTATTTTGCCACTACTGCGCATTTACGTTGGAGACGCTGACATGATCTTTTAAAGTGTTATCGGATACCCCATCCAATTACACTTTTAAGCTCTGCCCATAAAAATAATTTTTTTAACTCCGCCCACATTTGAGTTCACCATTATTTTGTGCAGCGTTCAATGTTTGCTAAGTCCCGCCCATACTGAGAACTACTTTTTTAGAGGCGTGGAATATCGCTTACGTCGTTAAAATGTAAACAAATTGAACCATTCATATTGTTTTCAGAAAATCCATAACTAGTAAGTAATAATTAAAACTTTAAGTTTATAAAACATGGAAAGCATGAAAGAAATGAGCATTCATCTATGGGAAAAATAAAGCAAATATTAATTTGGGCCTCACTTGCTTCACTTAAAAAGAACAAAAATAATACAGCATAATAAGAAACATTTAACTTAACAAAAATAAACTTAATAGGTTTTAATAAAAAAAATAAACATGACAGATTTGATCAAAAGAAGAATTCAGGACAACTTATACTTTAAAGATGCAAATGTGTTTCTTTTTTGTGTCACTCTTTCAAAATAGCAAGGCAAAAAAGTGAATATCATACACAAAAAATTAATGTCAACAGAGAAAAATTATTCAATTTTTAAGAAAAATTCTAAATAATAAAGATTCTTTCTTATAAGTCAACACCTGCCATATGATATCTAATAATACATGAACTATTCAATTTAAAGTGTCTGAAATCATAATTTTACATGAAACTGGTTCTGTCTCCACATCTTTAACAAAACAGAAAATGTTTGTGTACATTGGTAGTCTAGTACTCTAGTTAACCTGAAAATGAAATAAAGAAACCTTTATAAAAACATAATTAAGCACTCATTGCACAACTACTTTTAAAATGAAAATCTAAATCTAAAAATTATAAAATATTATTAGACTTTTTATTTGAATTAAGATCTATAACATTCAAAGATAAAACAAAAACATAAAAACACTTTACTCAATAATAAATTTGTTGAAAAAAGTTTCACCTTTCAAAAAAAAGTAATTACACTGGTTGATTTGAAGCTGTGCCGGAATGCAGNGGGGGGGGTATATAATGTATATCTTAAATTCTTTGAGTGGCAGAGAAAGACTGAGACCGGTTAAACTGATAAGGCTAGAACTGTTTTGCCAAGAACTTGGGAGAATGGTCATGACCCATCAAAAGATGTGGTTGCAACTTTCTGCAAATAAAATGTAAAAAAATATATTGTATAATTAAATCTAACAAACCCAATATTGAGACAAAATGTCAAAATAGAGATTATTAAAATAACATTTTTATACATGTAGCACAACTTGAACAAATTACAATTTAGACAGGCACACAATATCATTATAAAAAAATGATAATATAGGCATATGAAATGGCAGATAAAAAATAATTAAGAATGTCTTTAAACTGAAAACCTTTTTATAATAGACTAGGGGCTTTTTCTTCATAAGCAAATGGCTTTTTTTGCACAAATTTGATGAATTTGTGATGCAAATGTTCAATATTTAAAAAGTAAGCGACTATTTTTTTTCACATTTTTTACAGTTTATAGCAACTAATTTTTTTTTCACAATTTTGAACAGTTTGAGACACATATTTTTACAATTTTGAACAGTGTGCAGCTTATTTTTTCACCAATTTCAAGATTGAGCGGCTAATTTTTCACAATTTTCAACATTGCGCGACTCATTTTTCACAATACTCAACATTGCGCGACTCATTTTTTCACAATTTTCAATAGTTTGCGACTGATATTTTATGACTTTTAAACCATGCGCGACTCATGTTTTCACAATGTTGAATGGTCACCACCCATTATTCACAAATGTGAACAGTGCGCGACTCATTTTTTCACAATAGGAACAGTGTGCGACAAATTTTTTCACAAAATGAGGGGGCAAAGATAGCTGCTCAAAGATGAGAAAAGCCCACTGCCAGAAATTTTATCCAAAAAATAGCCCCATTGCTTTTCGGAGCTAAACAACCCATTCTTTTTTCAACAAGCACACAGACCAATAACAGTAGGACTACTGCAGGGCCCTCACACTACTTTGGGGGAATGGGTCCGCAGCCCTTAGGAGGGGGAATTTTTGCGGCGTTTCCCTTTTTTGGGGGATTTTTTTACTTACTCTCTCATTATTTCATTTGTACATGTTTGCACTATATTCATTGCATTTTTCATAATATAGTATGTTTGAAAAGATTCAATTGAAATAGAATTGAGTTATAATAATCATGAGACACATCTTTCTATTAAAATAAAAAAAAAAAAAATAATAAAAATATTTTATTTTTTTTTTTTTTTAGGGGGAATTTTTTCCCCCAAAAGGGGAAAAAAGTATACTTTTCAGGTGGGGGACTGCCGCCGAAATTCGGCAGCAGATTTGATAGATTGAGGGCCCTGTACTGGCACTGACTGTTGGTTCATCAGAATGAAAATGGGTGTCAAAAATAGCAAAAATAATGAAGCATGTGTAATGTGTATGTATAACGATGAAACTTACCAACCACTCGACCAGGAAACATATGGTTGCACAGACTATGTGGGATTCAGGATGCTCTCCCACTGATATCATGCATATCATTGGTCACAATAACGTACACATCATTAATCTCAGCAATATATCTCCAACTCCAAACACATCGCTTGCAAAATCGCTGAATATTGCACAAAAGCAGCTTCCTTAGAAAGTTCAAAATCCACAAGCAGTTGCGTTCTCCACCCACTTTGACTTCCCAGCGAAACCGTTAACATCTCACTACTAAACGTATACTACGGAGATGGACAAGTTGACAAATAAATCACTCTTATCACTTCCAATTAGCGCAGTGCGTTAAAGTCCAGTTCCATTTAGTTATTGTCGTTATTGTTTGAGATTTTCACTCTACACATTCGCTTTGAAAATAGCGATTGGTGTGTACTTGGAAGTACATGTACACGTTGAATGTGTTATTATAAACAATATATTTGTTATTCGTTTTTAGTGCAGAAATTGTAATTTTAAGTATCAATTTCTCGCTTCAATTTTTATGTCCCCCTCCATAGTAGTGGGGGACATATTGTTTTTGCTCTGTCTGTTGGTCTGTTGGTTGGTCTGTTGGTTGGTCGGTTGGTTGGTTGGTTTGCGCCAACTTTAACATTTGCAATAACTTTTGCAATATTGAAGATAGGAACTTGATATTTGGCATGCATATGTATCTCATGGAGCTGCACATTTTGAGTGGTGAAAGGTCAAGGTCATCCTTCAAGGTCAAAGGTCAAATATATGGGTCAAAATCGCTCATTTAATGTACACTTTTGCAGTATTTCAATATTCAAAATAACAACTTGATATTTGGGATGCATGTGTATCTTATGGAGCTGCACAATTTGAGTGGTGAAAGGTCAAGGTCAAGGTCATTCTTCAAGGTCAGATGTCAAATATATGTGGCCAAAATCGCTCATTTTAGGAGTACTTTTGCAATATTGAAGATAGCAACTTGATATTTGGCATGCATGTGTATCTCATGGAGCTGCACATTTTGATTGGTGAAAGGTCAAGTTCATCCTTCAAGGTCAAATATATGGGTCAAAATTGCTCATGTAATGTCACTTCTGCAATATTGAAGCTAACAATTTTATATTTGAAATGCATGTGTATCTCATGGAGCTGCACATTTTGAGTGGTGAAGGGTCAAGGTCAAGGTCATCCTACAAGGTCAAACATCATATAGGGGGACATTGTTTTTCACAAATACATCTTGTTTTATTTTGTTAAATTATAAGCATTTAAATTTTATTGTTTGTTGCTTACTTGCGAACTATTATTTATGTGTAAATATGCATAAATGCTAGTGGATGTAATCAGGGTGCTACTAATTTGCATATTTTACTACAGTACATCAATGAAATTAAGCGGTTGTTTGTTGTTGTTTGTTTTGTTAATATTTTCTTATTTACTTCAATGTGGCATAATAAATAGAATATATGGTTGGTGACTTTTGATATCATGTGATATAAAAAGTCACCAGTCATATATTCTCTATTTATATCACGGTCAACAGGAAGTTCTTATATCAGTCATGTGTGGAGGATGGTCATATTACTCGGAATCAGCTATAAAGTAATCATTTTTAGTAAAATAGATAAGTTTCAACAAAACAAACAATTTGATACCAAGATGTCATATATTTTAAACATAAAGTGCAACACAAACAGAAAAAAACAACACATTTTTTGCAAATATTAAGTGTGCCCGTTCTCATGACGTCATTATTAACACGTCAAATGACAAAAGTCATCTTCATTCCCGCTTAAACTGCAGCTTTTTAGCGATTTTGTCATTATTTCTTTAAAATCGGGGACGTTGAGGTATGATAAACAGAGTAACAGGTTATTTTTTATATTTACTAACACTATAATGTGATTTAAAATACATAAACTTTTTACAAACATTTCATGCGGTGGATGTTATGTGACTTTAAGGAAGAAAACAACACAACAATACTTAAACCTTTGTTTTTATTGAATAATTTAGAAAAGTAAATGAGTGTATATTTGTTGAAAATGTGCAGTCCTCTGTGTTCAATATTAAGTACACTTTTAATACTGTAAAATATGTGTGTAAAATAATCATAAACATGTTTTGTATCTTGGATTTCATTAACATTAGGAAATTAACATTTTGAATGTGAAAATAGCTTATGAACAGCGATTGGCTCTTGCTTTGGTGCCATTTAACATTTTTTTTTGGCAAATAATGCGAATACAATAAAAGTATATTTTCCACAAATTTTTTAAAAAGTTATAATTTTTTGTTATGTTGTGTAGTATAAAGTAAATTGCAAAATTATTATTCATATATACATCATTGCCACTAGGCTTGCTACTGTATGGTATTTCAATATCACATATAAATAAACAATAGACCAATCTCTCAGATCCTTCTTTAAAACAATTTACAATGGCGTCTTTTCTTTTCCACACATAGATCATGTGACAACAACTAAAGCAAAGTAATGACAATAGTTAAAATAACAACACAACATATTGGGATATAGTAGACCATGAGGTTGCATGTCATAAGCCACTCATCACAGGCTAGATTGTTCATGCTGAGACTTTATGAAATAGAGGACCCTCTTTTAAGAAGCCGTGTTATTTTGGTTGGCATCTGTCCTGTGGTCCGTTTGTATATTGGTCTGTAGACAAATTGTTTCCACATGATGTCTAGGGAATACTTCGTCCTACAACCATGCAACATATTTTATGTTTACATGCAGGAAGATTAAGAGGTAAATCCATGTTTCGGTCAATAGGTCAAAAGTCACAGAAGCTTATAACATGAAGTTACATGTATAAAGGTGTCGCAGTCAGTTTACGTACCTGTTATACCAATCATAACAATATTTTAAACAGATTTTCATTATCATAAAACACTGTACATGTAGGACAATTGGACATTCTTCATATATATTACAGTACTGCCCTTATTAAATGCTTTCATTCATTGACTTTTAATCCACTTAAGACAGGTGGTTGTGAACAATATATTGACTTTCATCTATGGCTTATTTAAAAATGTGTGGGAATATACATAAACTAAAAGTCATGCCTCTTTTCTTGCATTTGTTATTATTGATAGTGTGGTCAAGGTTTACAATATTAAAATTGAAAACAGTATAAACAACTAGAACATTGTTTTGAGTACATGGAGACCTCTACAATCCAATTTGTCCCACAACTGCACAAATGTCTTAAAATTATGAACAAATATATGGAGTTGCACAAGTTAACCTGATGATTAATATGTTACTGTAGAAGTATCCCTCTATTTGAGTAACGATTCTCACAATTGAAAAAATATCATTTGGTTAAAGGGATTGTCACATAACTCTTCTTATGTAAAAAAAAAACTTAAAAAAAATATCAAGGTGCATAATTTCACATGGTGGGTAATACTTTAAGAATAGTTAATCCCTTTTTCAGCTGTTTTCTTTGAGTTACTCACAACACAATTTTAAATGTGATTTCTTTGCTAAACAGGGGCCATAACTCTGGGTATGTTGAAAAAAGACATACCAAACTATGCATGTGGGTTAAATTACACAATGATAAATATTTATGTAAAGTGTTAGTCCTCTAGTAGCAATACTATTATGCCCCCCTTCGAAGAAGAGGGAGTATATTGTTTTGCACATGTCGGTCTGTCCATATGTCCGTCTGTCCGTCCACCAGATGGTTTCCGGATGATAACTCAAGATCGCTTAGGCCTAGGATCATGGAACTTCATAGGTACATTGATCCTGACTCGCAGATGACTTGATTTGAGGTCACAAGGTCAAAGGTCGAGGTCACGGTTACCCAAAATAGTAAAATGGTTTCCAGATGATAAATCAAGAACGCTTATGCCTAGTATCATGAAACTTCATAGGTACATTGGCCATGACTGGCAGATGACCCCTATTGATTTTCAGGTCACTAGGTCAAAGGTCAAGGTCATGTTGACCCGAAATAGTAAAATGGTTTCTGGATGATAACTCAAGAACACTTATGCCTATTATCATGAAACTTCATAGGCACATTGATCATGACTTGCAGATGACCCCTATTGATTTTCAGGTCACTAGGTCAAAGGTCAAGGTCACGGTGACTCAACTTAGAAAAATGGTTTCCGGATGTTAACTCAAGAACGCTTACGCCTAGGATCATGAAACTTCATAGGTACATTGATCATGACTCGCAGATGACCCTATTGATTTTTAGGTCACTAGGTCAAAGGTCAAGGTCACAGTGACAGAAAACGTATTCACTCAATGGCTGCCACTACAACTGACAGCCCATATGCATGTTTCACAAACAGCCCTTGTTTATTTTACACTCTTCGCATATTTTAAAATGTCATTTTTGTCTAAATAGGAGACACTACTACAATTATGATGAAAACAACATACATGTATAGAGGTGCACATTAGCTCACATGCCTGGTTACTGTACTTGTAAAGTTGCAGGAATACATATTGAGTTATATACGACAAAAAAGTCATGCAGATGGATGGAAAAGTGCAAATCTATATAGCCCCATATTAAGCCCAAGAAGCGTTTATTTATTGTCCATGTATGTTTTTATTTGACACTTTATACTTGTTTGAAGCATTACATAATATCACTGACTATTCCTTAATATGTACATGTATTAATTGTTTATTTCAGCCAGTGCAGTAAAGTGACCCAGATTTCGGAGCTGACCAACTCGCAGCCCACAGGCTTAGAGGGGCTGTCAGTGGAGCTGGAAACTGTCCTGGGGGAAATTAAAACCCTGCAAATCAGTCAGAAGGCCAGCATTCAGTCATTGCAGAGAACATACAAGGAACATAGTGCAGTTATGATAGAGCAAATGCGTGGCAATTTAAATACTTATATAGATGAATGTGATAATAATTCTGTGGGTACATCAGGCGGAAATGAGCAATATTTAAAAGAAGAGATGTGTAGGAGTGTTCTCTCTATCGTGAATGAATTTGATAATATTACTGCGAAGGAACTTAACGAGATGAAAGATGAAGTTATAAGCATTAAAGGGTCAGTTACAAGTTCTATTCATAAATGCACCACTCTTCACAATGACTTGTCACAATTCCATGAACTTGTTCAGAAAATTGGAGATAATAAGGAGCTCTGTCTTATAGCCAGCATAAAATGTAAGCATATAATACAGCAAGCATTGACTCTGCTGGGAAAGTCAGGCAAGGCGTTTAATGTCCAGCAGAAGTCTGTGCACAATGTGAGAATACCATGTGATTCAGTTACATGTGATATCTCAGGCATATGTGTTCTTCCAGATGGACAGGTCCTGGTTGCAGACTTCGAAAATAAGAGAGTCAAGCTTCTGAGCCAGCAGTACCAGGTGGTGAGTCACTGGGATGTGAATGCTTATCCACGGGCCATATGTTTGATCACACCCAGTGAGGTTGCAGTGGCTGTGAATGACCATGATAGCAAGATACATGAGGTCCAGTTTATCACTGTCAACCAGGGAAAGCTTGTTTCTGGCAGGAAGTTTCAGTTACAACATGAATGTAGAGGTATTGCCCATCAAAATGGAGACCTTTTTGTCACCTCTGGTAAAGAATTGTACAAATACACATTGAGTGGCAAACTGATCTGCAGACTCTACCAAGATAGATCAGGTGTTTTGACAGGTAAGAATCATGGTGAATCCATCCTGATAACATGTGTATTATGTTCAGGGATTTGTCTAGCCATTGTGGGAAAAGGAGTCTAGTCAAATTGTGTTATTCTAAATTCATACAATGACAAATTTGGGAATTTTTATTGACTAAATGAACCGAGTTGGGATTTATTTTTTTAATCAACAAATATTGACCCATTAGGCCTTTATCTTGTTATTTTGAAAAAATAATAATATAAATTATAGTTACATACTTTGTGAGATGATAATAAAATAAAATTCAGATGTAATAGCAGAAAACCTGCTGATGTATTATAAAAAAATTGTTTTATAATTCATATGTGCCCTTTGAATACTACAGTGCATTGTAGCCAAAACAAGATTCAGAAATATTGATTTATAAACATGAGTAATGAAGTATTTTGACTGTCACTACATGGCATGTCTATAAATAGAAACTGAGTTCCTGGGAGAGAGACACTTTCTGACCCTGTCTTAATTTTGTGGTTGTTAAATGATTGTACATGTACAATATGTTTACCTGTTGATAGAACTGTGCAATTGTTTCAGTTTGTGTAATTGTTTCCATCTGTGTAATTGTTTTGCTTCAATTCATATCTAACTCACCAGTCGCATTTCAACATTTCAAAGGTTATCACAATAGCTCTGCTACTGAAGTTTATTGTCATGCTTAACTATTGAATCATTGAAATGTATGCATATATTTTAGATGTGTAAAGGCCTCTTTATAGCAACATATGCGTAATACAATATCACTGCAGTATGTTTAATAAGATTATTTAACATTGACAGTAATTCAATATCTTGACGTTACTCTGTTTTGCAGTTATCAGGTGTGCTGTGAGTCCCACAGGAGACAGGCTGTACATCATCACCAGCAGCTACTGGCAGCACAAGCTTCTCACCCTGGCCAGGGATGGCACACTCCTGGCTACATTCACAGACCCAGCACTAGGTCACCCATGTGGTCTACATGTGACCCCTGCAGGCCAGGTGCTGGTCTGTGGATACTGGTCCGACACTGTACTACAGGTGGGCTGGGAGGGGCAGAGTAAGCTGGCTACGCTGGCTACTCATAAGGATGGAGTGAGGTGGCCAGAGTCAGTCTGCTACAGCAGCACCACATCATCCATCATTGTGGGACAGGATGGGGACAACATCCTGGTGTTCAGAGTGGAATAGTGTGTACATGTATGTATTAGTTGTTGTAATTAGTGATTAGTATTTCAATGACAATGTGTTGTTTAGCATACGAACATAGTAGTGTGTGATGTTACAATACAACATTAAGTGTGTAGTTAAAGATACAAATAATTTATGTACACATATTGTTATCTGATTATACAATGTGAGGGTTTTTGTTTTGAACATTAGATCTAATGCATATTATGTTATGTTGTCATAGGGTTTGTGTCATTATGGTCCTAAAATTTAGTTCTTGTAAACTTTGCATTAAAAAACAAAGCATTTCAACAGAAAAATTAATATTTCTACATATATGCACATGTACATAGCAACTGAGGCTATTTTTAGACTTTCATTTCTATAAACACCATGCCATGTAAGAAATGTATATGGATGAATACTTTTTTAATAAAATATGACATTGTTTAAGTAATCTTTGGAGGTGTATGTATTGATATTTTATGCAATGTTTACAGAAAGGTAACACTAAATGTGAGATTTATTAATTTGCCATATTTTATGATGTTGAACATGTCTTATTGATTTTTATTACATTTATATCAATGTGTGTAAGTCCTAAATATACATACAAGAAATACATCGAGCTATTCTACTGCTCCAGTTGCTGCTGACAGTCAGGACAACGATGCTGAGGATGTGGGAGACAAGCATGACGCAGAAGGTAAAAGAGACGCTTTGTCATGCCTTTTCTTGGCCACTTTGGGAAAAAATGCAATTTTGGGATTTTGAATTTGTTTCGTGCTAAAAGTCCATTGATTTGGGAAAACACATTTAATAAGTTTTAATTATACTTTAAATTATAGGAATAAAATCCTATTATAATAGTTATAAACTTTGTTAGATCTAATTGAAACATAATTGAGATATAATTTTCATAAGGAACAGCATATAACACACTTTGGGTATGGGTCCGTTAAACAGACCCATGAATACTCAAGGAAAAGCCCTGCTTGTGTATTTCCTGTTTATTAAGATGAGGTGGAAAAGAATGGTATGAATTTACATAAGGTAAAATATCCTTTTAAATTGTTTGTTTATTGTAAAATCATATATATTCGTCCGCATGTTATTTTGTGGTTAAAAAAAGACTTTCATGGACGTGGAAATTAATGCGTGACTTTCTCAGTTTGGAAACAATAAATATTCAGGGCCCTCAATCTATCAAATCTGCCGCCGAATTTCGGCGGCAGTCCCCCCCCTGAAAAGTATACTTTTTTCCCTTTTTGGGTGGAAAAATTCCCCCTAAAAAAAGATTTTTTTTTTTTTTAATAGGAAGATGTGTCTCATAATCATTATATCTCAATTCTATTTCAATTTAATCTTTTCAAACATACTAAATTATGAAAAATGCAATGAATATAGTGCAAACATGTACAAATGAAATAATGAGAGAGTAAGTAACAAAATCCCCCAAAAAGGGAAACGCCGCGAAAATTCCCCCTCCTAAGGGCTGCGGACCACTTCCCCCAAAGTAGTGTGAGGGCCCTAAATATGGAATTTGTGTCAGTGTGTTTGTATTCAATTTGTAGATCGTTCAACCCTTGAAATCAATAAAAAAAATAATGTCCCGCGAATAATAATGTTTTTGCAGTGTATAAATAAGTGAAGTGGACAAGAATGATATGATATGATTTAACAGAAGGTAAAAGGGCGTCTATTCTTGTGTATATAGTGTTTTCAGTACAACTTATTTTACTTGATGATCAATTACTCAAACCCTTCTCCAGCTCGATGCTTTCCAACTTACCGATACAGACACCTCAGAAACACAACACCGCAATAATTTCTGTCATCCCCATGCAGGCCTTGAGTTTTTATAAAGCTGTGAGATATTTAATTAAGCCTATTTGATTGGAATCTATTCCATCTAATGCCGTATAGAGTCTGTTTGCGAGGAGGTAGTAAGTTTTCATTGTGTATACAGTGTTGTTGTTTTTTTTGGTCAAAACAGGCCCCGTTACAAAGGAGCATGATTTACATAAAACCACCATTTTTTCACAGGATATTATGCGTTCTTGTTAGTTTCATGGAATAAATGCGTTTTGTTTCATGGAGTTAACGAGTATTGGAAAGCGTAAAGAAAAATAATTAAATGGGAAAATTTGTATGGGAAAATAATTAAAACAAGCAAATTCGTTGAATTGATAGCCCACGCCAATATGCTTCTGGACACAAAATTATTATATTTGACACTCAAAACAACATTGTTACAAGATACAAAGGGCCACAACTCCGTTATTAACAGATGGTGTACAATGCCATTTGGCGTGCATCATCCTCTTATCCATATATATACGCATTACAGGTTTCAATAATATCCGCCAAAGCACTTCAAAAATATGGCTCCGGACACACAAAAAGCATTTTTCAAGATACAAAGGGCCATAACTCTGTAATTAACTGATGGTGTACAATGCCATTTGGCGTGCATCATCCTCTTATCCATATGCATACTCATACCAAGTTTCAATGAAATCCACCAAAGCACTTACAAGATATGGCTCCGGACAGACGGGAGGAAAGACGGACGGACGGAAGGACCGACAGACAACGCCAAAACAATATCCCTCCGCCTATGGCGGGAGATGATAAAAAGTAGAGAAACTCGTATTGAGCACCTCTAAACTCACAAATTCGCACTGAAAGAAGCCCAAACACGTTTTAATAATATTATATTTCTTCTTCGATATAGCATATAAGAAGTTTACAGTATATTTACTGTATAATGTTATATAAGTTAATGTTATTTGCTCTTGAAAGCCCTTTATAAATCTAAGCATAGACAATGGAAGCCATATGTCTTATCAGGCATTATTATAATAATTTTCATTGTTCAAACATTTCTATGTGAAGGATCAATCTAAAATTTGGCATGCACATTGAGGATAGATGAAAAATGATAAGGAAGTGCATATTTTTTGCGTTTTAAACAGTTCAGGTTTTCTTATAGGTAACATTATACTAAATAATCGTTTTATGTTGGGCTGTTCTCAATAAAAAAAATCATATTTTACTCAAGGCCATGTTTTACACTTTAGACTGGTGTTCTGCCTTTATCTCTTGGATATATTGGAAGGGAAAGAAAAGGTGCTCACTACTTAATCCCTGACATATGATAAAAATATAGAGACTTAAGTACAAATTTGACCTGAAAACAGTTACATTGCACTAGAAAATGGCCGGAAAATTTAAGGTGCAAAAGAAGTAGAGTTTGATTTGAGTAAAGTTAATGTTTGGTTTTAACATGACATATCTTTTTTATTGCTTAAATTGATTCAGCTTAGAATGAACTTTCAGTAAAAGTATGGTTATGGTGGTCTCTATGTTCAAAATGTTGCATTTATTTTCTCTTTAATTTGTCGCTTTTACATTGAATTATATAGGGAAATCATTTAGTATATTGTGGCCTTTAATAAATTTAGCTTACACTAACAAGGGAGAGAACTGTCAATATGTACCAGCAGTGAGTTGTTGCCATTAAATTGTTTCATATTTATTAATTTGTAATATGTCTTACAACTTTTATGACATGATGGTTTACTTTGGAATTGTTGTCTAGTGTGAATTTAAATTTCGAAGAAGAGAGGGTATATTGCTTTGCTCATGTCGGTCTGTCGGTCGGTCTGTCGGTCGGTCCGTCCATCAGGTGGTTGTCAGACGATAACTCAAGAACGCTTGGGCCTAGGATCATGAAACTTCATAGGTACATTGATCATGACTCGCAGATGACCCCTATTGATTTTGAGGTGACTAGGTCAAAGGTCAAGGTCACGTTGACCAGAAATAGTATAATGGTTTTTGAATGATAACTCAAGAACGCATACGCCTAGGATCATGAAACTTCATGGGTAGATTGATCATGACTGGCAGATGACCCCTATTGATTTTCAGGTCACTAGGTCAAAGGTCAAGGTTACGGTGACCCGAAATAGTAAAATGGTTTTTGGATGATAACTCAAGAACGCATACGCCTAGGATCATGAAACTTCATAGGTAGATTGATCATGACTTGCAGATTACCCCTATCGATTTTGAGGTCACAAGGTCAAAGGTCAAGGTCACAGTGACCCCAAATAGTAAAATGATTTTAGGATGATAACTCAAGAACGCTTTTGCCTAGGATCATGACACTTCATAGGTAGATTGATCGTGACCCGCAGATGACCCCTATTTATTTTGAGGTCACTAAGTCAAAGGTCAAGGTCACAGTGACAAAAATCGTATTCACACAATGGCTGCCACTACAACGGACAGCCCATATGGGGGGCATGCATGTTTTACAAACAGCCCTTGTTTTTGTTGTTATGCAGGAAAAACTTGCTAAAAACATCAATGAGCCGCGCTGTGAAAAAATAGGGCTTAATGCATGTGCTTAGATTGTAGTCCCAGATTAGCCTGTGCAGTCTGCACAGGCTACTTAGGGACAACAATTACCTCTTTAAAGGTATGTTTTGTTGAAAATAAGTATCTTCTTTTGTGAAAATCCAGTATCGTCAGAAAGTGTCCTCCATGATTTGCTTGTGTGGATTTCACATGCTAAAATGGGACGAAAGCTTCTAATATTGATGAGCGGCAATTTGGCTTATACAATTACACTGAAAGTAAAGTAAGAATAATTATTATGAATTTACAGGTTATTAAAGCATTAGCCAACACTTTTAATGTTTTAATACGAAATGGTTTAATTGCATTAATTTTCATTAATTGCTATTTAGGACAAGGCACCAATTAAATTCCAAATTAGAAATTCAGATAATTATGTTTTGCTGTTGAAAACCTTCACATCCAATCAAGAGGCATATATATAGTGTATTATACATTGTAATATAAAAATGTGTTACAAGTTCATATCCCCCACTCTAGTGTTGTTGTTTTCAGGTGAGCACCAGCATTAATATCCAGTTGGCCAAGCAACAGCACCAGTCCGGCCTGCAGGAGCCCCAATACTAAATGATCCTTTGCCTTCCCTGATCCCTAGCTCCTCCCACTGGACCTCCGGCCACAAAGGGTCAGCATCATAACACAAGTCTGTTCTGCAATAAATCCTCAGCACGTCAAGTTTTCACGCGCTGTTATGAACAGCTGAAATGTCTGTGTTGAGATTTCCCCAAGCAAGCCCGAGTAGTTTTGTTTAGCTCTAGCGCCCGAGTGGGATGAGTGTTACAGAAGCGAGACGTTATAGCAGCACTTATGGTAACGCTAACAGTTAACGCTAACAGTTAGTTCTCGCTGTGGACATCACGAAGAATCTCACGAAGAATTAAACGTTGAATAATTTGTTTCATTCTTTATAAGACACAGGGTTCGCACAGGGCTTGAAAAGTGCTTGAAAACGAGTCCTAGGCTTGAAAAGCCCTTGAACAAAGGTTGGCCTTAAAACAGTGCTTGAAAAGTGCTTAGTTCATGTAAAAAAGCCTTGAAAATGTTTATTTCTGCTCAAAATTACTTTTATCATGGCTTTAATTACAAATTTAAATCGTTCTTATAGGAAATATTACGAAAATGTATCATAGATTCCTTCGCGCAAAAAGTTGAGTACGAAATATAAGTTTCGTACAATATTGAGTACGAAATGTTATGTGTACACGTCACAGATTATGTGTGCTACGTCAGAGGTTCTCCATTGTGATCAATTTTCGCAATGGGGAAGTGTCGTTTCAAACCAGGGTGGTTAACTGAATATTCCTGGGTACAGAAAACAAATGACATTCGAAAAGCACATTGTTGGGTCTGTATGAAGACCATTGATGTCGGGGGTATGGAGGAAAGCGCTTTGAAAAGCCACAAGAAAGTGAAAACCCTCAAAGAAAACATGAAATTGAGAAGCAAACAGGGTTCCTGGGATGTGTTTTTTGTTAAACAGGAAGGTACTATTGTTAAAACTGTTAAATCTAAAACAGACTTAAAAAACAACAGCCCATCTGTGTCGAACCAGGAAGGCACAGCCACATGCAGAGAGTGTGCAGATAGAAGATTCAAATTCCAGAACCTTCGCAACTTTCAGCTGTAGTATCAAACTCGCAGACATCCATAGACAAATTCGTTTAAAAAAATGATATGTTGAACGCGAAAGTATTTTGGGTATTTATACCGTTTGCACACAACCATCCTTTAATTCCAATAAAAACATTACAAAGTTTTTTCAGGTTGTGTTCCATGACAGTACCATAGCAAAGCATAATTATGTGGCTGTTTTGGGGCTAGCTGAACATTTCAAAACTGTACTTGATAGTTCTATAACTAAATTAGTGGACAGTACTCAGTGTCTCAGTACTCAGTGTCTCAGTACTCAGTGTCTTTTGATGAAAGTTTAAACAAGAAAGACCAATCCAAGCAAATGGAAAAGGCATTTTATTTAAAGGCAACTAACGTACAGTTTACGGACTTGAAAATGAATATTTGGTCTTGGAAAGTCCTTGAAAAGTGCTTGAATTTAGGTTTGAGATTTCTGTTTGAACCATGAGACATCTATATATTCAGCAAGGAACGAGAGCAAATCAAGGAACAATTGAAACGATTCATTCAGAAGTGTTTCTGCTGTAAATAGTTAGGACAGTAGTAGCGTTACGGACTGTCCTCAGCGCACAATTTATTTATGTGGTGCGCCTCAGACGCGAATTCCGCCCATTATTGAAAACAAGTTGCTAAAAGTAAACACATCCGGTTTTGTTACGAGCACTTTGCACTCCGAGCCAAAAGGGCATTGCATTGAATTGAGACTAAAGAAGGCTTGAAAACATGACCCCAGTTTTGTTGTATGGTCCAGTAGCTCTTCGACTCTCAACCTGAAGTTAATCAGAACTCAAACTCGGCCCTTAACAATATCCACGAGGCCAGCATATCAGCTCAGCTTCTGAGCTTCAGGTGAGACCGTACAGTGTTATTAATTGTGTCAAAGATTGGGCCTAAATTCAGCCCCATTCCTCAAAAAGTTTTTTATAAATATTTACTGGTTAAAATTTACTATGCAATATTTGCCAAAAAAAGTGTTTGATAGGTTGCAACAATGAGTTACTTGCCTTATTAAGCCCTATAAGTTGAAACTTAGTACAATTAAAATACACATCAAAAATTATAAATTGTTAAATATTTGTGTTCACGTATAACTGATTTAGATTTTTATTTAAATTAGAAACCTGATGTTTGCAAAGACAAAATCACTATTATGCACTGCTTTCATATCCTTATGCACACACTTTCAACGCCAGTGACTAAAGTTTACATCTAAGGTCTGTCTTACAAAAACAATGGCATAAAATGTAGACATCAACTAGTATCGATTCAATATCACGTACATATAATAGATTTAACCAGAATAGGCTATAATTACTGGTAGCAAGACAGAGTATCATATACTTAATTCACCATAGACTTTCATCTGTTTTTGCATTTCTGTCTAATCCATAGGTAAAACATGTGTGATCAAGTACTCATATACTTACAGTATCGTGTCTTATGATTTGTTGTATTGTCATTCCTTTAAAGTTGTTTAGTCTTGCGTAATAAGTTATGCACATTTAAATGTGTACAGTCTCATATTTTAAGTTGTTTAGTGTCATGTTAAAAGTTGTATTGTTTTACAGTTAAAGTTGCAGAGAATCACATTTAAAATTATATAGTCATACATTTTAAGTTGTTAATTCTCACATTGTTTTAGTCAAAACTATTAAGGGGGACAGTCTCGCACTTAAAATTACTGAAGTCATGCCTGTTTTTTTTATTTATTTTTATGCCCCCGGTAGGGTGGCAAAATAGCAGTTAAACTGTATGGCAGTCCGTCCGTCTGAAAACTTTAACATAGGCCATAACTTTTGCAATATTAAAAATCGCAATTTGATATTTGGCATGCAAGTGTATCTTATGGAGTTGCAAAATTTAAGTGGTGAAAGGTCAAAGTCATCCTTCAAGATTAAAGGTAAAAACAAATCCAATGGAAGTAACACGCTTAAAAGGGAGATAATTTATATTTAGCATTTGGCAGGTACAGATCATTTTTACAAGGGAAGTAGTATTTGTAAAGGGTAATAATCAAAAACAAAAATATATAATCAAAGCAGCGCAGTAGGGGCATTGTGTTTCTGACAAACACATCTCTTGTTAATAAAAGAATTACACATTGCTATGAACTGTACTTTACTATGTATTTTTCGTGGTTTTAAACCCAAACATTTTAATATTAAGTTTTTTGGGCATAACATATTGATACAACGCTATTCTGAGTTCTTATTGGTAAAACAATAATTGCAATATTCTAAATATCAATTATAGACGCAAGGTTTGGCATTGAAGAGCAGGTGTGTTAAGTATTTTGTTGCAGGGCAAATTTATTTGTCACTAAGTCTAAACCAATCGGGTTTTAGTTTACTTTCTATTTTCTTTTCAGCAAACACTATAAGCCGCCAAGATAAAAACATCGTTGAAGTGAAAGTCGATGACAATCCTGACCCCTTCGCTTAAGTAATTCAGCACAAAAACGTCTTGCGTCAGAGTAGCAAGCCTCCAAACATCTTCTCCCATGTTGGCTTCATCAACACTTCTTACAGCGGAGCCTTGACGAGTTCGACTTCCATCCCAGCATCGATGTTGCTTAGCAACAATTCAATGCTGGGAATTGACAAATTGTTCTAGACGAGTCGCTTACACAGAAACAATCTGATCCAACAGATAGAGCAGGTGTTGCGTGACTTGTCCCTTATTGCGACTGACCTCGATAAGTTGCTCTCGAATAATGTTAACCTTATGCGAGTATGGGATTGACGCCATTTAACAACAGTTGTTGTTGAGAATTCCCGGGTTTGAGGTGGCAACTTTGGCGTCGGGACTCGCTCCATCTCTGTCTATGGCCCAGTCAAAGCAGCAGCAGCAGCAGCAATAAGAACAACAAGTAGTATCTGAGCGGTGCTCTGGTGTACGGGGCTTCATGTATGTGCTTAAAGTGTCATCCCAGAATATCCTGTGCAGATTGCTCATATATTAAGTCCTATTAAGGTGTCATCCCAGAATATCCTGTGCAGATTGCACATACATTAAGTCCTATTAAAGTGTCATCTTAGAATATCCTGTGCAGATTGCACATACATTAAGTCCTATTAAAGTGTCATCCCAGATTAGCATGTGTAGACTGCACATACATCAAGTCCTATTTAAGTGTCATCTCAGATTAGCCTGTGCAGACTGCACATACATTAAGTCCTATTAAAGTGACATCCCAGATTAGCCTGTGCAGACTGCACATACATTAACCCCTATTAAAGTGTCATCCCAGATTAGCCTGTGCAGACTGCACATACATTAAGCCCTATTTTCCAAAAATGAGGCTCATATAGTTCACTTAACATCAGTCCTTTTTCTGCCTGATTGAAGAAAAGCTCCTAACATCAAATGTGAATTATTCGTTTTTAAATTGATCAAACTTGGTTAATAAATAATAAATAAAAGTTGATCTGATATCAGTTTTAGTCATAGAACGTCAGAACATAGTTTTGTCTATTTTTGGGCCAAAATTCAAACCCTGAACCAAAAGTGTCTCCTTGCATAATTAAAATATCTGCTTAAATCGAATTGTTGAATTCTCTTTAATTTGAGTAAAAAAATATTTAATTGCATTCAGCACATTTAAAAATTATTTTCTTCATTTATTTTCAATATTTAATTTAATTCCTGCATTTTGTTTTAAGAGCCTGTTCCTCCTGGTCCAGGACCTTTGGACAAATGTTCAAATAGTACTACCCACAGGATGAAGCCACTCTGAATCCGGGGCTCCATACTTTCTTGGCCAGGGGCCAAGACTACCTCGTCAATAAGGTATGTTGGTAATGTAATTTACCATGTATAATGTGTAGTATTTTACTCCAAATGTCAATGAAAATAGTTTGTGTGTGTTTAATATTAATAAAACTCTATTCTTACTGCTAACTAAAACAAATCATTTATGTAATTGTAAACTATTTATAATAGCTGCCATTTGTATTGCCTTGAAAGGGCTTGGTGGGAGTGGGAGCATACAAATTTGTCCTTGTCTGTAATTCTCCCTGTCCTTCCTTTCATCCTTATTTAAGTCCCAAAGGGACATATAATGTTTGTATCAAGTTTTTAGTTTATATCTCATTTGTATGAAGATCCATCAAACATACTTTATTTCTTAAATATATTTTTAATCAAACAACATTGATTGACTTCTAATATAACTGATGCCATTATTGAGAATAATCAAAAAGGAACATTTGTTTGCTTTTGGGGTAAGACAGTCAATTATTGTTTTCAGTGGAGTGAGGAAGTTTACATGTTTCCGCAGGTGCTCGTAAACATATCTATTTTCTTACTTTGCTGAGAAAAAGAATTCACAGTATTACCCCAAAAGCTAAAAAATTTCCCATTTAAGTTAAATTTACAAGGACTATTAACCCATTTATGCCTAGCGTCTGGAAAAAAGGCCTTGGTCAGCAGCGTAGACCTGATTAATAGAATAAGTACAATAAAAAAATATTAAATGTTTAACCAGATGGTTTTCCTTCTTTTTGTTATGCAGCAAAAAATTGGCTAATAGATAAATAAGCTGTGATGTGGAAAAAAGGGGCCTTATGCATGTGCTTAAATTGTTGTCACAGATTAGCCTGTGCAGCCCACACAGGCTAATCATGGACAACACTTTCCTCTTAAAGGTATTTTTCATTGAACAAATAATCCCAGCCAGTCAAGAGGCATAATTTGTGATAGATTGAACAATAATTTGCAACAAGTTCCTATCACCCACTGTGTTGTTGTTGTTTGAAGCAGAGCACCAGCATTGATATCGAGTTGGCCCAGCAACCGCACCAGTCCCGCCTGCAGGAGCCCCAGTCCAGAACGACCGTTCCCCTCCCTTGACTTCTAACTCCTCTCCCTTGACCGCCTGCCTCAAAAAGTCAGCATCGTTGAACAACTCCGTTCTGCAGGAAATTCTGAGCATGATTCTGTTCTGAACAAACGCAATGCCCACGTCACGTTTTCCAAACATAAGCCTGGGTAGTTTTGTTAAGCTAGAGTTCCGCGTGGGCCTGAAAGGGACAAGTGTTACAGACACGCAAAGTTATAGCAGTAGTTATGGGAACGCTAACAGTCAGTTGTTGCTGTTGGACATCACAACAAATATCATGAAGAATAAAAAGTTCAATAACTTGTTCCAATCTTTATGGGACAAACAGAAATTGAACGGAAGAAAATCAAGGAACAATAAAAGCGTAAGCTTTCCTAGTGGGATACATCTGCTGCTGATAGTTTGAACAACAGTAGGGTTACGGATTGTCCTCTCAGCGGCCTGAATATCATAATAGAACGGACTTTTGGCAATATTTCTGACAAAGAAAGGTAATAATGACTTGGTTGTGAATACCCAGAGCACGATACATCCATGCTGACAAAGAAAGGCAGTAATGACTTGGTTGTGAACACCCAGAGCGGGATACATCCATGCTGACGCAGTAAGGCAGTAATGACTTGGTTGTGAACACCCAGAGCACAATACATCCATGCTGATACAGAAAGGCAGTAATGACTTGGTTGTGAACACCCAGAGCACAATACATACATGCTGACACAGAAAGGCAGTATGACTTGGCTGTGAACACAGAACACAATACACCCATGCTGACACAGAAAGGCAGTAATGACTTGGTTGTGAACACCCAGAGCAAGATATTTCCATGCTGACACAGAAAGGCAGTAATGACTATGCTGTGAACACCTTGAGCAAGATATATCCTTGCTAACTCATAAAGGCAGTAATAACTATGCTGTGAACACCCGGAGCATAATACATCCATGCTGACACAGAAAGGCAGTAATGACTATGATGTGAACACCCAGAGCAAGATATATCTATGCTGACACAGAAAGGCAGTAATGACTATGCTGTGAACACCCAGAGCACAATACATCCATGCTGAAACAGAAAGGCAGTAATGACTTGGTTGTGAACACAGAGCACAATACATCCTTGTTGACACAGAAAGGCAGTAATGACTTTGCAGTGAACTCAGAGCACGATACATCAATGCTGACACAGAAAGGCAGTAATGACTTGGATGTAAACACCCAGAGCACAATACATCCATGATTACACAGAAAGGCAGTAAAGACTTGGTTGTAAACACTAAGATATCCATACATCCATGGGGTGTGCCACAGACGAAAATTACGCCCACCATTTTGAACAAGGTGCTTAAAGTGAACATGTCTGGTTTTGTTATGAGCACTTAGCACTCCGAGTCCAAAAGGCCTCACATTGAATTGATGCAAGAGAAGGCTTTGAAAAATAACAGCAGTTTTGTTGTGTGGTCCAGTACGCCCTTCGACTCGCAACCTGAAGAAAGCAGAACTCAAACTCGGCTCTTAGCAATATCAGCAAGGTCAGCATGTCATCTCAGCTTCTAGAGCTTCAGGTGAGACCTTACAGTGTTAATTATTTTGTTGAAATTTTGGGGCCGAAATTCAGCCCCATTCTTATCTCAAAAAGTCTATATTTATGATAACTGGCTTAAGTTCTCAATTCATGGTTTTCCGGAAGAAAAAGAATGTTTTGATAGGTTGCAACATTGAGTAAATCAGAACTCAAATTCCGCCTTTGGCAATATCGGCAAGGCCAGCATATCAGCTCAGCTTCTTGAGCTTCAGGTAAGATCATACAGTGTTATTCATTTTGTCGAAGTCGGGGCCAAACTTGAGTCCCATTCCTAATCCTAAACAGTTTATTTTTTCCATAATTACTGGCTAAAGTTCTCAATTCAAGGTTTGACCCCAAACAGTGTTTTAATAGGTTACAAATTGAGTTTGTTTCCTTATGCAGCTCTATACCGGTAAGTTGAACCTTAGTTCAATTTATCTTGATAGCACTTATTCTCAATTTTTAAATTATGTTTATCAAAATCTACAACCGTTTTCCCAATTTAATTCAAAACACTATGATTTTTTACGAATTGTCCCAATCCAAAAATGGTTAAAATTAACTCTGACCAGAATTAACCCCTAGTTATAGCACATTTTAAAGTTTTTATCAAAATAACTGGCTTATTTATACCCCCACAAACGAAGTTTAGGGGGTATATAGGAGTGAACTTGTCTGTCGGTCTGTTGGTCTGTCTGTCGGTCCGTATTAAGTGTCCGCTCTCTAATTCAAGTAGTTTTCATCCGATCTTCACCAAACTTGGTCAGAACTTGTATCTACATGATGCCTAGGCCAAGTTAGAACATGGGCCTTGCCGGGTCAAAAACTAGGTCACGATGTCACTTAGTGCATTTTTTGACATTCAGCACGATGTCCGCTCTCTTATTCAAGTAGTTTTCATCCGATCTTCACCAAACTTGGTCAGAAGTTTTATCTAGATGTTTTGAAGGCGAAGTTCGAACATGGGCCATGCCAGATCAGAAACTAGGTAACAGGGTCACTTAATACGTTTTACACATTCAACATGGTGTCCGCTCTCTATTTCAAGTAGTTTAAATCAGATCTTTACCACACTTGGTCAGAAGCTGTAACTAAATGATGTGTAGGTCAAGTTCGAACATGGGCCATGCCGGGTCAAAAACTAGGTCACGGGGTCACTTAGTGTGTTTTAAACCTCACCGTGTTGTCCGCCCTCGAATTCACATAGTTTTTATCCAATCTTCACCAAAATTGGTCAGAAGTTGTATCTTGATAATGTCTAGGTCAAGTTTGAATATGGGTCATGCCAGGTCAAAAACAAGGTCAGTGGGTTTACTTACTGCATGTTGAACATAACAATGTTGTCTGCTCTATAATTCAAGTAGTTTTCATCCAATCTTCACCAAACTTGGTCAGAAGTTGTATCTAGATGATGTCTAGGTCAAGTTTGAATATGGGTCATGCCGGGTCAAAAACTATGTCACGGGGTATCTTAGTGAGTTTTAAACCTCACCATGTTGTCCGCTCTCTAATTAAAGTAGTTTTCATCCAATCCTCACCAAACTTGGTCACAAGTTTTATCTTAATGATCTCTACGCCAAGTTAGAACATGGCCATTCCGGGTCAAACTTGGTCAGAAGTTTTATGGAGATGATCTTAAGGCCAAGTTAGAACATGGGCCTTTTTTGGTCAAAAACTAGGTCAAGGGGTCACTTAGTGCGTTTTAAAAATTGAGCATGGTGTCCGCTGTTTTTTGTCATCCCAGATAAGCCTGTGCAGACTGCACATAAATTAAGTCCTATTAAATTGTCATCCCAGATTAGCCTGTGCAGACTGCACATACATTAAGTCCTATTGTTTCCCAGAATGCGGCTCATATAGTTCACTTTACATCAGTATTTTCCGTTGTCTGCCTGATTGAGGAAAAGTTCATAGCATCAAATGGGAATTCTGTGTCTTTATATTGATCAAACTTGGTAAATGAATGCAAATAACACTGGATTTAATATAAGTTTTAATCTTAGTATGTCAGGGCATAGTTTGTCTATTTTGCGGCCGAAATTCAGCTCCTGAACCAAAAGTTTCTCCATGCATGAAAACTTTTCTATTCCATTTTAGTTAAACAATTATTTAAATGCTTTCAGTACATTATAAAATTATTGTCTTCATTATTTTTCGATATTTATTTAAATTCTTGGAATCTGTTTTAAGAGCCGGTTCCTACAGGACCCGATGCACTGATTATGCACATGTGACTCTTGTACGCAGCTGAATAAAAGGCTCTCTGGTCAGCTGGACCCGGACGCCAAGGGACACTTCCTGCCCAAGTACCGTGAGGCAAATGCTCAATGAGTTCTACCTGAAGTGTGCAGCGTCTTTAGACCTGTGGCTCCAGACTGTCTTACCCAGGGGCCAAGATTACTTTATCAGCAAGGTACATTGGTAATTTATCATGTATAATGTGTGATGAGTTTTTAACTCCAAATTTCAATTTAAATAGTGTGTGCGTTTTATATATTGATTAAACTATATTAAAGCTGACAGTTATTATGATATTGGTAATATTTATAATAGCCGCCAATTTGTATTGCCTTGAAAGGGCGCAGGAGAGGGGCGTAAATATTTGTTCTTGTCTGTTAATAGCTCTGCCCTTCCTTAAATCCGTCCTTATGTCCGTCCCACCTTTTTTGAGTTACACGTAACTTAATAAATATTTTTAGAAAGGGATAAACAATTATTTAGTAGGCTAGGTTTGTATCAAGTGTACAGCATATAAAAGTAAAGTATCAAGTGTTTAATTGTGTATCTCTTTTCTATCAGAAGTCTTCAAATTTAATGTATTTCTTATATATTTTTTTACTCAAACAAAATTGATTCAAATAAAACTAATGCCATTTCAGAATGCATTGAATTATTTGGTTTACAGGGACACATTTCTGGGATGCCCCGAGGTCTTTTTTTCTGTTTACAGAGGCCTTATACTCTCAGGTTCCCCAAATACAACTCAGCCACAACATCCTAATCGGTAAGTCCTGTTCCATGGCAAAACGGGTAACTTTTGCAAAGCATTCTGGAGACCCTGGCTTAACAGCCTTAGACTTCAGATGTAATCAAGTTTTAACAAATAGTTAAAACTCAATGATATTTGGGGTTTCTGCTCTTCAATTAAGAAGACCAGTACAAATTATTTCAATTCAAGGGTTCATCAACAACCTTATTTCATTGTTTTGAAATTCGAAGAAGATGCAACAGTGTCACGCTAATCCCTGACATTCAGGCTAGGATTAAACATCCAGAGCTGTATTAAAACACAGAATAACACAGTTTTTCAGCAGGTTTCAATATATCTAAATTGTTAACTCTACAAAGTCAGGTTCCATTTTAAATGTAAGTATGTTTATAAAATTGCCATTGATACATAAGAGGGGTCACTGATCTCTGTAGCTTTGCATAAAATGTTGTTTTGTTATGTGGAGATCTGAGCATATAGTTTAGAGACTATTTATAAATTATGAACTATTGGATTATAATTTTAATGGTTTACAAAATCCCATGTAAATACAAGTGTCCATAGCTTGTGTATTGAGTGCATCAGGAATTTCCCATATGGATATTCCCCCGAGAAGACTCCTAAGTGAAATGTTTTGGAAATTTACACATTTAAATATATATATTTTAACTGAATTGAGCAAACATTTCTCAAACTGAGTAATTGTGATCACCCTATTTCATTGAGCGTGCTATGTGCAGCTTCAACTGTCAGCTTGTTTATGAATCTAAAGGCCTGAATGTTTATTGAATCTTGATGAAACTGGGTCAAAATGTTTTGACATTATCAAGGCAAAAAGTTTATTTTGACAATATTTAGCCCGAGTTTAAATCGAGGCCACTTGTGTAACAATACTGTAGGTCTCACATCTCAATTGTCATGACTCAATCATGATCATACATGGTCAGAATGTTTATCTTGATATGTTATAGGTTTAGTTTGAATCTGTCACATTGCTTCCAAAAACTAGGTCACCAGTTCAAACCTTGAAACAAACTTGGTTATCACTCTATAGGCCAGATTTATGCCACATCAATTATGAAAGTTAATCAGAATGTTTAAAGTAAAGTCAAAAAGTATGTCACAAGGTCATGTCTTCTACAGTAGGTTTACCTTGAATTGAGGTGAGCATTTCAGGCACTTTCTTCCATTTACAACATTCAGATAATTCTCCATGAAGGACTATTGAGCTTTTTTTAAATTATAAAACAGTTTGATTGATTTAGAAAAAAGGATAAGGATTTGTGTATGTTCAGTGTTATCACAACACGAGATGTCGCATGCACACATAGATTTAATGAGATACAAAATGCTCGTTTTTAAATATGTGTGGCACAATATATTCCATTTTATTTTTCCCCAACAATATCTATTGATATGACACTTACATGGTGCATGAACATGTGTTGAATATATTGATCCACACAAAACAAAAAAAGAGCAGTGTGTATCTTGATAAATCTATATTACCAGACCGCATCTAGCGTTGAAATTTTGAATATTGCTATAAGAAACATTGATTTTTTTAATGTGTTAACTTTATGTTTTGAAATATTGTACGAAATATTAATTGATTTTGAGTGTTTATGGTCTTTTAATTGTTGTTTTGATACTTACAATTTTTAAGATTTTTATGTCATTCTGATTATGCCCATGTGACTTTTTTTATACCTCCCAAACCCAATAACAATCACAATAAACTCATCAATTTTATACCTCCCGAACCCACTAACAATCACTAATTAACTCATCAATTTTATACCTCCGGAACCCACTAACAATCACAAATTAACTCATCAATTTTATACCTCCCAAACCCACTAACAATCACACATTTACTCATCAATTTTCATTTTTATTATTCCATTCACAAGTTGAACAATTATGACTTTGTTGTACCAACCTTAGCACTGTTGGGTTTCTATGTCTATTGCGAAATGAAGTCAATATTTGCACCTTGCCAGTCATACTTAATGCAGACAAAAATAATAATATGTTAGAGGATTTTTATGTAACAACTTATGTTCACTTTGTGTTGTTATTATAAAAGTTCAAAGGTAGCTTTAAAAACATGAATTAGCCTTGCTCTGGGAAACGCAATCTGCACAGGCTAGTCAGGGAAACCACTTACCTCTGGGAAACGCAATCTGCACAGGCTAGTCAGGGAAACCACTTACCTCTTGGAAACGCAATCCGCACAGGCTAGTCAGGGAAACCTCTTACCGCCAAAACTGGATTTTGCTAAGAAAATGCTTCCTTAAAAACAAAAAATCAATAAAAGCAAAAAGTGTTGACACTTATAAACATCTGCTATCCGTTTCAAAATAATTTTTATCGGATCATCATGAAAATGTTCAATATTGTTTTTGGGCATAATATCTTTTACAAGTTTAGTAACCAGCCAGATCGCATTTTCTTGTTTAATGAAGAACATAGACCGTTAAACATATCTAACATTGTACACACGGTCAATGTAAACCAGACCGTTCAACATATCTAACATTGTACACACGATCAATGTAAACCAGACTTCTAACCGGGAGTATTTTGTTGGTTTTGGTTCTTCATTTTTTTGGTGTGTGAAATGTCGGAAAAGTTGTGACTCGACTAAGCATTAATGCCACCAGAATTAATGCAATTGGCGTGAGTTTCATGACAGTTCATACACTTTTAAGTTTGCTGCTCATGTTACAAAACTGTGTAATGCTTTGTATAATTTATATCATATGTCTAATTTTGTCACATGGTTACTTGCCTTAAGTAAAGGACATTCTAGTGATGAATAGAATATTCTCCTGCTGATGCTACTGGAGTTTAACTTTGTTGATATTTTATTTAACAGGACAACTTGTCAATCAACATGGAACAGTACCCAGAAAATCACGACCAGCTCATGAACTGTGTAACTGCGCCAAGCGTGACCCTTCAGAGAAAGGGGCTTCCATGCCGAAGGTCAAATTGGTACCGATCTTGGCTCAAGCAGCAGCCTCAGTCTTTTATCTATTATCTATTAACATTCCAATCTCACAGTAATATTATAAAAACATGACCTGCAAGGTGGAGATGTGAATACAATGAGTATTAAATCCCACAAACCATGCAGAGGTTATATGGGAGTCAATTTTCTGTAAGTTGGTCTGTTAGAGGGGCGTTTTGTCTGCATTTTATGTAAACATAGTTTTACCTCACCACATCTACATTTCTAAAGGGAATCAGATGAAACTTCAATCATGTGAGCCCCATGAAGTCTGGGTTGAGGTTTAGTTATCATTTTGTGACAAAGCTCTAACTTTTCATTGGCCAAGTAACTCTCTTGCATAATATTAATTTACTGTTTCTGTATCTCACCACACATGGAATTTCAGAGGCTGTGTTACTTATATTTTATTCAGAGGGATTAACTAGTATTGTGCACAGAAGTGTGTTAATATTTGTGTATAAAAACAACGAAAGCATTAAATCCCTTGCACCACTTGTCATCTTTGATTACATTATAACACATTATCCAATATAACTTATTTTTCAGTGGCCGTTGTTCATTGTCAAGCGGAATCCTAGCAACCAAGCTACGTCAGCACAGCAGCAAAAACAGTTTCAACAACAGTGGTGCATATGCATTAAACTACGAGAGGTATGAATGCAAATATGTCTGTATGATTTTAGTATATTCTCAACCATTTAATATTAACTAGTTTGTTATGTTTAAAAACATATTTTAGCATATTGCTATATTCAAATTTGCTTTTATTAAGTTTTAGTTTTATTGCCTTCTGTCTCTTCTAATCATGTTAAGGATGGCCCTCACCCTGCCCCTGTACTGACCTGTGGGTCATGGCCCGAACCCTGCCCCTGTACTGACCTGTGGGTCATGTTATGGTCATATGGGCTTGGATGCTCATGGAACATGTTCAAATATGTTGTGAGGAAGTTGACTGACATAAGTCCGTGACATAACTAAAAAAAATTAATACGCCAACACATAAAAACAGATTTACCGGTAACTACAAATTATACCAATATATTGCATTACATATTGTATGGTATCGTAATATGCTTTGGGTGCTTTTAATTCGATGATTATTTAAAGTAGGCTTTTTTTAGCTCATCTATTTTTTGAAAAAAAAATATGAGCTATTGTCATCACCTTGGCGTCGGCGTTGGCGTCCTGTTAAGTTTTGCATTTAGGTCCACTTTTCTCAGAAAGTATCAATGCTATTGCATTCAGACTTGGTACACTTACTTACTATCATGAGGGGACTGGGCAGGCAAAGTGAGATAACTCTGGCGTGCATTTTGACAGAATTATGTGCCCTTTTTATACTAAGAAAATTGAACATTTTGGTTAAGTTTTGTGTTTAGGTCCATTTTATTCCTTAAGTATCAAAGCTATTGCTTTCATACTTGCAACACTTACTAACTATCATAAGGGGACTGTGCAGGCAAAGTAATGTAACTCTGACTGGCATTTTGACAGAATTATGTGCCCTTTTTATACTTAGAACATTGAAAATTTGGTTAAGTTTTGTGATTTGGTCCACTTTATTCCTACAGTATCATTTAATTAAGCTATTGCTTTTATACTTGCAACACTTATTAACTATCATAAGAGGACTGTGCAGGCAAAGTAATGTAACTCTGACTGGCATTTGGACGGAATTACGGGCCTTTTATACTTAGAAAATTTAAAATTTGGTTAAGCTTTGTGTTTTGGTCCACTTTACCCCTAAACTATCATAGATATTGCTTTCATACTTGTGAGATTCGTTATCTGTAAAATGTTGTTTTGCCATTTGTAAACAAGTTGACTGCGTAATGTGGCATCAAAGTCTGCAAGGAGAAACTATGCAATTGAGGAAGCCAAGAAACCATGCAATTGAGGAAGCCAAGAAACCATGTGATAATTTCAAGCAGCTTACCTACTCTTGTAAGTATGGGTTTTGTTTTAACGTACGTATTATATATTTTTATTTGAGTACAGATTTATGTTATTGAAATAATAATTGGTTTCCATGCACAAATTAAAGATGTTATGTTTTTCACTAGAGTAAATATATAAATGCAAGTATTAAAATATAATATGTCTGAATAATATCCACAAAATATGTGTTTGTCATAAATCATATTAAATTTATTGATAAAGATTCGCACATTATGACTAGTTTTGTCCACCAATCTATAATTTAAATATAAAGTTTGACGTTTTTAACGCACATTTCAATGACGTCAAACTGTGGAATGAGTTATTTTAAGGAGATATCATTTTTCGCGCACCCACCAAGTCTCAGATTTATGACCAATGCCCATATTAATAAGAGTTTTCAATTAACAAACAGGTGTCAGTTTGACAGGATTCAATACAACTAGGGTGTGTATATTATAACTGTTGTTTCATGCGACCCCTATAAGAAATTTAGCCCTGTCTAGTAAGGGCATATTCCGGAACCATCTTGAGCACATGTTTGTTGCAATAAACAGTTTTGTGTTAAGTTCAACTTTTCTATAAAGTATCAAAGCTATTGCATTCAAACTTGGTACACTTACTTACTACATGTATCATAAGGGGACTGGGCAGGCAAAGTGAGTTAACTCTGGCTGGCAGTTTGACATAATTATGTGCCCTTTTATACTTAGAAAAGTGATATTTAGGTTAAGTTTTGTGTTTAGGTCCACTTTATTTCTAAAGTATCAACGCTATTGCTTTCATACTTGCATCAATTACTAACTACCATAAGGGAACTGTGCAGGCAAAGTTATTTAACTCTGACTGGCATTTTGACAGAATTATTGCCCCTTTTATACTTAGAACATTGAAAATTTGGTTAAGTTTTGTTATTTGGTGCACTTTACTTCTTAAGCATCATGGCTATTGATTTCGCACTTTGAACACATGCTCACTATCATAAGGGGACTGTGTAGGCAAGTTATGTAACTTTTTTTTCATTTTTGAAAGATAATGTAATCAAAGACAACATCTTCACACTATACACCCTCTCCACCCATCCCTCCTTCTGTTTGATGAAGTATTGAGATAGGTCCCTTCACCTTTACAAAAAACAATATATTAGCGAAGCTCTTCTTCTTCTTATACTTAACCATAAAAGCAAAATCTGTTGCAATTGGTGAATGTTCAAAAAGTGTTCTAGAACAATTTATATATAACCCTGGTCTTTCTTACACACCACTTGATATTTGTGTTTTGTATAAACACCATTGAAATAAAATTTGGTCTTAAAACCAAATGAAAGTAATTTATAACAACTACATAGTTTAATTTTATTTCATTGAACGTGTACACAGTTTCAAGTGGTACCCAGCTTCGTAACATCCTGGGCACAAGGCGAGCTTTAGTTAAAATATGTGTGCTCGTTTATATGAAAGTTTATGTCTTATTAAGACACTCACAATTATGTTACCGGGTTGAGCCAGTTTTTTATCCTTGAAAAAGCTAGTGTTGTCTTCAGTTTTGTTGTTTCATTTTGCACATGATTTACTTTATTTCCAGGAAATCCGGATAGCAAAGCATTGAGATTGTTCTGGAAGCATTTGTAGTCACAGCTCATTAAGCATCCCCCTGAAGCAGGACCCTCAGTCTACGGGTGAGTTTTCAAGCGATGTGTTTATTTTTGGCAAGCCCCTGAATTCAGAGATGGGTGGGTGCATGTAGATTGACCCTTGTTTGTCGATACATCCATCCAGCTGTACGTTCTAGTATAACCTCGAACCTCGAAAAGTATTGCTTCTTGTGTGATGAAACCAAATATATTAATTTTATTATCATGTGAAATTTCCTTCTTGTTTATTTGGATTCATGTTTCCTTTGACATAAGTAGTAGAGTTTTGACACAAAATTGGAATGTGGGTTCATGGTGGCCAAACCATTTTCTTACTTCATAAAAATCATCTGAGTTTTCTCAGAAAAACTCTCGCTGAATTCATGTTTTTGGGACTATCGTCTAGTAGGCCTTTGCTTATTGTCATTATTGATGAGGTAGTATTTGATAATAAAAAGGATCTTTATAAAAACTCAGTCCAAATTATTTTGTAATAAAGAGGTTATACTTTATCTAAAATAATTATTATTAATTATTATTGTATCAATAGTCCCAGGTCCATCATTTTGCTTGATTGGTCTTTGTCAGCCCGGGTACTACTTAAAAGTACCCCGGGTACTCTTAAACATACTACAATGTACCCAGGGTATGGAAAATGTACCCAGGAATACTAACGCTAAATTGGCCGTTGTTTGATCATTTTCTCAAGTTAGTTAGTATGTTCATATTTATATCAGTGTTCTGTAAAATTGCCCCAGTATAATCGAAACTCATACTCTCAAAGAATGTTGAGTCAGTTTTTTTTCAAAGATAATTTAGTTTCGTAATTCGTTAGCGCATTGTATCACATCGGATTTTGGGTAGGAGTAAACCTCGAGTACAGTGAAATATTGGCTGGGTGCATTTAAGCGTATTTTCTGTACCCGGGGTATATTGTAGTATACTTGAAGAGTACCCGGGGTACTTTTAAGTAGCACTCAAATCCACATTGACCAATCGAGCCATTGTTTCATCTATGGATTCAAGTCATATAAGTCGTAACACCCTATGCAAGTTTTGTTTTTCGTTTGGTATCAAAAATAGACGGAAACACATTTACAGTATCACGTTGTTCTTTTTTTGCAGACGCCAATTGACGAAATAAAACTTGTCATTCAGCAACACAGCCAGTTGCAGCAGTTGTTACCATATTGACCCCAGTCAAAACTAGGAGCTCAGAGATAACACAGCCAGTTGCAGCAGTTGTTACCTTATGGACCCCAGTCAAAACAAGGAGCTCAGAGATAAATACTGTTTAAGATAGATATTCTCTACATTCCTCATGGTCAGCCAACACAGCCAGTTGCAGCAGTTGTTACCATATTGACCCCAGTCAAAACTAGGAGCTCAGAGACAATCAGCAACACAGCCAGTTGCAGCAGTTGTTACCGTATGACCCCAGTCAAAACTAGGAGCTCAGAGATAAATACTGTTTAAGATAGATATTCTCTACATTCCTCATGGTCAGGCAACACAGCCAGTTGCAGCAGTTGTTACCATCTTGACCCCAGTCAAAACTAGGAGCTCAGAGACAATCAGCAACACAGCCAGTTGCAGCAGTTGTTACCATATTGACCCCAGTCAAAACTAGGAGCTCAGAGACAATCAGCAACACAGCCAGTTGCAGCAGTTGTTACCGTATGACNAACGATTGGCGACATTTCAATGAAACACTATTGAAAGACCGTTATATTGTTTAAAGCAATAATAAACTTATGACATAAATCAGAATATATCAATAGAAACACATTACTATAATAAATCAAGAGGACTGTACTCTGTCGACGTATTGGTGAATACAATTGATATGATTACTGAAATCTCCCAATTACATATATGTTTTACTGTATATTTTTGGTGTTGATCATTGTGTTCTTTGAACTTTGTATTAATTATGTTGAATCGATTACTGTGTTGCGCTAACTCGATGCCAGGGTAGCCAGACTGATTATAATGCCATTTTTTATTGAATAAACGACATCAATGTCCATTGATTTTTGCATGATAATTCCATACTTTCGTCTATCGTCGACACTGGCTTTGGTGTGACGCATTAAATACTATATATTTAAATCTAACAGCCAACACATTTTGTTTTCCTATTTATATACCTCACTTTCATTTATTCCTATGGGAATAAATCCTTCTCATAGAAGTACTTACTGCAGATACCATGCATTAAAACAGATTTGTTATGATTGCGTATGAAAACTCCCTCGTTGACAGAATAAACTCTTCCATGTTATGACTGCAATGGGATTTATTACCACAAAAAAGTCACGAAATAACTATCATGTTGTCGAATCAAAATCGTATTGAGAGTGTCATCCACGGAAATATTTGCACATAACTGTTAATGTTAATCATTGACTTTTTACTTTTAAATCGTATCATCCTACAACTTTGTGACACTGTTTGTGGGCATTAGTCTCGACACAATTCGATAACTAGCAAGATTGCCTGAAGCACTTCTGAATTATGTTCCTTGAATTATGCAAACAATTCCAGCTTCATTATGCCTCTCTTGAACTACAATAGATGGCTTCCGGCCATTAACGTAAGTTTTAATTAAACAAGCCTGAAGTTTGAGATAATAGAAGTTAGTAAGAATTGTATTTAGGGCTTGTCGGGTCAAAGTCAATGTCAATGACTCTGATGAAACCCCAACAAAAACGGTTCCCTTTAATTAGCTTTAGTTTGGATTTTAAAATAATGTTTTGTGCGAAGGAAGCTTATCTGCAAACTCAGCTTGGGCTTATTGTATGGTTAGTCGCATTACGGTCAAGGTCAATCTCACTAAAATAGAAAAATTGCGTCCTCTCATTAAATTGAGTATGGATGGAGTTATTGCACTTTGTAATCTGCATGTGGCTAACATGATGTCCTAGTATGCGATTGCATTTGAGCTAGTCGGGTGGAGGTCAAGGACATTCCAGTTTCTGCTCAATGACTTTAGTTAGGATGGAGATATTGTATTTACTGTTTTGTGGTACCTTACATTCAGACCTAGTGGATGCAGAAAAACAAATAACGATTATTAGAATAAACCCATTAATGTTTTAGCTCAATTATATCGCTAGCCTAAAGTTTGTTTTAGATAATTGAGGTACCCTCAAGTCCGTTTCTTAGAGAACTACTACTTGGTGTGCATGGAGGAAATCAGATAGATTAAGAGCAATCTGTATATGTTATACAGTGCGTACGAGTCCTCAAGCACAACACACTTAAAAAGGGTTGTTTATGTGGTTGTTTTCAACTTCCATGCAGAAATTGCTATAATTATAGAATCTACATCTATTTATAGTATCACTTTTTTATCGCTAGTCCGCTTGCTCACTTTTAAGACGTTGGACGAAATAAGATGATCGCGGGTCTGATTCCCGGTCCTCAAAAATGTTTACGGTCGTCCTATCCATACGACTAATTTTAGTAAGGTAAATGTAAGTTACTCACATAGGTATGTGTACTTGAACTGGTATACCAGCTGGCTCAGGAAAAGTGCGAAAGGTTTAGTTACCGTCGTGACATGAGTGAAATACTGTTTAAAACGGCGAAAATTCAGAAATAAAATTAACTTTTTTTTTAAATTGTGTATAGCTATGTTTGAACAATGCAATACGACAACACTGTGTCTTATAAACAAACGCGCATGATGCCAAGCGGGACAGTTATCATAATTATATTGGATAATACTGATCACTGTGTGGTTCAGGAATGAATTTCAATATTCATTCATCAACCGACATTGATACTGCTAATATGCATTGTTATGTTAAACGGGTCCATAGGCCAACATTTGAACAATTTGAAAACAAAACGTCATCCGCAATGCTTTAATTTGCTAATATGTTTTTTTTTACATAATTTTCATTTCCAGTTTCACCCTCGGACCTGTTATTATTAATTAAAAGCACAAATACAATTTTTGCTGATCGCTGAAACAAATTGAAAAAAGTAAAAACTAACAGCAAATATCAATCCAAATAACGAAGAAAATCGTTTGCCATCTATGTATTAATGAAATATCTTGTTCAACAACCGTGTTATTGTAGTTCTAAACAAAGAATTTGTGTTAGTGAATTTAAAACAAAAGTGAAAGTGTATCTCGGAAAAGACAGTCTGCATGTACATCTGTTTAAAATCAGGTTTATATGCATATTCAGCTTGATATGTTTTTTGCAACACACTGACTTACCGAATGTTGACAAAAAGACAAACGCTTTAAAATGAAAGATACATTTTATTTAAACATATGCAGTACACATATACGTATAAGCCAATCAGTTCGTATTTTACAAGTTTTGTGAAAGTTTGTACATGTAATTAACCAATCCACATTACATTGTTTAGGCTTATCAAATTTGGTGAGTGGCAAATATACAGTATTTTGGAGCACACTGTTTCATCTATGTATTTACTCACATTTCGGACATTATAATATAGAGCCAGATCAAGAACAAAAGTATGCAAAATATAACTTAGTCACGCTTTGAGAAAACCGGACTTAATGCATGTGCGTAAAGTGTCGTCCCGGACTACCCTGTTCAGTCCATATAAGCTTACCAGGGACGACACTGTCCGCTTTTAGGAAATTGTTCAGTTCTTAAAGTCTATTCTTAACGAAAATTCCTTCTAGGCGGATAGTTTCGTTCCAGATTAGCCTGTGCGGACTGAACACAATGCATGCACTTTTAACAATATGCAAAAATGTATAAGAAAGTAAAAACATGAATAATTTTAAGGTTTCACAATTCTGAGTAAATGTAAACCAATAATTTTTTAATGTAAATCTTTTTTGTTATAAAGGTTAACAATATATTTTCCAAAAAAACACACAACATTTTTCCAATTATATTTTGATTTTTTTTTATAATGAAAATGATATTTCATACTGAAATGACATCATACATGACATCAACACAATACTATATAGATTAGGAAAATAATCTTGCAATCCGTCACCCCATTCCTGAGTGACAATATCCACCAATCAACGCCGCCATACAACGACATTTAACAGTCTTGTTTTTATTGTGGAAAATATATTGTAAGAGGAGTGTCGAAATATTTTCAAAAAAAATAGCGTACACAATAGGATTAATCATGTGGTTAAAGAAATAGATTCGGTAGAAAAATTGGAATGTTGCGAATCCGGCTGGTGCCATTTCAAGTATTGTACCAACCGCATAAGTAAAATGGTGTACGTTAAGTATGTGAGGATGAACACTTATGTTAATATGAACCAAATGATGGTCTTAGTTGGAAACCCCTTTCTGTGCAGCAAAGGGATTGATCGTTTAGTATTTCGTTATATTACTGGTTCCTTTCTCTGTTTTTTAAGGCAGCATGCAGCATCAGTATTATCTTTTATATCGGAATCAAGACTTATGTTTTGTTTATTTAATGTTTGACTCATTTCAGAAATATCCATGTCGTCAGCCAAATCATTTACGTCACTGAATTCAGGCTCTGTGAATCGGACGTGTGCTTCGCGACATACGTTAATGTCATCTTCAGCGATTGGTTTTGAAATAAAAGCTTTAGATTCGAATACCCCAGAAATGTTAGTCAGTTCAAAAGAGCAATTGAATCGCTGCCTAGAAATCGCCCTTATTTGTTTGCTGGCTTCTATCATTACAAACGCGTACAAAACAAGATACGTCAATGAAATTCCACTTAGCAAAATTACAAAAAAACATTTATTTATTATTCTCCAAATGGATTTTTCAAACCTTTCTTCTGTCTCACATACATGGATGGTCGTATAAGTTCCATATTTATTTGTCATTTTCTCGGTGTTTATTCCGCACATAACGGTCCCCGGAATTGAAAGAAGTATCGGTAACCCAAATGCAACAACAAGTAAAATTCGCACGGCCAGTTTAGGATTCATCTGCTTCTTGAAAGGCTGACAAACCTTTCGGTACCGGTCCACGGATATCACTAACAATGCCAGACAGGACGATGAGGCGCCGAATGAATTGAAGAAGCACTTGATCTTGCACGGGACCTCGTCTTCAAAGACAAAGTAGTGTTGTTGCTTTACCATCTCAGCCGGTATAAGTGTAACGCACGTGATAACATCAGTGACTGCCAGTGTTAACACGAATACCTTAAAATTATTCCGTTTGTAGTCGCGACTTATTGAAAATACCAACACAATTAATAAGTTTCCTAGAAATCCAAATAAAGTAAATAATCCGAAGGTTATCGTAAGTGGAAATAAGGCTTCAGCATAACGGTTGTTTAAATCTTCCAACGATTCCACCTGGAAAACTGTAATATTTGTCGGCAATTCCATTAAAGAAAAATTATTTTGTATTTGGCAGCTTAGTTAAATTTAAACAACTATCTGTTTGCCTGAAATAACAAAGAATACAAAAAAGTAGTACTCTGAACGCCACAACGATCAGCTTTGTAACCTAGTGGCGCTTTCCAATGGTTTTATATGCCTGTTTTACTACGATTAAGTATGATAATGCTATCCTTTCTATCGATAGTTGCTTTAAAATGTTCAGCAAATAAACATATATCGTATATCTGCTATAACGAATCTAGTTCCTCATTAATAAGCTGTTTGCAACTAATGGACATAATTATACATGTATCTCCATTTGCATCAATATAAATGTATCCAGATTAAGCGTTTAAGACGACTGAAGCGTTCATGGGACTTCCGGGAAAATGATTTCAATATGATTTGTTTTCTCACTGTTTGAAGCACCTCAGCGTTTGTATATCTGAGATAATTTTAAAAATCCATTAGGGAAATATTCACCAAATAGTTTTAATTCCTGTTGGTAATGATTTAAATGACTTTATGACGTCATTCCATTTGTGGAATAAATCCCAAACAGTCACCAGCGCAAGAAGAGGAAATGTTATTCATAAATTGTGCCGAAAGAAATAACTTTTATATTGGAATATACAAATAAGTAGTTTTATTTTTTAAGCATTGATTTGTAACCATTCTATCGATTCACCAAGATCTGTTTAAAACCATATTCATCAAAGTCATGAAAGTTGTAAACAAATTATGTTTTTGTTCATATTCCACCCTTTTTTCAATTAATGGACTTCTAGTTTTACGTGTGTTTAAACATATTTCTTATTATGTCAACCAGATGCACTGATACCCGAACTTCCTTACAAATAAAACAATTCTTTGTTTATTTCGCGTATTCCCAGCTACACTTAATTGATTGAAAAGACTTTCCACACATTGTTGCTGTAATACATACATACATGTAACAGAAAATTAAATGATTCTTCTTGAAATATGCTTATGGTGGCAAACACAATAAATCTGGGGATGCAGTTATTTTTAATTAAACTTATTTGTGAAAGTGGAAAAACATAAACAAATATATAACCAATCACAACATAAATACATAGTATTTATTTGTTTATTTGTTTGTTTTATATCGAATGTGGTGCACCCATTCCTAATGCAAAAAGTATATATTTTTCCCAATCGACTGCCTAAAATTCCCAATTGAAGGTTCCAAAAAATATATAAAGTATAAAACAAGTGTAAATAAAATGCACCATTAACTTAATTTCCCTATCACGGCCTGTAATCACGAGCGCCTACTCTTTTTTGCGATGCATTAATAAATAAGCCAATGCTACTTTTGAGGTGTAGCTAAGCACCGGATGTTTTGAAATTCTTCTTTGGATGAGTAGGTTTTAAATGTTGTTTAAATATATTTCGCATTATTTAAAAAATCATAAAATTTAATCACAACAATTATTAATATACATATTCATTAATCACAGGATTTTCTGATTACTTTAGTTTATTTTAGATGTATTTGATTGAAAGCCTACGGCTTATTGAAACGCTGTAGAGTCCGTTTCCTGGGTTTAGTTTGTTTTTCATTTATTTAAGATTGTTTATCTGTTGATTAACAGCGATTTGTAGTTCTGGCGCTTATGTTTAGACCCTATAAATTTCATATCAAAGACAATTTAAATTCGAATTGCTCATGTGTGGTTTTACAACAACATTTCAATCAATAAACTTGTAAACGTCAAAGCAACAATTAAAATTGCATAGTATTGTTGTGTTTAAGAGTCTAACGAATCTCTGATATTTTCCCCCAGTTCGTATGCGCAACTTCGATAAAGCACGGAACCAACATGGGACCATATCCTGGCCGAATTATAACGTCATGTGATTCACGCAACAAATCACTGGATAAGTGCTGGAGGTGATTATTAAAGGGGCACATTAACACATGTTTTATTAAATGCCATTAAATATATTTGTATAAACTAGAATATTTAAATAATTTAAATAACTATAGTTTCTTGGATATCTGTAAGTTATACACGTTTTGTCAAAATGCAAAAACGCTACAAACGCTTTTTAATTACAACGGTTTCCAATGATGGTTATCAATAAACTCAATTAACGATATTATTAATAACTTAAGTAATCACGAGATTTATTTCGCCTGCATGGATACTATTTATATTCATTCAGAATATTCAGAATTATGTTTCTTCCTGAATCTAATCGTCTTCATCGTTATCATTCTAATGTATGCAGCGAACCACTATTATACTAGATACACCGCCGATATTTGTCAATTTTGATTTAATATCAGTTTTTATTATGTACATGTAAATAATCTTACTGATATACCGGTGTTTAGTTTTGCTATCACATACAGAAGACCAGAAGTCTTTAATCAGTTTCCGTTTTAAACGTTCAGCCTGCACACTGGTTTTTTTATGTTAAAGATATTTCTAACGAACAACACGTTGCTAGCGTACCTCAGTGACGATAGTTGTCATGACAACTGGTTGGCTCACGTGCAGTGTGCACGTGTAGCCACCGAGCAAAACCTTGAGCTGCTGCAAGTAGGCTCGCAGATATACTACAAAGCAACGAAGGTACTTATTGAAATAATGTTCTCAAAACGTTCATAAATTAAGGCGACGGTAAACATATGCGTTTATCATCTAAACATATTACGTCAAGAAAAAGGAACGAAAACAGAAATTGACTCAACGGGGTTTCGAACCAAGGACCTCCGGATAACAAGGACTTGGCCATTCCGATGTTTACATTTATTATTAACTTTTTACTCTATAAATGGTATGGTGTTGTCTAAACGTTAAACATTTAAACCGCTCCCAAGTCTTTCATGATTTTAAGTTTTACAAACGTTTGATAATTGTGTAAATGAGAACGATGCACTTTCCGCTTTTATAGTTTGTATCTTTTAAAGAAAGTCTAAACGAAAATCCAGTCTTGAGGAAAGGTTTCGTTCCTGATAAGCCTTTACGGACTGCACAAGCTATTCTGGGACGACACTTTACTTACATGCATTAAGCCCCATATTCCCAGAGAGAGGCTAATTTGTCAATGATTTTGCGCAAATGACGCTCAAGTGTAAATCACTACAGGATATTAAACGAGGAGACGAGCTGCTGGTTTGGTACGGCGCTTCATTCACTCTGTACATGGGACTACCGGTCACTCCCGACCATACAACGAAACCATTGGCGATTTCCTGTGACGGCAACATCGAACGAGTAACTTCCGGTGGTGTCATCAACGATCACTCAATGTAAAGTTAGTACCGGATTTCAGAACGTAAGCTTATTAAATATTAACCTAAAAAATGTAATTCATTTCTTTTTTATAAGTAGTGACCGGTATTAAATTTGATGGTAGGGTGAAACAGTCAAGTTCAAATTGAAAAAAGTTCCATGCAAGTCTCGGTTGCACATTCTGTGGTGGGGCTCATATTCTATAAAGAACCCATCAATATTACATATAATGGTGCCATGTGGACACCCAATTGGGCGTATCAAATGGCCTATATATATACAGATGAGGCCCAGGCTGCACTGTCTCTAGATAGGGTCCATATAAATGGAGCTCAGTGGATTCCGACCGTAGCCGACAACGACCAAAAATAATATTATAACCCGAAACAACAACATCGATAACTATTTACAGGCTGAAGTTGAAGAATTTGCTTAAATAGATATCCCTTATAAACACTAACGTTCTACCATTTATTTCCTCGAACACAATTGTGGGTGACATTGAAACTGTTAAAATGTGTGTGACAATGTCATCCAGTATTTGTTACGGTTGTGTATAGCTTCGAAATAAAAGATGGAAGAATACCTGTATCACTGTATATTGACAGAGACTGCCATCGACGAGACAGACGTCACACGAGATGCTATTGACGACCATAGATGGAGATGCGTGCTGTGAAGGCGTGGCTTCAATTCGCGCAGCAATCTGCGTTCGTACATGCGCATTCACACACTTGAGAGACCGCTCACATGTTCGTATTGCGCGCGCAGATTCAGTTAATCGTCAACGCTCAGAAATCATTTACGACTGCATACGGGTATTTTTTTTATATATTTACACCGGAAAAGAACAACATATGTTTTTAATCCATGTGTTTAAGGGGGAAAAATTTCAAAATTTAGATTATCTTTCTACAAATACGTATTAAATGTTTGGTTTACCCATAGATTCTTCTTTTTTTACTAATAATACTTTTCCTGATTAGGCCATACTTGAGGCATATATAAGGGAAGAACAATATTAACGAACAATCCACTCACAATTTGTTTATATTAGTCGAGAATCAAACCCTCGATCTGCGGATTTTTAGTCTAGCTTGTATATACATATAGTGAGTCAAGAAAAAAAACGTCGGATCTAGTCATTGAAAGTATAAGAATATGCTTCACCCTTGCATTTCACGCGACCACCAATCGCTCCTGCGTGCCATCAACTGATGAGATTCAATGTTTATAAAATAACATGTATGTATGGATATGTTAAAGTGCCATTATATAAATGTACTTACTTGGAGCAGGTCATAACAGATAAAAATACTCCACTAACTTCCATTTATGTATTCATTGATTTATTGAAAACGTGAACGAAGTAAACCGATTATGATAATAGCAGCCTTTTGGAAAAAACTAGACATAATTCATGAGCGTAAAGTGCGTAAATTCTCGCTCCATATTAGCATAAGCAGTCCGAACAATTTTTGACTTAAACAAGGACACTGTCACAAAAAGTTACTTGAAGAGTTTACTATTCGCTTTCAGGAGAGAAGCCGTACCCGTGCGTCACATGCAAGAGTTCCCACTCACAGCTGGCCGGCCTGCGCGCGCATCAACAAAGCTCCGCCCACCGCCCGCCTAAGTCTGGCCGATATACAAAGTGATATTCAGAGCTTATTTTAATCAAAGATAAAAAACAAAATGAAACATCAATACAAGGTTGCTTTAGATCTCGTGCTATCTGTGGCCCTCTGCTATCTGGCGTTATCACACGTGTACGTTCGCTTGATTCTAATAACCATGATTTTATGACTTCGCACAGTTGAATTGATGACACGCGAAACACGAAACCACGTTTCGATATTTATGACAGCTATGATAAATAAAGTGATAGAATAATAAATCATAATAGATTTATAGAGAATCTGTCTCTGCAGCAATATAAGATAAGCGACGTAATATTCGGACTAAGTTAGCTTTTATAAAGTACACATTTCAATACTGCCTTTGCCCTAAACTTCATTACATTGTTATGTAATGTAATGTAAAGTTTTAATATAAAGGCGATATCAAAATGTAAAGTCTGAAGTAAACTTTGTGATTATAACTTGGATGGTTCAGGAGCTATTTAATTGAATCGTTGCAGACAATTTCATCGAAAAGTAAACATCAGTCTTTGTTTAAACCTTTATAATTTCTTTAAAAATCCGTATAACTAAAGTGTCTTCTACGATCAAGTTTGAAGCGGATTTTCAGTTGATTCTTTTTGCATTTGCCGCAAGATGCGGGCACTAACCAAAGCGTTTGTTAGTTTTTTCACTGTAACGAGTTTATTGTCTGGCGATCACAGTTGTTTTTCTTGATGTCATTTTGACATGCTAAATATTGTTGATTTTCATTTTCGACTGCGTTTGCCTCACACTCTGTCAATCTGCCAATGTGGCTAGTAATAGTCTTGTCGTATGAACACAAATGCCATACAAATACGTGACAAAAACTACACCTGCATCGGTTTAGAATTAGTCACAGTGGTTTGGCAACACGCAACGTTTTCGAAAACAAATATTTTGAAAAAAAAAAAGAAACGTTGACCTTTTGTCAACAAAAACATCGATTACAGAAGTGAAATTTAACGATAACATTATTCCATGTGTTGTGATTGGGGGCCTGTTACTAGGGTTTGACACCAGTACCCGGAAATGGTGCAAGACCAAACAGCAACTTCCTTAATTACCGGTATATATATTTTCATTTAACAATCCGGATCAATTTTCGGTATTTACAACCATTAATGCAAATATAATTACGTCTAATCCTTCCTTTTTATTTCCCGAATGAAGTCAGGAAATTTAACTACTGATCTTTCATAATCTGGTTCTAAATACACAAAGAACATTCCATTGTTTGGCCACCTAACATGGTGATCTATTATTACGCCTTCAGCTTTTGTTTTGTATCAGTGTTTAATTAATCATCTGCTCCCACTAGCTTTCAGTATTTGTTCAAAATAATGAATGGCACAACACAATATTTTTATTCTATTACATGATTAAGTAATAATGTATTATAACAAATGGGATTATTCAAAATTTTGACGCAGGGAAGGCACATAAGTTTATATTTCTGCATTCACATGCTGATTAACTGATTTTACATAAAATGTTATGGTATATCTTTCCTTAAATACCACACTTTACTTGACACATTTCTGAACCATAACGTGCAAATACTAGTATTTCGTCTAGTCATAAGATACTTATTTATATTAATATGTACATTTTTTATATAATGTTATTGCCCTAAATACAAAGTTTTCACTAAATTATGATGGACTGAAGAATTGGTATTTTAAAATCATTCCACATGCAGCCATTAAAAATAGTAGGATATGCCTATTGAACCCGCAACTTAAGGAGCCCCATGAGGCCGTAACGAAATAATTTCTTTCGCTTAATTACTTACCCTGATCTAATGACTTGATAAAGCCAATTATTAAATATCAATGTTATGTTCCGATTAAAGGCTTGACATGTTTTATCTATAAAAGGACATTGTCATATTGTATGTCTTGCTAGCCTTGACACTGTTAGGCTAATTTAAACGAGTGGAATCTACTGGGCACTGGCTTTCTGTTAGGCACTATGTCGACTCGGGACGTGGGCCAAACAAGTTTGTCTGCCTATGGGCCTCCACGGTACTTAATCCGGCACTGAATACACGTACTTTTAGGTCTAATAATTATGTTAGATATTAGTAAATAGAAAACACAGACATTAATATCGATTCTCTCAAATAGGAAGGTTCGAATCAATACCGTTTCGTTTTAAAATATCAAAACCAGTTTCGTACCTTTTTAATCTGATCGGTTACCAAACCATACCTGTCACACGAACAACAGCCATTGATCGAATAGAAAAAAGCTAACTTTTCCGCACTAATATATAACGTAACTGCTTTAAACGATGTTAATGCGTTATTCTTTACCCCAGGGTCATATCAAGATTATCTCATTCGGACATGATTGAATATGGGATTTAGCCATAACCGTTTCCGTCAATAAATGTCATTTTTTCCTGGAATAATTTAAATGATCCCTTGTATATGTCAGCACGGTCTAAAGTTTCTGTCCTTCGTGAACTGGGATTGTTTCATGTTGACACTCTATGAGGAGTTGCATTTCATTGTCAAATGAATGGATAATGCGGTCATTAGGCTCTGCTGTCACAGTTCTGATGGAATGACATATTGCGATATTTATGTAAAAAAACTAAACCAGTTGATCAGCATTATTTCATAAAGATGCCAGAGTAATGGTTTCGAAACATGCAATTAATATTTTTGCAGCCTGTGAAGAGTTGAGCGCACGTTTGGAAAAACTGTTTTTTGATGATAAAGTAGAGAACAGATGTTTGTTGGAAATCCGGTTATCCCTGGCACGCTTGTACAAAACAATAAAAACTTGCAAAACGCCTTTTGTGCACAAAATTGTGCAGATTTTCTAAAAAGAAACGACTTCAATCTAGATTTTTTTCTCTGCTATAAAACATTTAATCGCACAATTGAATATCCTTCACTCAGTGGTCATTCGTTCACTGTATTAATTAAAATATTCCGTTGTTTAAAAAAAGGTCACACATTAAAAAACAGAATGTATGTATCATATTTAAACAAGCAAAATAACACTTCTGACCAACGAAAATTGTAAAAATACATGTTCGTTGGTAATCAACAATCAAAATCGTAAAAAGTATAAAGCGTTTGTACTGCTTTTGATCGGTCATTTAGCAAAAATGTGTTTAACCTTCATAGGGTTTAACTGCCGTTTACAAAGCTTGCTTGGTGTAGTGGTAAAGAGATTACTTTTGTTTCAGAAGTCCCGCGCTTGATCACAAATGTCAAGCATATTTTTTAATTATATTTTTTTTCTGTCTAATTAAAATGTTGTTATTAAATGAATGTAATGATATTTTTCACAAATATAGAAATCTGTAAACAAGTCCCTTTAAAACGGACTTCCACGTTATAATGCGTATTCTAAAATTAAGCAAGCGGTCCTTGGCATTACTAATCTATAATCAGGTTGCAGGACCACGTGGCTTTGTGTAGTTCATAATTAAACGTTAATGGATGTAAACACATGTTAAGTGGTGTTTTTGTTTTGAATAACGTTTTAAAACATTTTTTCTTTAGAATTTTAACTTGTGCATAAAATACAGTTTGTTTTATGCTGCTTATGGCAATGTGAAATACATCAGAACTACTTTTTTTTAATAAGCCTGTGTTTTTGGCCCAAAATTCGATGTGTACAGCATTCATGTACACGCTTATGCTTCACGCAACGTAAAATTGTGGCACCTATTTCAGACGTTTTCAAGGAGTCATGCTTCAATCTTAAGATATTAGACACAAACTGCAAGACAAACTGTCTTTTATGTACTAAACATGTTTGCAAATGTGTTTTAATAACTTGAGATATTTGCAAAAATAAAGCTCTAAACGATGTGTTAACATTTTGTCCAGTCCGTGTGGTAAACCCCTGCAAACCCCGTTGATCCTGCACCCTGTAATGCCAAAAACAAAAACAAACGAACAAAAAAAAGAAAACACGGACGTAAAGGAATAACAAAACGATGACATGGCAATGGGTCGGGCACTGAGCGACCGTTCCAATGATAAAATAAGTTTGAAATGTGGGGCTTTTATAGAATAGAATAGAATTGCAAGTTATTATTTGCAATCACTTTTATTGTAACTTAGAAATTAATCGTCACTGACCGCGAATCTTAACACGAGGCTGATTGTGATTATTGTACTGCTCCAACAAGATGTTTACACATTCCCGCGTGGTGTTTGCTTGTCCTAGAATTCTTCTTCTTATAATTGTTCGGTACAATGGTTGTTTACATGTAATTTAAGAGCAATTTACGAGCGAAACACACTCACATGTGTTTGCCCAATTAACGGCATCTGTAAATACCTTACACATAAATGTCTGGTGTTTTGTTCAAAGATTTCGTCGTTGCGCCACACTTTAGTATCAATCCAACTACTGTGGCCAACACTAAAATGCGTTCGATGTTTGGTGTAAACTATTACAACTCACAGGAATTTTGCTGGTATACATCGTCATGTTTTACTTTTTAAAGTATCAGACGGCATTACCTCACCCAAACCTATACGCTACCCCAATCGAACCCTTCGTTAAAAAGAAAATACATCTACATAATTATACAGTTTCAGGATAAGGGAAACAATGACAGAGACATGAGTTAGGGTTTTGAAAACCTCCACTGTTACTCTCTCATGTATATAGGGAGGTAGTGAATTCCTTTGGATAACTGTCCTCGGGTAAAATGAAAATGTATAAGAGTTTTTTTAGGTTTGTATGTGTCTAAAACAATGGGTACTGCTGAGCACACTGTAACCATTCCACCTGTTTTATATTCTCTTTAAGCCAACCTATTCCTTCTGCACTTCGTTTATGTATGGGATGTTGTAGACACAAAGTGTCAATTCCTTGTGTACAACAAAATTATCCACGTCGTCAAGTAACATGGTCAAGTTCTATTAACACTTCCTTATATTACTGTTCTACAGTCGAGATGTTTCATGAAAATTCGTCGCCTGCTTATGTTCTATCGCTTGATTATGTCCACTGCACGACGCTATAGCATGCTTACATTCTTCAGTAGCCACCGTTGATGTTCTCCACAAAACCTGTACAGGCTATGTATTACCTGTCCTTGTTGTAAGCTTAAAAGCGTTTAGCACACGGGCCTTGCTTATGTTCCCCACACATCACGTGTAACGGACCTTTATCATATTCTACTGTTCTCCGCACAACAAAATTCAAGCATCACTTGTGTATGTAGTTCGGCATGCATATTTGAACTCCAAATCCTTGTTTATGTTCTTTACGAACATGTTTTAAGTACATGCGTCAATGGCTTATGACATGTGCACACCAAACAAAACAAAAACACATAATTTGCTTATTTTCTGAGCAAAACCTGTTTCAATGACATGAATTACCTGCTGATTAAATGTTCACAGGACAACAAACCACACACATCCCTTGCTTATGTAAGCCTATGAATGTGGTCCAAGCGAATGTTTTATGTAAGCCTCAGGACGTATCAATGTTCTACGGACAACAAACTATAAACATTCCTCGCTCATGCTTGTTTGACTCAGGACGCGGTTTAATGACATTTCTGGAATGCCAATTACAATTATACAGTGGCTCTACGCTTCAAAAGAACTCATCGAATATCTCTGGATTCACGAACCGGGGTCAAGGCAGGCGGTACCTGCCACCTTTGAAAATCCCTTGTAGACTAAAATAATTAAATGACTATTGTACACATACAGTAATAAAACATACAGTAATTAAAACTGTGAAAGTAGCATTAATAATCATATTAAAAAGCTTGCCATAGTACACACGGATGCACAGTATCTGTAATAGGTCACAATATACTATAGAGTTTCCCTATGTAAATCAATATAAAAGCGAAAACTTGAAGCGAAAATAAATGCAGCATTTTTCACATAGTGACCCCCATAACCTTCATTTTCTTATAGGGCATTCTAAAGTGAATCGATTAAATCTTTAAAATATATGTCATGTACAAACCAATAAAGACATTAATCAAAATCGAATGTTTTTGCATTTTTTTTGTTTTCCTACCGTTTTCTAGTGGTATTTAACCTTTTTCATGGATTTTTTTTATTACTTTAGTCTTTAACTTTATCATATTTCAGAAATTTAGAAGTGAACATTCATTCTTACCCTTTCAATGTATCCAACAGATAAAAACAGAACAACAGTCAAAATTGTACAACATGCCTTCCGTACAGCCCTACATGACTCGATTATTTAGCATAATGTAACCTATAAGACAACGTTAACTATTTGAATCGCAAAAAAAGCACTTTTTATAAAATATTTATTTTATTAAAATACTAACTTATTTGTTATGTGCATGCCAAATTTCAAATCGATCTTTCTTGAAAATTAAATCACATTTAACATTCAAATGCCATCGGTATCGCCATTTAAGCTTAAGATTTGAAGGCTTGCTTTGCTGGAGAAGATGACGCGCACTGAAAAGAATGATACATGCTGGTGTGATACAAGAGTCGACAAGTGAATGGGCATCAGAACCAGTCCTGATACGGAAGCGCGATGGTATATTCCGCGGGTGTATTGACTATTGTGAATTGAACAATGTGAATGTAAATGATACATTTCCGTTGCCGTTAGTGGAAGATTGTTTGGATACACTGTCAAGGCATGTGTGGTTTTCTAAACTCGATGCGAATTCAGCGTACTGTTAAGTATAGGTAAAGGATGAAGACCGCAAGAAGACTGTGTCTTCAATACAAAGTATGACCTATTTGAACATGTGCGGATGGGGTTCGGTCTGACCTATGCGTTCAGTCGATTGGTTAACCTCGTACAGAGAGGACTGACATGAAAGACAGTTTGGGCATTTTTGGACGATATCCTGGTGATGGGACGGTCATTCAAGGACCTTGTGCATTGTCTACAAGAATCCTTAAGGCGGTTCAGACAGCATGGGTTAAAGCGCAAGCCAAATAAGTGTCTGTATTTACAGCAAGAAGTCGAGTTTCTGGAAAGAATAGTCAGTGGCAACCAGATGACAATGACTCCAAGAGACACCATGACTGTAACAGTTGGCCCGTGCCAAAGTGTTTGAAAGATATGCAACGGTTTCTGGTTATTGTTTACTATCACATGTCATTCGTGAAGTGTTTTGCAGATCTTGCAGTATCGTTGTATGCATTGACAGGCATGAATCATCTCAAATGGGGCGCCGAAGACCAGACAGCATTTAAAGCATTAAGACGGGCTTTAATTGAACCTCTGTTTCATGCTCTCCCAAAAAAACAGTATCCCTTCATACTGGAGACAGACGCTTCAGATGTTGGAGTTTGAGGTTTTGAGTCAAGGACCCTCCGAAAATCGGCCTTTCACCCTAGGACAGGAGGGTCAAGCGAAATGTATGGCTTATAGCAGCTTCTTGTTGACACCGGAACAACAAAAATACTGTACTGCAAGGAAAGAATTACTTACAATTGTTCGTTTCATCAGACAGTTCAAGCCTTACATCTTGGGAAGATCGTTAACAGTGTGGATGGATCATTCCAATCTGACATGGCTGTTACGCTTCAAAAATCCAAATGGCGCGATGGATTGAGGAACTGTTGCAATACCCGTGGTGGTTAAGCACAGACCTGTGGCCAAGCGTGGACACGCTGATGAAATTTTACGTGTTCCGTACATCTTGACGTTTTGTCCATCGTATGTGGCTAGGGATAGTCAGGTGACTTGCATCGTGGATGTTGTGATTATTGTGTTCGTGCTGATTAGCAGTGGTGCACTTTACTCCCGGAGTCCAATAGTGCATGCGGTGGGTTTCCTTTACTCCCTGATGGCACTGGATATCCATTGTCTGCGATCCTGGAGGGAAACAGACCACCGGACAATCAACAAGTTATGGACAGACTAAATGACTTCTTTGCTCTGTCAGCCATACTCTAGGTCAAAGTATTGCTAGTTGTAAAAGTGGGCTTACTTGTTCCGGACTACTGGATCACAACAAAGTGTCAACCGACAAAGTGGGGTAGGGTGGGTTCCAGTGCAAAATGACCATTGTTTCAGTGTTTCACTTGTTTGTGAGAACGCTTGTGCATGTTTTATGTTAGTGTCAAATGTGACTGATAGTGGCAAGATGCAGTACTGGGGCGTTTTCTTTAAAGAGCTGGAAAGGGAACAAGAACAAGACGATAGTATTAAGTTCCTTCGGGATTGGCTTAATGACGGTTTGGAGCCCAATGAAGAGAAGTTGTTTATCGCAAGTCGAGAGGAGAAGTTTTTCTGGATAAACAAACATGCTTTGAACTAATTATGGAGTGGTGTTCCAATCGAAGGAGGGCTCAGGTGATTTGTATTTGCTTTTTTCCGGGGAGCGTTAAAGCGACGGTTATTAAACTACATCATGACATTCCTTCATCAAGGTATGGTCAGGACAAAGTAAAAAGAAAATTATTGTGCTGTCATCTTGCTAAGCATATGCAAAGTTATCTACCCACGTGTGACGTGTGTAATCATAACAAGATAAACAAACTCTATGGAAAGAGAAAGATGAAACAAACTCTATAGAATATCAAGCAGGAGCAACAATTGAGAGTGTGCATATTGTTTTTCTGCAACCATTACCGAAGAATGCACAAGGAAATGAACATTGCTTGATGATGTTTGACCAGTTTACAAAGGGGATGGAGTGCATACCACCTCCTTCTCAAAGAGCAGACGTTACAACAAAGGCAGCGATAAATACATTTTTCACTCGGTTTGGATATCCGTTCCAATCATTCAGGATCAGATCCGGAATTTCGGAATAATTTGTTCCAGGCTGCGTGTAAGTCTCGGACAACGATAATCAGACCCTTTGCATAACAAATGGTAATGTTGAGCGGTTTAATATAACCCTTATGGATGCATTGCGTTGCTTTATAGGGAAAGCACATGACAAGTGGGATGAAAATATTCCGCAGATTGCAGGTGCAATGAGGGTTTCGGTTAATTAAAGTAAGTGGGTTACCCCAAACATGCTTATTGGGGAAGAGATGTGAATTCCCCTACCCAATTGATGTTTTCAATCATGGCAAACAAGTGTGTAGACACTGAAGAATGTGTTTCGAATCTGGTGGAATCGATCCAGAAGGCACATGAGACTGCTAGTGGTACTTTGTAGACTATTATAAAGCACATGAAACGGAATTACGATCTCCGGGTGCTGCTAAGACCGTATGCGGAAGGTGATGTTGTACATCTGCTTGACACGGCGGTGCTTAAAGGAAAGTGTATGAAGTTGTATTCGCCATGGAAGGAGCAAGCATTGATAGGTAAGAAGTTATCAGCGTATATATATCGTCTCCAAACCAGGAACTCTTTGATGGTGGTGAACCACGATAGGATGATACCATGCAGTGATCGAAATTTACCTGCGTGGAATACGCAGGAGACAATTAGAGATTCAGGTGTGAATTCTCCTCCTGTGAGTGCTGAGGAAGATTGTCATTGTCTGCATCGTGAACCGTGAGGTAGACGGTTTATGATCCTGTGTTATTTCTGTGAGACCTGGTATAAAGTGTCTTTTGTGAATATTTCACTCAGTGATGTACTAGACATATGCAAGTTCAGATGCACCGTGTGGAAGGAGAATAACCTATTATTTTATTTTTCTCTAATTTAGAAATGGCGACCAATGCAGATATGGTGGCAAGAGAGGTACAAAATCCCCTGGAGAAAGGCAAGCTCCATCCAAATCCCGACCGGTTCTCCAAGGAATTTGTATTTTTGGCGGGATAGGAGCGTCAACTGAAGCAGGAGCTGCTCGTGAAGAATGTGGCGATGGCAAACGATGCGATAACAGCTTCAACATACACTGTGAAGCAGGCTTGTAAGAACTGGTTAAAGAAGTTGGCATCGAGCCTGGACGATTATCAGGCATTCTCCAAGCAGTTAATAAGTGACAATGTTGGAAAGTTGCCTCAGGCCATTTGTTTCCAAAATGGACCTGAAAGCTATGATCCCAACCGGAACAGAGGGTATACCGAAATTGAGATACATGGGAGACGAGGGGCAAGTCCAAGTCCGATGACGACATAGACTTTGGCTCCGATCTAGGCAAGTTGCTTTAAAGCCCTCTGTCTAGTGTGTTTGTGGGGTCCATGAAGGATCAGTATGAGGCGAGCCCAGCGATAAAGTTTATTAGTGGCGTTGGAAGAGGATCGTAACGACTTGTATGTAAAACAGTGGAAAGCCGATCAGCCTTTAGTGTTTCTACTGTAGGGATGAAAGACCGTTGGATATGGTTAATTAAGCTAGTGAGAGAAGCGGATTGAGGCCTGATCAGGCGGAGCTGGCGCAGAGGTCGCAATGATCTGTTTGGACTTCTGTGCTCACGGATGTTCATAGACCTGCTGCATAGAAATTGGCGCAGAGGTCACACAATCGGTTGGGGCTTCCTTGCCCGCAGATAGATAAAGACCTGCTGCGGAAGGACGGAGACAGTACTCCCATCAACCAACTGTGGTTCGATCATCCACGAGTGGAGTCTCAAGAACAGTTTCTGAGACAACGCAGGAAGGGGATTTGATAGTAACAATCCCTGGAAAGCGAAAGAGGAATGCGTCCGTGGAAGCGGTGTTGACAGCCACTACGGAAAATTTCATGAGGCTCTTTGGACTGCGGACTTAATGTTGTTCGAGTCCTAAGCCTTTTCAGTTGTAGGTTGTATGGGCTTATTCATTCAACAACCGGAACCACAGTTTTCGAGGACCAGGATACAATTGAAATTGTTCGGGCTTCTTTGCTCGGCAAGGATAGTAGGTGACCAGTAACCAACAATCACAAGGGCTTCTTTGCTCAATGAATGAGGGAAATCATCCAGCTGATGCAGGAGTATTTGTTTAGGACTTCATTGTTCAACAAAACATTTGCTGCAGACACAAATTTGGTGGACTTATTTGTGTACCAAAGGAAATGTTCCACAAAAAAGAGCATGACATTTGTTAGGGGATTTGTTGCTCAACAAACTATAAACAGGCTATTAGCAACTTCTCCCCCCCCCTCTGGCTGGAACCCTTTCAGTTAAAGTGGGGAGGAGTGTTGTGATTTATTGGTTTAGTAGATTTTTACCGTGAGATTTTGTCATGGGTGGATAATTTTGTAGCACATACATCGTGACTAGCCACGAATCTTTTTCTGATGGGATTCGATGAGACAGCACACATATTAACACTGTTCTAAAGTTACATTATTTGCGAGAGCACTCGACTTTTATTCTGTTCTGTTCATGTTCATAGTCATCACTTGATAGTTTACCGGTATAACTTACTTAGTCACTTTAAATCTCTACGGAACAGAAGTAAAGACACACTTTTACATTTATCACAAAGTAAAGTAAATTCAATCGGGCAGAGATCAGAAAATTCGGTCAAATCAAGTACATTCATATTGCTTTTACGCGTGTACATATTTTTATTTACGATCACATTGTCAACAGTGCAAGAAACGACCGTGTTTCTACACAAATTATAACATCTATTAAGCCCTGGTTCTTAACGCCCATTAGCAATTAAAACACTATTTTCTTTTCAAAGCGTAAACATGACCGAACGGATAATCGCTGCGGTAAGATTGCAATAGGAAAATCAGGCTCAGGCATATAGGGGTCCAGATTCAAATTATCTTCCAGATAGATGTAATTAGATTTGGCATTCCAAGTTTCTGTAAATATTCTATGGCATGTACATTTATAAAGTTTAAAAAATGACTGCCCTCTAGTTTTGAAACAAGGCCTGCACATTCCAGGATATCACAGTTAACTGCATCCGGTCGTCTTTCTAATTTCCAGTCGGTAGTTCATGCTCATGTTCATGGTGGCTTCTGGGCTAATCAGACGCTGTCCTCCATATTCGCGAAAGCCACTTTGGACAGTTTCGGTACTAAGCCAGGTGGTTGACGGTCATGAGTATATTGGACGCGATTTATATACATCGCGTCCTGGATGGATTCGCCTGTTTTCCTTTCCGCTTCGCCGCAATTAAATATGGTAGCAGTTTTGTTCCGCGATATTAAATTTGTTTTGGTAGCTGGTCGCTAACGCAGAAGTTACTGTTTTTTTTTATTGTTTTACGTACCGTTGATTCCACGTCCTCTTTGTCACCATAAACATTAAACTTGACTACTTGTTATGTCCCCCAGTCTATGACATATTGTTTTTGCCCTGTCTGTTTGTTTTTTGGTATGTTGGTTTGTTTGCACAAACTTAAATATTGGCCATAACTTTTGCAATCTTGAACATAGCAACTTTATATTTGGCATGCATGTGTATCTCATGGAGCTGCACATTTTGAGTGGTGCTGGTCAAGGTCATCCTTTAAGGTCAAAGGTCAAATATATGGGTCAAAATCGCTCAAAAGGGGATATAGTGTTTCACAAACACATTTCTTGTCAATTGTGTATTTTCTAACCATCATGATTTGGCCATATCCTTTGCGCTTTATCGACAATAACTCAAACAACAATATCTTGTCGCGCAGTTATCCGATGACCATACATCGAAACCCCTAGCGTCTTTACTTTATATGTTGATTTGTGCTGAACTCTTACAAATTTAACAGGGGGACTGACGTTTTAATATCTATTGTAGACTCTATACCCAAGATATGCATTATTGGTGATTAAATGTCTTTGCTATGTATTAGGAAGTGATGATTTTTCCTATATGTCCAGGTTATTGCCTGAAAATAGACATCATAACATGAATATATGATTTTATAGCTATACATTTATGATGACATTCCTTTTATCATTATGGAAATATTGTGTAGACAAAACTGAAATGCAACCTCATGTCACCAGAGTTGTTAAATGGCAAATTGATAGTATTTCAAATGGATAATCCCCCATTCTCAAAACAAGGACACACACAATTAAATCTTACGTAACAAAGGGGTAGATTGTTTGGCACCTGAAATGTTTTATTATGTGTAAAATGGAGTTATATTGTATAAAAATACCCTAAGTGAAGCATATGAAGAGAACATCCGGCCATATTCTATAAAAAGAAATTGTATCAATTCTTGTGAATAGGTGTTATCCAGGTATCTACATGTTCATACCTTTATAAAACATGCGTTTCATAAACATTTGATATCACTGACCTGTTATGAACTGAAATGACTACAAAGAATAAAATGATGTGTAGCTACTAATTCAACACCAACGTCGCGAATGTTCGACTCAAGAATGTCGTCTCCGTGCAGAACACGTCAATGATATCATATGCACATGTGATACATGTTTATATTTATTCATTTAAGATTTAAGAAATTAAAGTCACTAGATAAATGTTGACATGACAAAGATCTATTTAATATGCATTTGGCTGTACACATTTGATAATATGTTTAGCGTGCTCTTGATATTTGGAAACATACCAATAAGACAGGAATGAGTGAAGAACGAGTCGGAAAACACTTTGATATTCTGTTAAACTCTGTTTATGGCAGTGGTGGATCGTATACTGACTGATTATTGTATAAATGTTATCCTATGCACAATTCATGATGTTACAGGTTACTAAATTATTAACGTTTAATCTATCATTTAAATCAGTAAATTACCGGTTTCAGACATGTTAACTGAAAAACATCATACTGTTGTAGTAACTTTTCAAACATGTCATATTGAACGTAAACTCTTTTAAAAAAAGACACTAATTTATCGTCAGAAAAAGATCGTTTTTGTTGACTTTATAAGCGACAATGTCATTTTACGTCAAAGCAAAACAACAACACATTTAATTTCATGGATTTTCAACTGTAAAATAACTGTAAGTTATACAAAAACATATGGATTAAAAGAAAACACATTAATAATGATAATGATGTTGTTGATGGGGAAACTGATGTTTGCTCAAATCGCTCACTGCAATATTTGTAATTATTGTTTTTCTTATTTTTTCCGTTTAGATTTTTTAATGATTGAAATATACTCTTTTTTTTAACCTTGTTGTTTTTTGTTTATTTTTCTGATCGAAGCAAAGTGTTGTTTCGTAGTAAATTATTTTCAATATTCGCTTTGTTAATTAATTAAAACATGTGAAGGACGGTATTGATGACGAACAATACTTAATAATATTAAATGATGACTGATCAATTACAACGTAAACTGGATAGGGTTTCAACAAATTAAGATAATATTGATACAATTGATATTTCAAAACACTTAATTGCGACGAGCATTAGTCTCGAAGATTGCTTAATTTACCATCAAATAAGCAGACCTAGGTTTCAATGGATTGTTTTATAAAACATAACCCGGTATAATAAAGTATTGTTCGGTTCTTATATCACGAGAGGAAAAAAACGTATCAATTACCGCTTATATCCCAAACCCCTCTGATCACAAATAAATGTGCGGCGATTAAAACATGCCGATACTGTCAAATAACAAAACATAATCTCTGTAGGATCTGGTTTATTTCATTTATAATGGGTCGTACCACGGTATCGTCTTTCCCAACCAGTATGTAAATGCGGTTTTGAGTACATACTAATCCAATCATTAGGTTTCTAAAATTAATTAGTACTTCCAAAGCTCTGCTTGTATAATATCGATAACACAAATGAATGCAATACATGCGCGTCTGTAAAATATCTAATTTCAAGAGAAATGTTTACATGGAAATATAATTAATTTTATTAATGCTTAAAACCAATTTGTGAAAGAGGATTCTATTTTTTCACGAACTTCAATACTTTTTAAAAAAAACAGCGCAAGAAAGGAACGTGTGTATATCTATGAAGTTTATCACGATGCTGTGTTGTATGGTTTGTCCTGTATTACATGGAGTAATTGTCTCATGCCTTTAACGAAAGACTTGCGGATGTGATTACGATCTTTTAATTATGTCTCTGGAGTTTCATTATAAATATATTTCCTTCAATAGCAACGCGGTGACTATGTGGCCCATTTTGCAAAGATGAATCACCCACCACAACAAGACGTTGCGGAAAATGAGGAAGTTATGATAAGTAACTTATGTGAATGACCCACTAGATTAATAAATCCGGAAAGACGATCGTACGGAAGTTCATTTTGAACATCCACACTATATTTGTTAATGATTGAAAATTGATACTGCGAGCTTGACAGTCCGGCATAGAGCAATAGTTACAAGAAAAACGTCCGTTAAATCAAGAGCATTGACGAACATCGTGTCAAGTGTTGTGGATTATTATTTGGGTTATACAACAACTTGTTGGTTTCAAATCCTTAAGATGTGTACGCGTTTACGAGATGAGTTGCTGTGTTAGTTTGATGCGATACTCTACAAGAAGAACAATGGCAGTGTAAAATCGATCGTACGGAAGTTTATTTGGAACACCCACACTATATTTGTTAATGATTGAAAATTGATACAGCGGGCTTGACAATCCCGGATAGAGCAATAGTAATAAGATAAACGTCCTTCACATCAAGAGCATTGACGAACATCGTGTCAAGTGTTGTGGATTATTATTTGGGTTATACAACAACTTGTTGGTTTCAAATCCTTAAGATGTGTACGCGTTAATGAGATTAGTTGCTGTGTTAGTTTGATGCGATACTCTACTGGAAGAACAATGGCAGTGTAAAATCGATCGGATGAAAACAAAATTGAAAAGGACAACGCAATTAAAACCACATCAAGATGAGTCAAAACAACGTATCAAAAGCAATAACGTTCACGTTGAATGTAACGGAAACTCTGGAGGATTTAAATGCTCGGTATGCCCAAGCATTAATACCATTGTCAGTCACATTTGGATTCTTTACACTATTTGGTTTCCTAGGAAACCTGTTGATTCTCGTCGTGTTCTCTCTCAGTAGAGACTACAAGCGGAATAACTTTAAAGTGTTTGTTCTGACGTTAGGCGTTATAGACATAATCACATGTGTCACACTAATACCGGCAGAGATTGTGAAACAACAACACTATTTTTCCTTTGGNAAAAAGATAGCTTAATACTTTAAATCAAATGTCATACCATTTTTAAAACGCAATTCTATCTGACAGATAAGGGGATAGGTAATTACTTTGATGTAACTGAGCGGTAAACGACTTTATAATAGGATAATCTTCAACTGACAAAATTTGGCATTTCTTTCTTTGATGTAAGATAATTGGACGGCTCCCAGAGTGGAGTTCCTTTTCAGAAAACTAATAAGACTCATTTTATTGTCTGTTGTTCACACTAATCTCTTAAAAAGTGCAACTCAATGTAGTTGATGAATATTACCAGCTTCATTTTCATCAATATGGCAACCTCGTGGTTTTAATTCCATAAACTATTCTAGTCTCAAACTTACAAGAAGACAAAACAGGCAACGTATAGTGCATAATAATACATTTGGCGTTTGTGTAAATTAGGAAAGCGTTCAACGTAACCTTAGTGACTAAATTACTTTTTACATTGAACAGAAATGAATATAATTCGTTCTAATTAGAGTGTTACGTATTTTTGTTTTATGATAATGATATTGCAATAAAATAGAATGAAACGTAATTAAATGTAAATACAAATGTTTTCACCCTAAATCCGTGTATCAAAAACATAATATGGGTCACTATTACATTAACATGTCTGGACATATATTAAATGAACTGATAACATACCTGAAAAACTAGATGGGGTCGACATGTAAGACATGTCAATGATTTTGTAAAGAGGGCAAACACGAGAGAAAGGGGTTGAACATTCGGTGATTTTATTATGAAGGGCATGTAATACATGTACATACAAAGTTTTGAAAAAAAAAAACATTATACGATCTGCAATGTGAATGAACATGTACAATTCGATATTGCAGACCGTACATTTGTATAATGTTGTTGTCACCGCGATCGCGGTGGTCCACCGTCAGATCAATTTCCCGATAACCCCGAGACTGACACCGCAATTCGCCACGGCGAAATCACCGTGTTCCACGGTGTATCGCGGTGAGATAGTAATTGTCCATTCTGGGCTGAATCACGGTGATGTGTTGTGAATGGCAGAAATCGCGCTAGACGTAGTGATAGCAACTTCATATTTGGCATGCATGTGCATCTCATGGAGCTGCACATTTTGAGTGGTGACAGGTCAAGGTCATCCTTTAAGGTCAAAGGTCAAATATATTGGTCAAAATCGCTCAAAAGGGGAAATAGTGTTTCACAAACACATTTCTTGTCAATTGTGTATTTTCTAACCATTTGGCCATATCCTTTGCGCTTTATCGACAATAACTCAAACAACAATATCTTGTCGCGCAGTTATCCGATTACCTTACATCGAAACCCCTAGCGTCTTTACTTTATATGTTGATGTTTTTCGAACTCTTACACATTTAACAGGGGGACTGACGTTTTAATATCTATTGTCGACTCTATACCCAAGATATGCATTATTGGTGATTAAATGTCTTTTCTATGTATTAGGAAGTGATGATTTTTCCTATATGTCCAGGTTATTGCCTGAAAATAGACATTATAACATGAATATATGATTTTATAGCTATACATTTATGATGACATTCCTTTTATCATTATGGAAATATTGTGTAGACAAAACTGGAATGCAACCTCATGTCACCAGAGTTGTTAAATGGCAAATTGATAGTATTTCAAATGGATAATCCCCCATTCTCAAAACAAGGACACACACAATTAAATCTTACGTAACAAAGGGGTAGATTGTTTGGCACCTGAAATGTTTTATTATGTATTGTGTACAATGGAGTTATATTGTATAAAAAATACCCTAAGTGAAGCATATGAAGAGAACATCCGGCCATATTCCATAAAAAGAAATTGTATCAATTCTTGTGAATAGGTGTTATCCAGGTATCCACATGTCCATACCTATATAAAACATGCGCTTCATAAACATTTGATATCAAAGACCTGTTATGAACTGAAATGACTACAACGAATAAAATGATGTGTAGCTACTAATTCAACACCAACGTCGCGAAATGTTCAAGAATGTCGTCCCCGTGCAGAACACGTCAATGATATCATATGCACATGTGATACATGTTTATATTTATTCATTTAAGATTTAAGAAATTANTGATGTGTAGCTACTAATTCAACACCAACGTCGCGAATATTCGACTCAAGAATGTCGTCCCCGTGCAGAACACGTCAATGATATCATATGCCCATGTGATACATGTTTATATTTATTCATTTAAGATTTAAGAAATTAAAGTCAGTAGATAGATGTTGACATGGCAAAGATCTATTTAATATGCATTTGGCTGTACAAATTTGATAATATGTTTAGCGTGCTCTTGATATTTGGAAACATACCAATAAGACAGGAATGAGTGAAGAACGAGTCGGAAAACACTTTGATATTCTGTTAAACTCTGTTTATGGCAGTGGTGGATCGTATACTGACTGATTATTGTATAAATGTTATCCTATGCACAATTCATGATGTTACAGGTTACTAAATTATTAACGTTTAATCTATCATTTAAATCAGTAAATTACCGGTTTCAGACATGTTAACTGAAAAACATCATACTGTTGTAGTAACTTTTCAAACATGTCATATTGAACGTAAACTCTTTTAAAAAAAGACACTAATTTATCGTCAGAAAAAGATCGTTTTTGTTGACTTTATAAGCGACAATGTCATTTTACGTCAAAGCAAAACAACAACACATTTAATTTCATGGATTTTCAACTGTAAAATAACTGTAAGTTATACAAAAACATATGGATTAAAAGAAAACACATTAATAATGATAATGATGTTGTTGATGGGGCAACTGATGTTTGCTCAAATCGCTCACTGCAATATTTGTAATTATTGTTTTTCTTATTTTTTCCGTTTAGATTTTTTAATGATTGAAATATACTCTTTTTTTTAACCTTGTTGTTTTTTGTTTATTTTTCTGATCGAAGCAAAGTGTTGTTTCGTAGTAAATTATTTTCAATATTCGCTTTGTTAATTAATTAAAACATGTGAAGGACGGTATTGATGACGAACAATACTTAATAATATTAAATGATGACTGATCAATTACAACGTAAACTGGATAGGGTTTCAACAAATTAAGATAATATTGATACAATTGATATTTCAAAACACTTAATTGCGACGAGCATTAGTCTCGAAGATTGCTTAATTTACCATCAAATAAGCAGACCTAGGTTTCAATGGATTGTTTTATAAAACATAACCCGGTATAATAAAGTATTGTTCGGTTCTTATATCACGAGAGGAAAAAAACGTATCAATTACCGCTTATATCCCAAACCCCTCTGATCACAAATAAATGTGCGGCGATTAAAACATGCCGATACTGTCAAATAACAAAACATAATCTCTGTAGGATCTGGTTTATTTCATTTATAATGGGTCGTACCACGGTATCGTCTTTCCCAACCAGTATGTAAATGCGGTTTTGAGTACATACTAATCCAATCATTAGGTTTCTAAAATTAATTAGTACTTCCAAAGCTCTGCTTGTATAATATCGATAACACAAATGAATGCAATACATGCGCGTCTGTAAAATATCTAATTTCAAGAGAAATGTTTACATGGAAATATAATTAATTTTATTAATGCTTAAAACCAATTTGTGAAAGAGGATTCTATTTTTTCACGAACTTCAATACTTTTTAAAAAAAACAGCGCAAGAAAGGAACGTGTGTATATCTATGAAGTTTATCACGATGCTGTGTTGTATGGTTTGTCCTGTATTACATGGAGTAATTGTCTCATGCCTTTAACGAAAGACTTGCGGATGTGATTACGATCTTTTAATTATGTCTCTGGAGTTTCATTATAAATATATTTCCTTCAATAGCAACGCGGTGACTATGTGGCCCATTTTGCAAAGATGAATCACCCACCACAACAAGACGTTGCGGAAAATGAGGAAGTTATGATAAGTAACTTATGTGAATGACCCACTAGATTAATAAATCCGGAAAGACGATCGTACGGAAGTTCATTTTGAACATCCACACTATATTTGTTAATGATTGAAAATTGATACTGCGAGCTTGACAGTCCGGCATAGAGCAATAGTTACAAGAAAAACGTCCGTTAAATCAAGAGCATTGACGAACATCGTGTCAAGTGTTGTGGATTATTATTTGGGTTATACAACAACTTGTTGGTTTCAAATCCTTAAGATGTGTACGCGTTTACGAGATGAGTTGCTGTGTTAGTTTGATGCGATACTCTACAAGAAGAACAATGGCAGTGTAAAATCGATCGTACGGAAGTTTATTTGGAACACCCACACTATATTTGTTAATGATTGAAAATTGATACAGCGGGCTTGACAATCCCGGATAGAGCAATAGTAATAAGATAAACGTCCTTCACATCAAGAGCATTGACGAACATCGTGTCAAGTGTTGTGGATTATTATTTGGGTTATACAACAACTTGTTGGTTTCAAATCCTTAAGATGTGTACGCGTTAATGAGATTAGTTGCTGTGTTAGTTTGATGCGATACTCTACTGGAAGAACAATGGCAGTGTAAAATCGATCGGATGAAAACAAAATTGAAAAGGACAACGCAATTAAAACCACATCAAGATGAGTCAAAACAACGTATCAAAAGCAATAACGTTCACGTTGAATGTAACGGAAACTCTGGAGGATTTAAATGCTCGGTATGCCCAAGCATTAATACCATTGTCAGTCACATTTGGATTCTTTACACTATTTGGTTTCCTAGGAAACCTGTTGATTCTCGTCGTGTTCTCTCTCAGTAGAGACTACAAGCGGAATAACTTTAAAGTGTTTGTTCTGACGTTAGGCGTTATAGACATAATCACATGTGTCACACTAATACCGGCAGAGATTGTGAAACAACAACACTATTTTTCCTTTGGAGACGAGGTCCCTTGCAAGATCAAATGCTTCTTTAACGTCTTTGGCGCCTCGTCGTCCTGTCTGGCATTGTTAGTGATATCCGTGGAACGATACCGCAAGGTCTGTCAGCCTTTCAAGAAGCAAATGGACCCTACGATGGCTGTACGAATTTTACTTGGAGTTGCTTTTTTGTTTCCTATACTTTTGGCGATTCCGGGGTCCGTTATGTGCGGAATAAAAACCACGGAGATGGTAAATATATATGGAACTTCAACAACCATCCAGTTGTGTGAGACAGAGGAACGGTTTGAGAGAACCGTTTGGAGGGCGATATACAAGTGGGTGTTTGTTATGTTGCTCTGTGGAATTTCGTTGGCATACATAGTACTTTACACCTTTGTCATGATCGAGGCCACAAAGCAGATAAGAGCTATCTCAAGACAGCGTCAAAGTTCTTTTGACGTAACATGCAGTTCAGGTATCTACGAACCTAACGCGATCGTGCATTCGCCAATGAATGACGGCCCAACAATGAAAATGTCGCCTGAAACCGATGGCCTAATGTCAACAATCGCGGGTGAAGGCGGTGACGATGAAGAAGACACGGGTGGTGCAGCGGTAGAAAGCAACGATAGAAATGTGAAATATTCAACAAATGGTCCACTTCGGTTGGCTGAATTGCAAAAGAAGAAGTATTCAAAGCAATTTAGTATCAGAAGCCTAAGGAGTCAAACGCCAATGCTGAACAAGCAAGAATTTCCGACGAAGACCCTCATATGGTTCATCTTAACAATCGTGTTTATTATAACGTACTTAGCACACATAATATTGGCACTTAGAGTCGATAAGATTGTCTTCATGACACCTGGAGAATTTGCCTCTTTTTCGTTTTTCTTCAGAATATATTTCTTCAACCATATGATCAACCCCGTGGTGTATGCAATATTTGTGAAACGGTTTCGTACATCTTGTAAAAATATCTTACCGACCATGTACAATAAACTGCGACAGTGTATTATGTAATCCATACAAATACTATGTATTCGTACTCTTTTTTTGTATAGACCAAGATATATCCTCACTTATATGGACGTACGTGTGAGCTACTGTTTTGTACATTGTGTATGCAATATTTGTGAAACGGTTTCTTATTTCGTGTAAAAATATCTAAACAACTATGAGCAATAATTTGCGACAGTGTGTTATGTAATCCAGAAAAATATAGAAAATACTATGTTAGTGTGATTGTGTACATAAATTTATCCCACGAGTGAAGAAAGGTTAACATGGCGATGCTTGCCGAGCCTTGTAAGCATTTCTAAGACGAGTGGGATTAATTTAAGTACACGATCACACTTACATAGTATTCTATTTATCATACAAAAAAAAAAATAAAAAAATGTAACCCTCACTCGGGGCTCGAACCACTGACCCCTGCTCAAAAGTCTACCGCCCTATCCACTAGACCATCCGCTCGTATAGCATTCCCGAGGAATTTTTTACATTATGTATGCAATCCTCGTATTATCAAAAAATACGACAACAACAGCATTTTCCAAATTATTCAATCGTTTCGCGTTGCAACGCTTCATAATTTTCAGAGTTTTAAATCGTCAAAAGATGCACATAATTGATATTTTAGAGCATGGCAAATGTTCAGTATTACTGTTTCCTCACAAATATCATAACTTCAAGGAAAATTTGCGAATTTGAAACATTTTATTTTTAATTTTGTCAATTTACCAAAGCGTGAAAAGGCCCCTTTAAGTCTGTGGAGAGGAAATATCTGTCGAATTATTACAGACAAACAGATGCCCAATTAACAGGTTGGCAAAACCTCTTCAAACAGACATAGACAGGGCAAGCTCTGGCCCAAAATTTCTTTGTGCCAACCAGTTTTTGTTGTCGGCGCGCGAAAAGTGGTTATCAAATATTATGTACTTTATACCCTTTTATATTTTTTGAAATGACATTAATCACATATTATAAGTTAACATAACATACAGTTTTTAATAGAGTAAATTATTATTATGGTACTTGTCAAAGTGCAATCATCATTTTTTTATTTTAAAACATGTACATTTAATCACAATTTTCATAGTAATAAAGCAATATTTATACAGCACATTTTTGACAACATAGATGAATGTAATGTAAAATATAAGCACACATTTCAATCACAAAATACATTGCAAACAAATCCTTCTATAACATACAGAGAACAAAGTAATTATCGGTACATGTACATACTATTATCATTACTATTTCATTATTATTCTGTGCTGTTAGAAATAATAGAAATAAGCAATGCATTGAACTGTACACAAATATTTTATTTTTTTAAACTTGTTTTAACCCAGGGTTCCCAGCTTTTTGTATGAACAAAATTCCCTGATTTTTCCCTGATGGAAAATAAAAATTCCAGGGTCATAATTTCGACCTATTTCTTGTTTCAGACACCCTCAATAAATAGCAATTGTAGACATAACTAAGGTATAATTATGTATACTACAAAGCCACCATAGTCATGCAGAGGAATCAATTTGCTGTTTTAATTGTATGGACTTCTCAACACAAGTCGGGAAACAGGGGTCATAACAGGACCAGTTTGGCAATCCTGGAAACAAGCCGGGGGTCTGGTGGCCGCAGGCACCCATCGGGGTCAAGGGGCAGTGCCCTTTTAGGGGAATGTGAAAATAATCAAGAGTTGTATGATGACGACCACGAATGAGATAGAACGGTGCTGGAAATTTCCTCTTATTGGTTACCGCCACCCACTACCTTTCTGTGTTGTTAACTTTTATTTGTATTTGAATATATAGATTGATATATTTTATTATCTTGCAAGATTGCATTAAAATGTGAAAAGTTATTGTTGGGCGGGGTGCGTAAGATAAGTGGTGGTAGTGTAGTAGCAGGAACCGCGGCATAGTAGTGTTAATATTTATGAATGTTATTATTTTAACTCTTTAGTGACTCACAATGTTTGTAAAGATTGTTTTGCAAAGTGCTCTCGTAGTTTCAGACACGAATCTTAATTTTGTTTCGCGAAGTGCTTATGAGTATAAGCTTTATAACAATATTAATCGGATACGGTCCTAATGTTCAAGAAAGNAAATCCGTGTATCAAAAACATTATATGGGTCACTATAACATTAAAATATCTGGACATATATTAAATGAACTGATAACATACCTGAAAAACTAGATGGGGTCTACATGTAAGATATGTCAATGATTTTGTCAAGAGGGCAAACATGAGAGAAAAGAGTTGAACATTCGGTGATTTTATTATGAAGTGCATGAACGACATGTACATACAAAGTTTTGAAGAAAAAAAAACATTATACGATCTGCAATGTGAATGAACATGTACAATTCGATATTGCAGACCGTACATTTGTATAATGTTGTTGTTGCACATGTATTTCACCGCGAACCACCTAGACCGTGGTGGTCCACCGCGATCGCGGTGGTCCACCGTGATCGCGGTGGTCCACCGTGATCGCGTTGGTCCACCGTGAGATCAATTTCCCGATAACGCCGAGACTGACACCTCAATTCGCCACGGCGAAATCACCGTGTTCCACGGTGTATCGCGGTGAGATAGTAATTGTCCACTCTGGGCTGAATCACGGTGATGTGTTGTGGATGGCAGAAATCGCGCTAGACGTAGTGTATCTGCAGCAAATAAGCAACCTAGAGGAAACGCACTCGGACGTTTATCGAATGTTCGGTATTGGTTTTCACGTTGTTTGTAGGAGCCATCAGTGCTAGGCTGGGCTAGGAATTGATCTTGTTATTGATCATATATTGATGATGTTTTTATAGAGCACATGTGGTCTTACTCGCGGCAGTGGACTGGCCGAGGAAATGCAAACCCCTTGGATCCTTTCTGCAACATCCGAGCACAACAGTGCGATGCAGGATTTCACAGACCTTACCTATACTACAAGTCCACACCACAAAGACTCAACTGAGGCGTGCATCAAAGGGGATTCTTCTGATCTAGAGAATGTGCAGACACAGATTACAACCTGCTCACCATACACGGCTGACCCAACTCTGAGAAACATGGTCAATGGGATCGTAGATGGGTCAGATGTGAATGTTCATGCAATTGAGGTTGGGAAAAACGATCATAAGAGATATCATAGGAAAGTCGGTCTTTGCTTAAAAATTCACGAGAAAATACAGAGCCAAATCTCTTGGGAATAGCTTGGCTGTTAAGATCGCTTCTGACCGTGCTTTTTATTGTGCTCTTCTTTTCCAGCGTTTTCTGTGTCAAAATCTGGAGATCCTTCCCTTGCAGTCGTAATGTCTTATGAACTGAGCTTCCATCCTGCTGCCTTCTTTTAAGCCAAGAACATACTTTGTACAGCAGATAAGCCTTAAATCGCTCAGGATATTTGAGAGCATGCTGTAGACACATCATGTGAGGCTGTGATGAACTGTATTCATGAAACAGATGCAGGATGGTGGCACTTTGTTGCATCGTTAACCATGGAGAAGGGCGACTCATATAACGCAATAGCCGAGTCTTATGTAGATTCAGAGAAAGGCATTACGGACAAGCAACAGTGGGGTTCGATGGCTACGCAGACGGTGATTATAACAAAGACAAACGCACCGGAAACGTGAATCATATTGTGAGTTTCAGCAGAAAAACGAAATGCTCATGTCAAAAAGGAAGACTTTTTGTCTCGTGACAGAAACAAGTATGGCATGATTGCTCTGATCAGCACAACTCTGACTAAAATGGGATGCTTTGTTGTTCTGTCTTTAGGGGATGCAGACGTTCAAATTGTTACATTGCAACAGTATAACGATCCCGTCGTAGCACCACGACGTTGGTGGGCTTGGATACAGATTTGCTCATCTCGATCCTGCATTACTCCGAAAGGGACACTAAACCATCTACTTCCGCTTTTATGTAAATAAATAGTCAAAGGAACGCAAAGTGTATAATATTAACCTTTTGAAAGAACTCTTGCTTATTTAGGCTGTAATTAGTATTCAATGATTTTCAGCAACGGTAAAACAAGAAGTCTACAGAAGTTAGTAAAACCTGATTCTATCATGAAGTAATGTGCTGGTTCATTCTCTCTTCCAAATGTCGTAAATTGGATTTTATGATTATTCAACTCCTTAGTGATAACCTCAATTTGATTAAAGTGTGCCTTGTCTCCTAAACTTTGGAGTTTTACATAACAACCATAACGTTTGAGTAACAAGTTATGGACTTGAGGTCCTTCGTTTTGTATTGATGACCATTTTGGACGCCGTGTTGGATTTCTGTGTAACATAATTAGCTTACATTTTGTCTGATGATATAAATGTGATATTAATGTGTTGTTTGCTCTCTGAAAACTGGGTGTATACACCAAATTCATTAAATTTGAGTGGATAGTTACATAGTTATATTTTATGATCATAAATATGTTTTGGCGGCCATCTTGGCGGCCATTTTGAACGCTGTGTTGGATTTGTGTGTAATATAATAAACTTGAACAATGTCTGATGATCTTAATGTGTTATTTGCCCCCTGAAACCTATGTATAGACACCACAAAATTGTCAAATTTGAGTGGATAGTAACATAGTTATGATCATTAATAGGTTTTGGCGACCATCTTTGCGGCCATCTTGGCGGCCATTTTGGACGCCATGTTGGATTTCTGTGTAACATAATTAACTTACACTTTGTCTGATGATAAAAATGTGTTCTTTGCCCCCTGAAACCTAGGTATACACACGAAATTCATCAAATTTAGGTTGATAGTTACATAGTTATTATCATAAATAGGTTTTGGCGGCCATCTTGGCGGCCATTTTCGACGCCATGTTGTGTGTACTATTTTAAACTAAAAAAAATCTGATGATCATTGTGTGTTTTTTGCCCCTTGAAACCCAGGTATAGACACCAAATTCATCAAATTTGATTGGATAGTTACATAGTTATGATCATTTATAGGTCTTGACGGCCATCTTGGCGGCCATCTTGAAAAAACAAATTTCCGGAGGTCCGATTGTGGTAAACTTTTGATATGTTTTTAAGGACCTTTACCCTACCGGGATCAGTTAAACTACCTGTTGCAGCAATTTTTTGGGGGTCATATTGACCCTACTATTTTGGAGGTACGCTAGTTTTTAGGAACTTTTCTTGCAATCTCATTAATATTCATAGATATGCAAATATACTAATTTGCATATTCAACTGCAGATCATACTAGGTAATAATCATAATCCTTATTTTAACACCAAACTTTTTTTTCTAGAACCAATTTTGAAGAAATATTTGAGAATTATACTAGCTAAACTAGCTATTTAGTCAAAGCCTGACGGTTGCCATAGAAACAGCTCAATAATAACTTATAGTTGCCCAACTGAGATTGTTATCACACACTTTGTTTCTTTATATTGAGTATACAATCAAGTAAGATAGGTGTTGTTTTGCCCCTCTGAGTGGTACACCCCACCCATCTGGCTGATAGACTACTTCCTGTTCTATTCTTGATTGTAGATGCGTAAATCGAAGCATTAGTTCCTTCACTCATTGTGTTATCCATTGATTTCACGTATTAGTGAAAGCGATGTTTTGTGTTGATTTGGTGTGTGCGTTATAAATAATATTCTTTTAATATGGTTTGTGTTCTTTAAAGATAGTTCTTTGCTTTACATATTGTTCTAATCTCAAAGCAGACTACATCGAACATATAATTTAAAATATAAATTGAAAGTAATCTTACAATGGTCTAATGTACGCAACATGAAAGTACACTGCTCGATGCGAATGTATCAGTAGCGATGCATGGATAATAATCGATTACAGGTTGAGATACGTGACAGAGCATTAGCTTGTAATTAGTCGAGATATTGATATCTAGATGTATCATATATCTCAAGAAAATCAACAAAACAAAAGACTGTATTTTGGGTATATAATACAAACGATTTGATGGATCATAATGACGTCATAATTGCATGTGAATATTTGCTTAGGTCAATATTGTGTTCGTATTTATACAATTTGGGTCGCGTTGGTTACAAGTTACGTTCTAAGTATGGTTAGAAGTTATAATTAAATATACAAATGGAATAATTAATGGTTGTGGTTTTCTGAAGGGTTGTATCAAATTCGCAAAGTACAACGTCACACAATCAACTCGTGCGATATAACTCAACGAATTACCAGATTCATGTAATATTCCCTATGTATTAGTCACAACAGATGCGCGTCATGGCAATGAACGAACTTAATATTCTTGATCACACAATGTAGCATCTAATTTCGATAAAGTAATTTGCACTCCAAAATATGTGTAATATATATAGTGCCACAATTAGATCAGAACATATTAACCTTCCTATTGTATTGGAAGAAACACAACAATTAAACAAATATTTTCGTATGAGTATGGGGCAAATAAGATCAAACAGATTTATAATAATTTAACATGCTATATTTATAGAAGTTATTGTGTGTTATTTTGTCGGTGAAGGTTATATGCGAGATGCGAGATTTGGTAACTTCGTAAGAAACAGGTAACTTTCTTATGTATTATCCGCAATAGTCTGATACGTCAATTTGTAAATATACTATCTTAAATACGCTGAAACATTTGAACATTATTCCGACTATACTATGCATGTATTAACCGGTATACTTGGCTGAATCAAATTATAATAACCAATGGGTGTATTTCCGACTACATCGGCACTCCTAACCCAAACTGAGTGCATTTCCAAACATGTTAAGTTTTATCAAATGAATGAATATGCAAAATATAAAACGATCTGAAACGTCACAGCGTTTAATAGAGTTAAGATATGCAACACATGTTGTGACAAGTCAAGTCCGTAATGACAGTTGGGTGTGCTTCTTAACGAATCCATTTAACTAATCTTTTCCAGGAAAATTATCTTTGGATGAGGTATGTCTACCATTGTCATCTTGGATCCGCAACAATAACTAGATATATTCGGAAGCGGCCATATCAGATGCGGGCGATGTGCCCAGACAGCTATGCGACATTCCTCGTTAACAGTATAGGTTCGACGAGGCGGGATGTCAAACGTTATACATCGACTATCTCTAGAATCCTCCGTTAGATAGGCTGATTTATGCAATAAATCGTCTGCTGATCCAGAGTTGATGGGAAGTTTATGTATCCTACTGCGCATGCGAATTATTGAGGTTTTGCTTTTTGTCCAAGATTAAATCTAAATGTCGTGTAATGTGCATTCACATGTATAGTCATTAAAAAACCTTTTTATTACATATTAATATCGAATTGCAAATTAAGTTCAATTTTTTAATTTTATAAATCAAATAATCTCACGGCGTTCTTAAAGTACATTACTTCGTTCCCTTACGCGAGGCATCCGTTTCAGAGCTCCACAATTGAAATATCTTAGGAACATAAAGAAGAACTTAAAAAAGTGCAACATTGAAGATACATTTACTACTCCTATTACTAAAGGTTAATAAGGTTATCCCGGTTGTCGATTAGGATCTTACACAACCACGCCCCTTAAAAAAACCTCCGTATAAACAAACGTTGTGTTTCGTTTTGAACTAAAAGAAATTGGTTTGGACAACGGATTACATTAAATCTACTTTTTAATCAGTTTTAACTTTTTGACGCTTCAAAAATTCTGGTAAAAAAGCCCTTTGTAGCATATGATCGGTTATTTGTCAAACGATAGTTTAGAGAGTCAAAAATTCGAAATTATGTGTAAAGCGCCTGCCAGATAATAGTATTTTCCTAGAAAATGTTCGCTCTTATCGAAAACCAATCAGCTGGCAGTAGACCGGGCATATAAAACCATTGGAACGCGCCAATGCAGAGCAAAGAAAAAAGTGTGGCGTTTACAGTACTACTAGTTGTATTCTGTATTATTGATGGCAAACAGATTTGTGTTTTAATTTTTAATCTGAAATGAACAGCAGCCAAATTCAACAGAATCTTTCTTTAAAGGAATTGACGAGGAATATCACAGTTTTACAGGTGGAATCGCTGGGGGATTTAAACAACCGTTATGCTGAAGCATTGTTTCCGCTTACAATTACCTTCGGATTCTTTACTGTATTCGGATTTCTAGGAAACTTATTAATTTTGCTAGTATTTTCAATAGGTCGAGACTACAGACAGAATAATTTCAATGTATTCGTTTTGACACTGGCAGCCATTGATATTATCACGAGCGTGACACATATACCGGCTGAGATGGTTAAGCAACAACACTACTTTTCCTTTGAAGACGATGTCCCGTGCAAGATTAAGTGCTTCTTCAATATATTCGGCGCCTCATCGTCCTGTCTGGCATTGTTAGTAATATCTGTGGACCGATACCGAAAGGTCTGTCAGCCTTTCAAGAAGCAGATGAACCCAAAACTGACTGTTCGAATTTTACTGGTTGTTGCATTTGTGTTTCCGATACTTCTCGCAATTCCGGGGACAGTTATGTGCGGAATAAACACCAAGAAAATGACAAATAAATATGGAACTTACACAACCATCAATTTTTGTGAGACAGAAGAAAGGTTTGAAAAATCCATGTGGAGAATAATATATAAATGGATTTTCCTAATTTTGCTTAGTGGAATATTATTTACGTATCTTGTTTTGTACGCGTTTGTAATGATAGAAGCCAGCAAACAAATAAGGGCAATTTCTAGGCAGCGATTCGATTGCTATTTTGAACTGTCTAACAGCTCTGGGGTATTCGAATCTAAAGCTCTTGTTTCAAAACCTATCGCTGAAGATGACATGAACGTATGTCATGTAGCACACGTCCGATTTACAGAGCCTGAATTCAGTGACGTGAAATACAAGAATGACGTCATAGATATTTCTGAAATGAATCAGACATTAAATAAACAAACAATTAGTCATGATTCCGATATAAAATGTGATTGCTGCCTGAGAAAACAGAGGANAATCACACACACACACACACACACACACGTTTGTACAAAACTTTGGCCTAGAAGTGAACCTGCGCCTTAATGCTCTAAAATGCAACATCGTCTTTCCCTTTCGCGGGAGGAAACATTTCACTTGACTGTCAGATGTGCTGAACATGGGCCTTGTACAAGTATAATAAGATGGAGAAATAGCCTTCTGTAAACCAGAGCTTCTGGCGTTTGTTTCGTGAGTTTCGAGTTAGCTATAAACATAGTCAAAGAAAACCGAAACAGCCGTTCTTTCAAACGACAGTACGCGAGATTGTGTAGTCCTATTTAGTGGCCTATAGGCTATGAGGATCGGGAAATTATACAATATCAAATGTACGCACGCAATTTCATAGACCATTGACAAAAGTGACCATTTGTAAATAGTCTGCCACGCAGATTTGTCAAAACCTTTATCAGTTGAATACAGCTAAATTGTATATTATAATCCAAACATGTTGACTATCATCGTTGTGCTCTAAAGCGATTAAAGAAAGTCTTCAGTTTCTAAGGGACCACGCGACCAAACTCTAATTATGCCCGTTGTTTGGTTCAGTATAAGAGTTACCAGGTCAATATACAACAATGTCAAAGCGACAATTCCGAAGTAATTACGACACGATTATTGACACGGCAAAAATACAGGTACAACTAGAAGGTTACCTGTGATTCTAATTACAGTTAACACACCGAATGTTATAGTAAACGACAGGTGAGCATCTTCATATCTTCAAGCGAGATTTCCAGTGCTGTTAACGCTTGAAGCAATGTGTATGCAAATCGAATCCATGTTCAGATCTTGAAAATTTCTCAACTTCTTCACTAAACGACTTGTGTATTATCATCGCAAAAGTTCAGCCGTTGTGTACCATTTGCATCATCAATAATTTGTGTTAAGACTTATATAATGTCCTTTTATATGGTGATTCAGGGTCAAGTTACACTCGGTCCTATTACGTTGTATGCTACCTTTGTATACAAAGTATTTCATATATGTAGGATCTGACATGAGTTATCATATCATACCATATTTTATTAAACGAGTTCAGGAATGTTGTTAGTAAGCGAGACTTTGGCGAGCTTACTTACGAATTTCCTGGACGAACGGGTGTCAGATCTTTTTTATCACATGCTTTTGAACTAAATAAAATTCATCTTTATTGACCAAACAAATGCTGATAGATCTAAAAGTTGTTTACTATCGTGACGTCAGTTCATGTTGACGACTTCATTTCACCAAAATAAAGCCATGCGATTGGTTAGTTATTGATTCTGTAGCCAATAAAAACGCTTAAAAATGTTGTATTACACATGTGTAATATAACAAAAATACGTAATGTCTGTATTACATTGAAAACAAGGTAAAGCATGTGATAACAAAGCACCTTTCATAACACCTCTTTACCACTACAGGCATGTTTTTTTCAATGAAAGGTATGTCGACTTGGCCGGCGTATCAAATTGATACTATCATGTATTCCACCCACGGTCTCCATGTACGAGTCAGTGCCAATTAGAAAAGATGATTGACCACACTCAATTGTAATAGTCGACATAAAGGAAGCACTCTGACTCGATCATAATCAACATGGTTTACTACTGGTCAAAGTGTCATGGTGAATAGCATGCAAGTGTATCTCTGAGACAATAAGTACAATTCATGAATTAAACCGAATTGCAATAACGGGTTCGGATTTCTTATGATCGAGAATAATTGTCAACGAATGAAGACAACATAAGAAGAAAATCTGATAATATATCCTCCTTCGTTTTCTAATATAGATGGGGAAATAAAGATGTTATGCAAATGAATTGTAAAGGCCTTATTATAAAGTACTTTCTAACGCGTTTTGCGTGTACGTAATTATTTGTCGAAGGGCTGAACCCAAAGATCCATTACTAGGTTGATATGAAACAACTAAAGCGTAAACAATGTGCAAATAAAGGTCACGAATATGATTATCAGATTAATGTCGGGGAACTATTGGCTTTATGGCCTGATGTTAAAACAAATCGGACAGGAATTAAGCAATCTATTCACGTTTAATACTTCTTAAACTTTCATAATAGAGCCATAAAATCACGGTTTTCCTATTTTAATTTTGCAACTTGATACCTGTTCCCTCAATAAATTTTGGCAGCGCTCTGTGAAAACGCGGTTTAATGCATTTGCGCAAGGTGTCGTCCCAGATTAGCCTGTGCAGTTCGCATAGGCTATTCAGGGAAGACGCTTTCCGCGCATATAGTATTTTGCTTATAAAGGGAGTCTCTTCTAAACGCAATTCCAGTCTTGGCGGAATGTGTCGTCCCTGATTAGACTGTGCGAACTGCACAGGCCAATCTGGGATACACGTTACGCACTTGCAATAATATCCGTTTTCCCGAAGCGAGGCTAATTTTTCAATGATTTGCGCGAATAACGCTCATGTTTGAATCACTACAGGATATTAAACTATCTGACGAGCTTCTGGTTTGGTACGGCACTTCATACACTCTGTACATGGGGCTACCGGTCATTTCCAGGCCATACAACACAACCAATAACAATTTCCGGTGACGGCAACATCGAACGAGTAACTTCCGGTGAAGTCATCAACGGACACTCAATGAAAGGTGAGTACCGGTTTTCAGAAAGTAAGCTAAGTATAAACCTCACTTAATTTAATAAATTTATTTATATTTATTGATCGGTATTATATTTGATGGTAGGTTGAAATAGTCTTATTCAAATTTCAAAATGTTTATTCAAATTCCGATTGCACATTTTGTTGTGATCCCATGTGCCATCAAGAACCCATCCATGTTTACAAATAATTGTCCATGTGGACACCATAGTGGGCGCATTAAATGGCCTTTATATTAATGTGTCAAGTGCATTGGGATTTACCCCCATGGCAATCAATCCCATATCACTTGTTAGTTTGCTTAATGGGAATAGTGAGAGATACCGGAGACGAACTGATCTGGAGACGACCCATGACCTTATAGTGCCCGGTTTAATACACTGCACATAGTTTAATCCTCCATTTGCTTGCTTGGGAAGAAGGACTTACTAAAATAAATAACCATTAAAAACTTCAAAATAAAACAAAGACGATAACCTTAACCTTAAATCTCTGTATATTAACATAAACTGCCATCGACAAGACAGACGTCACACGAGATGCCAATGACAACCATAGATGGAGTTGCGTTCTGTGAAGGCGTGGCTTCAACTCGCGCAGCAATCTGCGTTCGCACATGCGCATTCACACACTTGAGAGACCGTTCACCTGCTCGTATTGCGCGCGCAGATTCAGCCTTTCGTCCACGCTCAGAAATCATATCCGACTGCATACGGGTAATTTCAATTTTGTTTTCCACGTCGGAATAGAGCAATATATATTTCGGAAGTTTTGCGACGTTCATTAAATGAATACCAAATTGATGTGCAATTTTGATTGTACATGTACATGTGTTTACATGCTAAAAATATGATATTATTTTAATCATGGTTTATTAAATTGTTGGTTAACACATATTTCTTTTTTATTGAACTTCCTTTAAGATATTTATTTTTATAATTATACAATGTTGTCCCAGGGACACTTTTAGTGTTAGCGGAAAATTCAGAAATAGTAGCACAATCGTAATGAATATTATATAGAAAAAGCACCGCTATACGAATACGCACTTTCGAATGAGAGACTATACAGTTTACTCGTTATGCGACCCTTTTCGCACATGCATTAAGCCTAGTTTTCCCAGAACGAGGCTCACAAAGTTAACAAGTATCAGGTCAATATTTGCGAGCTATGCTTGACTTTAAAAAGACCACTGTTAAAAATTAATTGTAGTGTTTACTCTTCACTTGTGTTTAAATTCACGTCTTCATTTTCAGGAGAGAAGCCCTACATGTGCATCACGTGCAAGAGTTCATACTCACAACTGGCCGGCCTGCGCGCGCATCAACGAAGCTCCGCCCACTGCCCGCCTTTGTCTGGCCGATATGCAACGTGAAATTCAGAGCTAACTTTAATATAACCATTGTCATTTTATTAAGTTTCTTGTATTGGCATAAAAAGCACGGGAAGAGCTTTCAGATATCCGTATAACTACTTCAACATTCAAATCATGAATACACAATTTGACAGCAATGCAATTGAAAACAGTAATAAAATGAAAGTAACGAACAAAGGTAAATCTATATGTATGTGTTTTTAATTCGTTTGGTATTGAACTACTTATGCAGTAGTATAATGGGTCTGATTAACAATTTGACAATATGACATGGTTATTGTTGCGTAACATGGGTTAATAAAACATATAACAATTTACCAGCATATGTCAAGTGATATGACATTGGCACATATTTACATTACTAAATCAGTGAGTAAGAACACGCAGGATTGTTTTATAGGTTATATTAAGGTAATAAGCATCGACATATAAGTCGCTTGTCTGTTAACGACCTTTAGTTTTAATCGGATTTCAAATTGATATTTTTTGCATTTATCATACGATACGGGCAGTAATTATAGCGTTGTTTGTTTTCACCGCAAAGCGTTTATTCTCGAGCGGTCTCAGTTGAATTTCTTGATGTCATTTTGACATGCTAAATATTGTTGATTTTCAATGTCGAAGTAGTTGGCCTCACACTCTGTCAATATGCCAATGTTGCCATAAGTGGTATTGTCGGATGAACACAAATGCGGTAACAATACGAGACAAAAGCTACACCCGCATTCGTTAAGAATTAGCCAGAGAGGTTTGACAACCCGCAACGTTTTGACAGTTTTATTCTGATTTTTTGTTTAAATAAATTTCCTATCTCTTAACAAAAACCTTGATTACAGACGTGATATTTAATGCTTACATTTACATGAAATTGCATTTAAAAAAGTGTTCACTTTGGGTTAGGTCACACCGCACGCCAATACAGCTATACTAGGTCTTATGTAAAAACAAAGCAGTGTCACAAATGCAAACGGTATAACCTCAGTATCATATAATACAGGCTAACTAAAATGAATTGTGAGAAGAAGAATTACGTGTTGTGTTATTGCAAGACCTGTCACCAGGGTTTGACTCCAGTACCCGGTCAGTTGAAATACCGAATAGTTACTTCATAAATTGCCGGTATATATAATTTCACAAAAAAATCCTGTTCTGTTTTCGTTATTTGAAACTATTAATTTCGAAAGAATAATTATAAATCTTTCCATGTGTATGTCCTAAATTAATAGCACAATAAAATACTTAAATTAAATGACGTCAGTAACTAAGTTACGGTAATTCTTTTATATTTCGAATGGGGTTACTCTAATTTTTGACGCAGGGAATGCAGTTATGTTGATATTTCTGCGTATAAATGCTGATTAACTGAGGTAGATCTTTGAATTATTTTTCCTTAAATACCACACTTTACCTTGAATATTCCTGAACCATTATGTGCAAATACTAGTATGCCTCTAGTCAAAAGAGACTGTTTAACATTAATATGTAATTTTAATTTTTTAATAATGTTATTGCCCCAAAAACTAAGTTTTCACTCAATTCTCATGGACTGAAGAATCGTTACTTTAAAATCATACAAGTACATTTATATCTAATAATTATGTTAGGTATTAGTAAATAGAAACCGTATACATTAATACTCGATTCTCTTAAATGGGCAACTTAGTATCAATATCGTATCGTTTCAAAATATCAGTATCGTACCATTTCAATCAGAGCGGTTACCTATCCTACCTGTCACACGAAGAACCGATGATCAAAGAGAGAAAAGCTGACAGACTTTTCCGCACTAATATATAACTAAACTGCTTTAAATGAGGTTTATGCTTCATTGTTTACCCCCAGGGTCTCAAAAACATTCTCTCATCCCGACATGATTGAATATAGGATATAGCAATAACCATTTTTTTCCATAAACGGCAGTCTTTACTTGGATATAATTAAAATGATCCTTTGTATGTGTCTGAACGGCTTCACGTTTTTATCCTTTGTGGATTTGGATTGTTTCATGTTGACTCTCTATAAAGAGTTGAATTTCATCATCGACAGAATGGGTAATGTATTCATTAAGCGCTGCTGTCACAGTTCTAATGGAATAACAAATTACAATATGAATGCAAAAAAACAATACAAAATTGACCCGCATCATTTCATAATGATGCCAGAGTAATGGTTGGGAAACTTGCAATTGGTATTTTTCCAGTCTGAAAAGTGAAGCGCACGTCACGAAAACCGTAAATGGATGATACACTATAGAAAAAAACTATTCGTTGGAAATCAGGTTGTCACTGGGATAAATGTATAAAGCAATATCAACTTGCATAACCCCGTTCAAGCACAAAATAACGACAACTAAGAAATGTTTTCTTTACAGAAACGACTTCAACCGAGAAAATCGGTAATAGAACACCGAATATCCAGATTGTATATTGAATAAATCACTTAGTGGTCATTCGTTCACTGTATTACTTGCAATATGTCGTTGTATTTTTATGTGAGGCGGATTAATAGAAGATTGTTTGTAAAGTGACTTGTACACAGTTTGATTTGCTTTACTAATCGATACTGCCATAATTTATGACAAACGCAACAAGAAAAAGCACAACATGGACATAACAATTAACAAAACGATTAAATGGTCATGTGTTGGGTACTGAACGACCGTTGCAATAAACACATACGTTGAAATGTGTGGCTTGTCTATAATGGATAACTGTTGCAATTTAATATTTGCAATCACTTTTATTCAACCATAGAAAAAAACTTACCGACCTCGTTTGTTTACATGGTGCTGTTTATGAGTAGTGTTACTCTGCGACAACATGTTTACACATTCCCGCACGTCGTTACCTAGAATTCGTTTGTCCGTATTCGGTGCAAAAATGTGTTTACTTGTAACTAAAGCACCATATAGAAGCAAAACCCACTCATTAATTTTATCAGTGATTAAAACCAAATTGTTAAATGAGGTTTGTTTTTCACGAAATACAATAATCTTTTAAAAAATAACGCAATCAAGGAACGTGTCTACAGCTATATAGTTTACCACTTTGTTGTGTTGTATGATTTGTCCTGTATTGCATAAGTAAATTGTCACTTGCCTTCAACGAAAGACTAGCGGATGTTATCACGACTTATATCTGATAATAACGTTTCTGGAGTTTCATTATTCATATATTTCCTTTAATAACAATGCAGTGACTATCTGGTCTACTTTGCAAAGATGAATCAATAACTACAACAAGACGTTGCGGAAATTGAGGAAGTTATATATTATAAGTAACTTATGTGAATGGCCCACTAGAGTCAAACATCCGGAGAGACGATCGTAAGGAAGTTTATTTCGAACACCCACACTATATTTGTTAATGATTGGAAATTGGTACTGCGGGCTTGTCAGTACCGAAAAGAGCAATATTAATACGACTAACGTCCGCTATATTAAGAGCATAGATGAAGTTCGATCTAAGTGTTGTGGATTATTATTTGGGTTAGACAACAACTTGTTGGTTTCAAATCCTTAAGCTGTGTAAGCGTTAATAAGATTAGCTACTGTTTTAGTTTGATGCGATACTCTACTGGGAGAATAACGGCAGTTTAAAATCGATCGGATGAAAACACAATTGAAAAGGACAACATAATTAGAACCACTTCAAGATGAGCCAAAACAACGTATCAGAAGCAATTACGTTCACGTTGAATGTAACGGAAACACTGGAGGATTTAAATGCTCGGTATGCCAAAGCATTAATACCACTGTCAGTCACATTTGGGTTCTTTACACTATTTGGTTTCCTAGGAAACCTGTTGATTCTCGTCGTGTTCTCTCTCAGTAAAGACTACAAGCGGAATAACTTCAAAGTGTTTGTTCTGACGTTAGGCGTTATAGATATTATCACATGTGTCACACTAATACCGGCAGAGATTGTGAAACAACAACACTATTTTTCCTTTGGTGACGAGGTCCCTTGCAAGATCAAATGCTTCTTTAACGTTTTTGGCGCCTCGTCGTCCTGTCTGGCATTGTTAGTGATATCCGTGGACCGATACCGCAAGGTCTGTCAGCCTTTCAAGAAGCAAATGGACCCTACGATGGCTGTACGAATTTTACTTGGAGTTGCTTTTTTGTTTCCTATACTTTTGGCGATTCCGGGGACCGTTATGTGCGGAATAAAAACCACGGAGATGGTAAATATATATGGAACTTCAACAACCATCCAGTTGTGTGAGACAGAGGAACGGTTTGAGAGAACCGTTTGGAGGGCGATATACAAGTGGGTGTTTGTTATGTTGCTCTGTGGAATTTCGTTGGCATACATTGTACTTTACACCTTTGTCATGATCGAGGCCACAAAGCAGATTAGAGCTATCTCAAGACAGCGTCAAAGTTCCTTTGACGTAACATGCAGTTCAGGTATCTACGAACCTAACGCGATCGTACATTTGCCAATGAATGAGAGCCCAACAATGAAAATGTCGCCCGAAACCGATGGCCTTATCTCAACAATCGCGGTTGATAGCGGTGACGATGAAGAAGACACGGGTGATGCAGCAGGAAGCAACGATACAAATGTTAACTATTCCACAAATGGTCCACTTCGGTTGGCTGAATTGCACAAGAAGAAGTTTTCAAAGCAATTCAGTATAAGAAGCCTAAGGAGTCAAACGCCAATGCTGAATAAGCAAGAATTTCCGACGAAGACCCTCATATGGTTCATCTTAACAATCGTGTTTATTATAACGTACTTAGCACACATAATCTTGGCACTTAGAGTCGATAAGATTGTCTTCATGACACCTGGAGAATTTGCCTCTTTTTCGTTTTTCTTCAGAATATATTTCTTCAACCATATGATCAACCCCATTGTGTATGCCATATTTGTGAAACGGTTTCGTACATCTTGTAAAAATATTTTACCGACCATGTGCAATAAACTGCGACAGTGTATTATGTAATGCATACAAATACTATTTATTCATACTCTTTTTTGTATATACTAAAATATATCCTCACTTATATGGACGTACGTGTGTGTGAGTGTTTTATACATTGTGGATTCAATATTTGTGAAACGGTTTCGCATTTCGTGTACAAATATCTTACCGACCATGAATGGTAATTTGCGGCAGTGTATTATGTAATCCATTAAAAAAACACCATTTATTCATGCACTTTCTTTTTGCAAACCAATGTATATCCAAACTGATATGGGTAACGTGATTGTTTCTATTTTATTCACTCGTAACTATTATATGTTAATACTTCATACTCATTTAAACTCATTACGCAACCTCTGTTTATGACTTTAGTTACTTTATTGAAAATTAAATTGACTTTACTCTGCCTCTTTGTTGATTTGTATAAAATATTTGGTAAACGGATTATTATTAAAAATGTATAATATGATATATAACGTGTCAATATATAGGGTGCGGCTAAATTGGAGCAGTGTAGAAATCAGGAATTGTTCTGTACCGACATTTGTAGTTAATTTACTGTATCCGCTACTACTCTAGTTAAATTAAGGTACGTTGTGTTAGCATAGTGAATTCATTTGTCGTGCAAAGATGCACAAATATATATGAAATGTTAATGGATATTCAAAACGCCTGTTTTGACCAACCCAAAGATGCCACACAGGGCGCCAAAAGGGGCAAACATTTTTTAATGCATTTTAAATGACAACAAACATGTTTTTTTTTAGAATCGAATCGGTGTCTATGGGAAAAACATGTTGATATTTTTTCCTGATCTACATAATCAATTTTACGGAAATAGGCATTCATAAATAAAAAAAAACACATCATGCGTTATTGCCAAACTATGCAGACAAAGACATTATTTAGCTTTATTATCGCTTTATATGTCATGTAAATATTTAAACCATTGAAGGCGGCTTTGATGTTTGAATTGGTCAATCATCAAGCTTAACTACGACAGCTTAATATAATACCAAAATAAAGTAAAATGACATTGCGCACAACAACGAATAATTGTTTTAAAATCTAGTGCGGTTAAACCTAAATACCAAACACTTATCTGTTCGAAACCATTTGTGTGAAGAGTGTGATGATTTATACATACATCCAGATAGTTGAGTACTTTATTGTCGTGAAAAGTTCAACTTTGAACGCATACCGTTAGTATTTATGAATGGTGGGGTAATTAAGATAACGGAAGAGTTGTCCGAATTCATTATGTTCACGCGATAACTCTTCAATGAATAGCCAATAGTAGCATATGGATAAGTCTATGTGCTTTGACTTAAAATAAACAATTAAAATAAAAATTATTAAACATTATTCAAAATTAAGCAAAGTATCTCCGAATTGCTACTTTCGATTGTGTTAAATTGAATCTTCCCACTGAGTGTTAAGGGCGATAATGTCATACTAGTAGTTTGGAAAACAAATCTGCCTACAAGCATTGTTATAATAAAATTCATGGATCAAACTTCCAAATATATGCAATTAGCAAAATAAATAAAAAAGGAAAAAAAATACAATCTAAATGTGATACATTTATATGTGGCTGGGAACAAGCTTTTGACCCATTTGGAGCTGACGTCGTTTTCGATTAAACGACGTTAAGTTGTTACTACAGTTTCCTTTTTTAACCCGTTTTTGCGAAAAACAAAAGTTTCATTTGAAGTTGTGCAAAACGAAAACCGGAAATTCATTTAAATATTTAACATTAAACTTTCCAATTGAGTTACGTATAAAGGACGCAACGGTACGATTAGTGACATTGCAAGGCAACACACTTTAAACACTGTTTTATGGTTAAACGCAATACTAAACGCATGACATATATCACGATATATAAATATAAACAAATTACTTATAATAAATCAAGAAGTTTTGGTGAATACAATTGATATGATTTATGAAATCTCGCAATTATGATTTTGCTGGATTTTGCGTTGTTGATTGTTGCGTTAACTCGATGTTTTGGTAGCCAGACTGATTATAATGCACTTTTTTTAGAATGAACGACCATCAATGTCCATTGATGTATGCATGATTATTGCTTACTTTCATCTATCTTGACGTAAATACTGGCTTCTGTTTGACGCATTTAATAAGATATATGTAAATCTTACAGCCAACTTATACACTTGTTGTTTTTTTGCATATTTATATATCTTACTTTCATCTATGCCTATGGGCATACATCCTTCTCAGTAAAGTACTAACTGCAGATGCCATGCATTAAAACAGATTGGTTATGATTCCGTATGGAAACTCCCTCGTGGACAGATAACCGATAAACTCTTCAATGTTATGACTGCCATGGGATTTATTACCACAAACAAAGTCACGAAATAACTATCATGTTGTCGAATCAAAGGTGAAAATCATATTGAAGTGTCATCCTCGGAAATATTTTCTCATAACTGTTTATGTTAATCATTGACTTTTGACTTTAAAATAGTATCATCCTAAAACTTTGTGACACTGTTTGTGGGCATTTAGTCTCGACACAATTCGATAACTAGCAAGATTTCTTGAAGCACTTCTGAATTATGTTCCTTGAATTATGCAACAATTTCCAGCTTCATTATGCCTCTCTTGAACTGAAATAGATGGCTTCCGGCCATTTACGTACGTTTTAATTAAACAAGCTTGAATACGAGATAACAGAAGTTAGAAGGAATTGTATTTTGGGATGGTCGGGTCAAAGTCAAGTTCAATGTTTCCTGCTAAATAACTTAAGTTTTGATGGAGGTTATTGCATTCAATGTTTGTGCGAAGGTACATGTATCTAACCTGCATACTCAGTTTGGGATTGTTGTGTGGTTAGTCGCTTTAAGGTCAAAGATCAATCTTACTTAAATAGAAAGATTGCGTCCGCTTATTTACTTGAGTATAAATGAAGGTATTGCACTGTTGTTATCTGCATATATTGCTCATTTCAAGATCAGTTCTGGAGACTTTACATTCAAATTTTGATTGCATGATGAAATCATTTACCGACCGGGTAGTAATTTGTTTTTCTACCCGCCGCCCGGGATGAAATCAGCTAAGGCCTTTATTTTATTGATCTTTTTTTCTACTGTAGAACCTTAAATTGAGACGTATTTGTTATTCTTATTTCTACCGCAGTCCTGGTATTTTATTCAAAACTAAAATAAAATTTATCGTTTTGAAAAAAATAGCAAAAATTAAAAAAAATATAGCAAATAACAATCAAAATTACGATGAATATATAAATTAATAAAATATAGTGTCCAACAGTCTAGGACAGATCTTTTAGTTCTGTACAACGAATTTGTGTTCATAATTAATTACACAAGTGAACGTGTATCTCGGAAAGACAGTCTTCACGTTGATCTGTTTATAATCAGGTTCAGCTGCATATGTTGCGTAATATGTTTGTTACAACACACTGACTAACGAAATATTGATAAAAATGACAAACAATTAAAGAAGCACATTTAATATAAACGAAGACAGTTCATATATTTGTATTAGCCAATCGGTAAGTATTTTAAAAGTTGTGTACAAATGTGAAATGTACCCATCCACATTACATTGTTTAGGCTTATCGATATTTGGTGAATCACAACAATACATTATAGTTGAACAACATTTTCCTTCTATGTATTTGCCCCCGTTTCCAACATGATATGTTTTATGCAGTTAATGATAACAATATTCTTATTTTCAAAATAAATAAGAAGAACCTTTTGTAACTACATTTAGATTTGTTTACTGAAATAACAATTTCATACTGAAATGACAACAGAAATGACATAAACACAATAATATATATATATTTAAGAAAATATTTAAGAAAAAATCTTACAATCCGCCACTCCGTAAGTCCAGTCTTGGTTGACACATCCATCAATCAACGCAGCCATACAATGGCATTTAACATTCTGGTCTTAATTGTTGAACATATATTGTAAAAGGAGTGTCGAAATCTTTTCACAAAAATAGCGTACACAATAGGATTAATTATGTGGTTAAAGAAATAGATTCGGTAGAAAAATGTGAATGTTGCAAATCTGTCTGTTGCCATTGCAAGAATTATTTCAACGCGCATAGATAAAATGGTGTATGTTAAGTATGTGATAATAAACACTAATGCTAATATGAACCAAATAATGGTCTTAGTTGGAAATCCCTTTCTGTGCAGCAAAGAGATTGATCGTTTAGTGTTTCGTAACATTACTGGTTTCTTCCTCTGTTTTCCAAGGCAGCAATCAGATTTCATATCGGAAGCATGACTAATGCTTTGTTTATTTAATGTTTGACTCCTTTCAGAAATATCTGTTTCGTCAGCCAAATCGTTTGCGTCACTGAATTCAGGCTCTGTAAATCGGACGTGTGCTACGCGACATACGTTAATGTCATCTTCAGCGATTGGTTTTGAAACCAGAACTTTAGATTCGAATACCCCAGAGCTGTTAGTTAGTTCAAAAGAGCAGTTGAATCGTTGCTTAGAAATTGCTCTTATTTGTTTGCTGGCTTCTATCATAACAAACGCGTACAAAACAAGATACGTCAATGAAATTCCACTTAGCAAAATTAGTAAAATCCATTTATATATTATTCTCCAAATGGATTTTTCAAACCTTTCTTCTGTCTCACAAAAATTGATAGTTGTGCTAGTTCCATATTTATTTGTCATTTTCTTGGTGTTTATTCCGCACATAACGGTCCCAGGAATCGCCAAAAGTATCGGAAACACAAATGCAACGACCAGCAAAATTCGTACTGCCATTTTAGGGTTCATCTGTTTCTTGAAAGGCTGACAGACCTTTCGGTATCGATCCACAGATATCACTAATAATGCCAGACAGGACGATGAGGCGCCGAATATATTGAAGAAGCATTTGATCTTGCACGGGACATCGTCTTCAAAGGCGAAGTAGTGTCGTTGCTTTACCATCTCAGCCGGTATAAGTGTAACGCACGTGATAATATCAATCGCTGCCAGTGTCAAAACGAATACCTTGAAATTATTTCGTTTGTAGTCGCGACCTATTGAAAATACTAACACAATTAGTAAGTTTCCGAGAAATCCAAAGAAAGTAAAGAATCCGAAAGTAATCGTAAGCGGAAACAAAGCTTCAGCATATCGGTTGTTTAAATCTTCCAACGATTCCACCTGGCAAACTGTCGTATTTCTCGGCAATTCCATTAAAGAAAAATTCTGTTGTATTTGATTGCTCATTTTCGATTACTTGAATTAAAACAAATATCTGCATGCCTTCAATACCACACAATAAAACCACTATCTACTCTGAACGCCACAACGATGAGCTTTGCCACTGAGCGGCGCGTTCCAATGGTTTTATATGCCCGTTGTACTGCCAGATGATTGGCTTTCGGTAACAGCGATCATTTGCCAGGAATATGCTATTACCACAAATGCTCTCTCCTTAGAATTTGTATATTATCAATATCACGGTTCATCAACTCATATATCTGGTAGAATCCAGCTGTCTTAGTAAAAAGCTATCACAAAACACCCAAATAATTGTAGGACTTGGTTAGAGACCCAACACAACCTATACACAAATCAGAATTAAAAACATAATGGTATTTGATTTTCCTCGCATTTAAGTTAAACGAAAAAAAGCACACATTGTAACTATTAAAAATATAGCGTGTTAAATTGTTATGGAGTTTGTCGAATGAATGTTCCCCATACTCATACGAATCTACTTGTTTTGAAGGTTTTTGTTCTTCTTCAAATACTTAATGACGATAAAACCGTGTTACTTCAATTATGGCTCGCTATTGTATTTTTGAAATATTTAAATTCTTATGTAATAATTATATTTGAGTTACACATACTATTTCGAAATTAGCTACTTCTATATATGGCATAGAATATTAAGTACGTACATTGCCAGAGCGTTTATCCGTTGTGACCGATACATAGTGAATATAACATGACTCTGGTGTCCCTTAAGTTATATCGCACGAGTTAAATAAGTGACGTTGTATTTCACGAGCCTTTTCGCACAATCAACGATTATGATACAACCCATCAAAGCTCCAACACCATGAAAAATGCAATTTTTTGTATATACATTTGTATGATAAAATAATATTATATGATGTAACCAACGCAACAAACATGTATGAACCTCGGATCATAAAACGAAAAAAAATATAACAGGAGCGAATATTTACATACAATCATGACGTAATTATGATGTGTACATGTATGTGATGTTCAAAAAGCAATCACATACGGAAACGGATTTGTCACAGTGTGAACTGCAAAAAAATCGATCTAATTGTTTATAGTTTATACCAAACACACAACAGTGTTTGTTTTGATTATTATCTATCGGTATTTAATACATCTAGATATCCATTTCTTGAATAAGAACAAGCTTATTTACCGTCATATATCTCAATCTGTAATCGATTGTTATCCATACAATAATACTGATGAATCCGCATCGATTTATGCACGTACATATATGCTGCGTAAATTAGACCATTGTAAAATTACTTGCAATATATATTTTAAATTATGTATTCGATGTAGCCTGCTTTGAAATAATAACGCTATGTCAAGCAAAGAAATATCTATTTAGAACCCATATACTTATTTAAAGAATATTATTCATAACGCACACACCAAATCAACACAAAACATCGCTTTAACTAATACGCGGCTTCATTGGAAAACACAATGAGTAAAGGCACTAATGCTTCGATTTACGCATCTACGATAACGAATAGAACAGGCACACATGCTATACCAATGACACTTCTTTCTCATGACGGGTTTCTTCATAGGATACATCAAAATAAACTAATACATTGTGCATCCATTGTGACGCAACCGTTGAGTAAGTCATTCATCAGCTAATGGCAATCTAATAGACAGTTTTATATTTCCATCTGTGCATTGTCATCAATGCATTAATATCAAAGCATCCAGATAATGCATTTTATATGATGGTTGCGTTCATACTATCGTTGGGAAAATACTTTAAATGGATTCCGATTTATTCGCAGTATTATTTCAGCGTGTATTAAGCATAGGACAATTATAATCCAGTAGGGACATTCAAGTTGGTATTTTTTTTTAAAATGACTTTAACATGGCACTCCATTTGTCGCATACAATCCACATTGCCAAACAGGTTCCAGCGTCAGGGGAGCAAATGAATTTCATATAGCTTGCATACATATACATTCTAAACAAATAAATTATTTATTTAAACGAACGCAATCGTTCACAACTAATTTAAGTTTCAAAGCATCGAGTTATTAATATTGTCTGTACATAAAGAAAAACGAAATACAACCATTAATGTTAGAAATATAACTGTTACTCGTTTGCGTTCGCTAAATAATTTCCGCCAAAAAATGTCCAAATCAATAATGGTAATCAATTTTATGCCTTATATACATTTCGCATTCATTATCTTTTGTATAAGATTCGAAGAATTTCATGGCTTTACATTTTTTGAAAACGATGAAGAAACTTTTCGTAAACTGATATTTGTTTTTTTATAAATAAGTGTTTTGAATACAATCGTATTTTTCGACTGTTGAATACAAACACATGCCACCGTTTTTTTTTAAATAAAAAACATATTATTTTGTAAGGTAAACAAGTACAAGAAATATTTGTCAAGCGTTGCCCAGTAAAGAAATAAATCAGTACACAGCCTTTAACGGTGTATTGTATCATTTCATAATACAATAATACATGTATAATTACAAGTATATCAGACTTGTACCAGAACCTTCCTTTTTAAACACCTATTGTACTCATAGCATATGCTTGGCCAGTCTAAACATGATTTAGTCTTATAAACACATACACACACACGTTTGTATAAACAGTATATTTTATTATAATTGTCATCCTTCTAACAAATCTCTATTTTTAGTAGCAAATAATTGTAAGCCACTTCCGTGACTGTAGATTCACAGGTGACCATACAATGTCATTTTGATTATGCTACAGTTGTATGGTTTCATTCTAGTATATATAAAATTTCAATATATCATTTGGCAGGTGTAGAAATTATCTCCCTTTAAAAGCTAATTATTTCCCTTGGATTGTTTTTGTTTGACTTTTGACCTTGAAGGATGACCTTGACCTTTTTCACCACTCAAAATGTGCAGCTTCATGAGATACACATGCATGCCAAATATCAAGTTGCTATCTTCAATATTGCAAAAGTAATGACCAACGTTAAAGTTTTCGGACGGACGCACAGACTGACGGACAGACAGACAGACGGACGGACGGACGGACGGACTGATAGTTCAATTGCTATATGCCACCCTACCGGGGGCATAAAAATGTCAAACACAATACAATTGATAATTTGGTTTTCGACATATATTTTGTAAAATAAGGAAAATATGGAAAAGTTATTTGGCTTCATCTGTTCAATTTTGTAATGAGAAAACACAGGGTGTAACATATGTGATTACAAATAAATCAAGTGAAAATAAACAAAAAAGACAAACTGTTGTTGATATGACGCGGCTTTTGTGAATTCGGATAAAGCATCATTTAAAGCGTCCATCCGCGGGCCGAGAAATATAATGTGACTCTCAGTTGCAATGAACATGGGCTTCGTACAAATATAATCAGATCGGGGGGAAACATGCTTCACGAATTCAGAGCTTTGCTTGTTTGTATCTTGTGTTTAAAGTTAGATCTTGATATAGTCAAAGCAAGCCAAAATCTCCGTTCTTCCGAGCGAAAGTACGCAAGGCTTGGTCTTCCAATTGTGTTTCCCATACGCTTCGAGGATCGGACAAATATTCAATATCGAATATGCGCACGAAATGTCATAGACATTTGACGTATGACCACGCAGATTTTGCAAAACCTTTTCAGTTTTGCAAAGATAAATTGTACCATACCTGTTTATCTTTTTTGTGCTATCAATAAAGTAAAGACACATTTAAGTTTGTAAGGAAGCACGTGACCGAACTCGTGGAACGCCATTTTGGCTATCTTGCAAGTATAAGAATTACCAAGTCAATATAATTATATTTTCTGGACATGAGAAAATACACTTATAACAAGTTGTTCGTCTGTAATGCCAATGACATTACAAAAAATCCGAATATAATATTCTATGGCAACATAATATTTGCATATCTATATTGAGATCTTTAGGGATTCGACTTATACGAGGTGTTTACTGCTGTTTACGCTTGAAGCGTCGTCTGTACAAACCGTATCAATTTTCAGATCTTAAAGATTTCTCAAAGTCTACACTAAACGACTTGTGTTTTCTCTTCTAAAACGTTGAGCCCTACCATAAAGTCGACAGCATTCGCAATCAAATTTCTTTTGATGTATGTATTTTCCGGTTGTAAGGTGATTGTATGAGAAATATTTCATATTAACACTTGTGTTTATATAGCGGATTCTCAACTACCTGTCATATCAGAACTATTTGCCGCTACATGCACGTTTCAATGACGGGTATGTCGACATGGCCGGTATATCAAAGTGATACTATCATGCATTCAACCCACTGTTTGCGTGTACCAGTCAGGGTCAATTAGGACAGATGATTGACCTCAGTAAATTGTAATAGTCGACAAATAGGAACCACTCTGACTCGATCAGAATCAACATTATTTACTACTGGTAGAATTGGCATGGTGAATATCATGCATTTTGCTCGTAAGTACAAATCATGGACGTATACGAAAAAGAATAACTTATTCGGATTTTTTATGATAAATGATAAATGTCAACGAATGCAGCCAAATTTTGAAGGAAATCTGATTATTATCATCTTAATACAGTTAGGGAAATAAAGATGCTTAGCACACACATTTTTAAAGCCTTACTTATAATGTACTTTCTACTAATCGTGCGTATACGTAATTATTTGTCGAAAGGCTAAACCCCAAGATCCATTACTTCCAAAGATTTGTAACGGCAAAAGAGAACCATGTCACACATAAAGGCCACGAATATCAGCTTTATGTCGGCGAACTATTTGCTTTATGACCTGATGTTTAAACAAATCGGACTGGACGAAAGTATTCTTTTCACGTATAATACATCTTTTACTTTGATGATACAGCCATACAATCACGGTTTTCAGATCGAAAGATTGCAACTTGTTGACCAAGAGGTTTCGAGTGGCCATTAAACGAACACCTATTTAACATTAAAAGTATACATACTGTCGTGAACTATATTAACCATTTTGTGAACCATAACAAGAAACGCATTAACAATCACTTATGACTTAAAACACGTGTTTGTTCTTGATCTTTATTCAGGTGCATTGGATGAATCAGGTGCATAACACCGCTCTTAACTCTCACTACTCAACCCTGTCCGTGAAACCAAATGTATGATTTTGTTAAGTATTATCTTGGTGTCTGTGTGATTGTATTGTATTGTATAGGCACGTGGTCACACTTCTCCGTTCGAAAAAAGCATGCAAATAATGAGTTAAAAGGGTTTGCTCTTCGTGGTGTCTCTTGTGTTTTGTTTGTTTATTGAAGGGAATTCTGGGATGTTAATTAAGATCATTATCATTACATAAGTATGTTAATTGGACTGTATCGAAAACCAAAAGCGTAGTGATATAACATCGAGCGCGTGTCCTGTTAAGAACCAGCATTTGGTGTCTATGGAAGAAATTAAGATAATACAGGAATATCAAATAAGAGCAATACACGTCAACCACATGGCAATATTTATAACGCACCAAAAAAAAACAAAAAAAAACATAGTACAGCAAGACGATATATTAGTTGCATCGTCAAATATTCAATATTGTTTCTTATTCTTTCCATTTGTTTGGTATGAAAACGTGCATTTGTAATTTTCCATGCCAATTTTCCTATATTTTGTTTTAATTTTCGTTGAACATAACACAATTACTACTAGAGTAGCGACACCTTAAGGGTTTCGCGTGATGGAATGAGTGATGAAAACAGTGGGTTCGAAAATTTTGGGTACGAACAAAATTATGGTAAGAAAATGTTGGTTAGAAAAGTTTTGGGGTTGAAAAAATTATGCAAAAAAAAATTGGGATACAAACACAAATTTGGGTGCGAAAAAACTATGCCAAAAAAAATTTGGGTACAAAAAAAAATGTGGTACGAAAATTTTGGTTACGAAAAAATGTGGGTACGAAAGTTTTGGGTAAGANTGTTTTAAACTAACATCGCAAAAAAAGGTCGACAGGCTGACAATAAAAAAAATATCCACCACATTAAAGGATGAGCAATCACGCAATTCTTTCAAATCTATTTGCAACATATTTTTCTTGACAGACAAAGGTTTATGTTGCGAAATCAAAGTGAAGTTTTATAGTATTATAGAATGTACCCAAACATGATACAAAATCTACATGGACTATAAACCCATTCTTAAGGATCGACACGAAAAAATAAGATCCATCAGGTTAGTATAACAAACTTTTCATGTTATGCCTTATGTACAGGCTATGATTTTGATCGGTACACCGACCACGATATTAAAGCACAAAATGTGTAGTTGTGTTCTTAATAATTTGAGCCTTTAAATAAAACAGAATTAAACTAGAAATGTGTTACAAATGGTTAAGTTTTTAAAATGAGGATACACAAATATCATATAATATAATAAAATATAATGTACTATAGTATAATATAACCTATGTGATTTGATGTAACATAATGTAACATTATGTTATTTAATTTGATACAATGGTTGTATGGAAGGAGATCTATCATACTCTTTACAATTCCCTAACACGCAATAACACATAATCACTCAATTACCAATGTTGGTTATTATATTAAACAAATACCTAAACTGCTATTGGTGTAAATGGGGTTTGGTTTGATTGGTCTATAAAACAATAAAAATGAATGGTACGTCCATTTACCCAGATTAAGTATGATAGTGCTATCCATACTATCGATTGTTGCTGTATTATGGTCAGCACATAAATCATGTATCGTGCATTTTCTATAACGAATATAGTTAGTAATTTATTAGCTTTTTGTAACTAATGGACAGAATTATATTTCCATTTGTGCATTGTCATTTTTACATCAATATCAAGGTATCTAGATTAAGCGTTTTAGAAGGCTGAAGCGTTCATGGGACTGTTGGGAAATCGCTTTCAAGATGGGTTTTAGAATTGTTTGCAGTTTTTCAGTGTTTGTTACGGTTAGAAAATATTAAGAATCCAGTAGGGAAATGTTCACAAAATAGTTTTGTAATTGTTGGTAATGATTAAAATTACTTCAGGACGACAGTCCACTTATGAAGTAAATTCAGTGGCATGAGAGGAAATATTATTCATAGAGTGTGCCAAAACCGATTAGTATTACATTACAAAGAAAGACTAACTAGTTTTAGTTTTGAAGCATCGATTTGTAAATATTTTCTGTACATAAGGCAAAAAAAGGCAACTAGTACTGCTATTAATAAAACTATTGATGAGAGTTTGCGTTCACTGAAATTTAAGAATTGTAAGAATTATCTAAATATATAATATACTAGTTGGTCGAATGATATGCTTTTAACTGATTAACATGATTTCCGAACTATTATCTTCATCGTGTCCAGCCTATAGAGCAAGAATTGAATTGTTTGTCCGTGATGACGAATATTACTTTATTAGTGCAAGCTGCTGGACAGATTTACGCTCCTTTCTGGGAATTGTCATTAATTTATCAATATCAATTGATGCAATTGATAGACAATGAGAGTCTTGGATATCGCATGCTCTAATCAGATAATTGGGAAAAGCTCTAACAATATGCTCGTTATACTTTCGTAGTTATTGTAGCGTATGTAGCACAGAAATAATATAAAATTCAGAAGAACACAATTTTATACTCGATGTCCCAGTGTTGCTTCTTGAAACCGCCTTCAAACTATACGCTTGCACACAATGATGCAGTTGTATCTTTCAAACAATTAATTGATAATGATTATATTACAATGTAAGTCTTTTCTACTACTAAGGTCCTTGTGTACAGTGATTGCAATTCTAAATTTTCTCAAGACATTAACATGAAAACATTCCAAAGATAATACAAATTGATAGATGAAACAAGAAAAAATATTAGTTTGCATTTTAAATAAATGCATTTTTTTTTATCATAAACTTTAATTATTATATATCAAGCGCTATTAATGCCAATATTTTACTACAATGAACGCGCTTTCGTCGAAAATATTTCGTATTGGAGGGTCCGAGTTTAACCGAACATTTCCGATCAACTTCACGAAAAATCAATACAATCTACATAATGTTGAACCTTAATTGTTTGCTTATTTAAAACGAATTGTGCAAAAATATGTCCCGCATATAAAACGTGCTTCAAATGACATAATAAGTATACTCTGAGAGCGTTTTTCCTGAGAAACAGATAGTACCTCTTGCGTCCTCAAACGACATAAAATGGCGTGAATGCTCGCGCTCAGTCACGCATCTGACTGTACAATAGATACATGAACGTGAATAATGCGTTCTAAATAAACTTACTAAATTATTTAACAGCGGTGATATATTTGGATATGTACTTAGCTGGAATACTCATATTGTACTTGCCTATAGTATACATGTCAGTTGTGTACTCGTCCAAATATAACACCGTATTGCACACAGCGTTTTTAAATGACAAAATAACAACAACATCATCAACTCAAACAACAACTCCAACAACAACAACAACAATAATAATAATAATAATAATAATAATAATAATAATAATAATAATACAAATACTAATATTACAAGAATGCTAACACGAACATGCTATAATAACTGCAGTACTGGTTACGATGTTAATGCTGTGGATATTGTTATTGATGAAGAATCTTATTAGAATAATGAAGCACTCAAAGCCCGATTTTCATGTGCGTGATGCCGCTAACAATGAAATGGAAATAATGCGGGTACATTAAAACATTCTTTAAAGAGCCCGCATGGTTTTAGCATAGCGAGTGTTAAAGCCATTGTTTAATATTAACTTGCATTTTGCGTCTTTTCATAACGTTAGCTTTACTTGTCGCTTTGATTGGATTTCTCACTCCATACATTTAAACTCCATGCTGGTACATCAAAAAACCTCTTCGAAATCTGACAAATATTAACAATTTAGATTAGCCGAAATGGCACTACCCTGAGTTTGATTGGACATGTATTAGACCACGATGAAGATAAAGCCGAGATGCTTAATTTTGAGGAATATTAATTTTAGAGTTGGTTGACATCGCATGCTATTTTTGTCTTTTAGTTTAGTTGATGTTTAATTTCAAAACATACATCTACCAATACGTTAATGGATTTTCAAATTACAGCGAACGTTCTTGACATGTTTTTGTACGGGAAAATAGAGAGAAATATTGACTTCATATACACAGAACCAAGTAAGTTCTTACAAAATTATTACTGTTTATGTAATCGCATATTGAAATGTATTGCACACACAAAATTATCTGTAATGATTGCTTATTTTAAGTACTGTGATTGCGTTATACAAGAACTTGAACAACGTTTACGGGTACTTTCGTTCGAACGGAAAATTATCATTTTGAATATAAATCATCTATAAGAAAAGTAAATGATTTTTCCGGTCGCCATTTTCATGACGAAACAGTTTAGTTTAAAATTTATCTTTAATTAAGCAATATTTATCTGTTAATAAACAGCAATATGTAGTTCTCACGATTATGTTAAGACCCTCCCAGTTTAATAGCCACATACAAACGACAATATAATATTTGCATTGTTCATGGGTGGTTTTACAAAAAAAAAAAAAATCCTTTTCAGCGCGTGTAATGCTTGAAATTATATTTTAAACTTTTACGTAACATTTTAATTGCATAACATTGTTCTTTTTAAGAGACTAGAGTTTCACTTCCGCCGGAACTGAGGATTTTCCCCAGTACGATTCCCGGCTCAAACATCGGTGTCTTTTGCGCGGCATCGATAAAGCATGGAACCAAAATGGGTCCATATCCTGGCAGAATCGGGACGTCATGCGATTCACGCAACAAACCACTGGATAAGTGCTGGGAATTGGGTATTAAAGATAATTATTAACTTATTTTTATATTTTCCAAGATGAAAAATGGTTTTATTAAAACTAAAATATATGTAATAATTTAAATAATATTATTAAGGAATACTGTTGAATAAGAAAATGCTTTGGCCGGGATTTGAACTTTGGGAGCAAAATTGAATACGCTTCTACTGGGGCTAGATTGGTCATTGTCGGCTCGGGTACTACTTAAATGTACCCCGGGTACTCTTAAATATAATTAAATGTACCCCAGGTAAGGAAAATATACTTAAACGTACCGGGTACGTTTGAGAATAATTTGCGTACCCGGTGTACACTTAAGTATACTTAAGAGTACCCGGGCTACATTTCAGTAGTACCCGAGCCAAACATGACCAAACGAGTTCTACTGGGGCATTACAATGTAATTGATATATTATAAGATTTGTTAGCATTACACGTTTTGTCAAAATTATCGATGCAAAACGTTACAAATTATTTAAATTTAATTATATCTGTTTCGCTCGATAGTTTTCAATTAACTAAACGATATTATTACAAGACAAATTATTAATGAGTATTATTTCGGCTTCATTGATAATATTCATAATATATTTTTTTCTAAATGAATGTTATCATCTGTATCTATATCATCTCATTAGTTTTATGGGAAACTTGTTGCTGTGCCCGTAAGTACCCAAGGCCACTTCATTTATGCGATGAACTATGATGCTACCAGATACAACGACGATTTATGTTTATTTTAATTTAGTATCATATATCATGCTGCTGCTGCTGATACTGCTGCTGCTGCTACTACTACTACTACTACTGCTTTTACTACAATAATGTGCATCATTTCAATTATGTTTCAGATATTTCTATCAAACGAGGCGTTCCTAGCGTACGTCAGTGCCGATGGTTGTCATGACAACTGGTTGGCTCAAGTGCAGTGTGCACGTGCCGAGACCGAGCAAAACCTTGAGTTAGTGCAATTAGACTGGCAGATATACTACAGAGCTACAAAGGTACTTTTTGAACTTATGTTTCACAAACGTTTATTTGTGTCTAAACATTTGAGCAACTTTTGAAAGATGCTTTGGTCAGCTTAAAATATGACGCCAAAAATAGGATCGAAACAAGAACTTGACTGCACAAGGTATCGAACCTACGACCCCCGGATCATAAGCACCCGACCATTTTAATGTGTACACTTATTACTTATTTTTTACTTTAAACGTAGTCTGTGTGTTTTCTCAAAGTAAAAAATATGAAACACTCCACATTTTTTCCATCATTTAAAGTTTTACAAAAGCTTTATAATTTTATAAATCCGAACGATGATTGCAAACTAAGGAAATGGCTTTAAAGTTTACTCAAATAATAATAATATTGTTTTTTCTAATTATTGGTACTGTTTTTGCATATTTGGCATTTTCACAACAAGTTCGAAACTTGTCAGGTCGTTCATCTCAATAACTGTTCCCATAATATGAACCTCGCTCTGGAAAAACAGGGCTTTATTCATGTGGGTAAAGTGTCGTCCCAGATTAGCCAGTGCAGTCCGCACAGGCTATTCAGGGACGACACTTTCCGCCTTAATTGGATTTTCGCTAAGAAGAGACTTCCTTCAAACGAAAAATACAATTCAAGCGGAAAGTGTCGTCCCTGATTAGCCTGTCCGGACTGCAAAGGTAACTCTGGGGCGGCACTTTACGCGCACGCATTTCCCAGAGCGAGGCTTATATATTTGTAAATTATTTCGCACTAATTACGCTAAAGTGTGAATCATAACAGGATATTAAACGAGGAGACGAGCTACTGGTTTGGTACGGCGCTTCATACACTCTTTACATGGGACTACCGGTCACTTCCGGCCATACAACGAAACCCTTGGCGATTTCCGGTGACACCACCATTGAAAAATTAACTTCCGATGACGTCATCAACGGGCACTCATTGAAAAGTGAGTACCGGTTTTCAGAACGTAAGCTTATTATAAATCTAAACAAATGTAATTTATTTCTATTAAGTGACCGGTATTATATTTTTTGGTGAGATGAATAAGCCGATTTCAAATTGAAAAATGTCCCATGCAAATCTCGGTTGCATATTTTGTGGTGAGCAATGTTCCATCAAGAACCCATCAATGTTTAAAAATAATGGACTTATTTTCCCATGTTAACACCATAGTGTCAAGATATACGATACACTTTATATATTTACAGAGACTGTTTTCCACAAGACAGATGTCACACGAGATGCGAATGGCGACCATAGATGGAGTTGCGTACTGTGTAGGCGTGGCTTCAACTCGCGCAGCAATCTGCGTTCGCACATGCGCATTCACACACTTGAGAGACCGTTCACCTGTTCGTATTGCGCGCGCAGATTCAGCCAATCGTCCACGCTGAGAAATCATATCCGATTGCATACGGGTAAATTGAATTTATTTTTATGTTCACGTCGGAATAGAGCAATATATGTTTCGGAAGTTTCGCGACGTTAATAACATATTTCCCAAACTTGCTGCGCACTTGTACTTGTACATTATACTTGTGTTTAAAGGGGCATATCGACGGTTAATAGGTTATTATCATTTCAAAAATATTATATTATTTTAACAATGGTTTATTAAAGGCCCTATAAAGGTGACAAATCCAATTATTATGCATATAAACCGGATTTCAGTTATTCTTGCATAAAAAAATGCAAATAAGACGGCTTAGGTGCAACGTTGTCAAGAATTATGGAAGGTATACCCGTTTCATAATTGGAAGAAATGTTGAGAACTTTGCAACTAACGTGGTGTGTAGCCTCAAAGCAGTGACTTATGCTAAAAATAGCCGAAAGAAAATTCAATTTTAATTCTATTTTAAACAACTTTTTACCGACAGAAAGTAACTTATTAGATTACTACAAACGTTTTAACCATTTAGAAGAGACCTACTTTGTGAGTGATACCTGAAAACGTTGAAAATCAACGATATATTTTTGGTGTCCTGGGTCACTTTCACTTTCCCGAGTAAACAGCGATGTAAATANTCAAATGGTTGGTAAACCAATATTTCTCGTTGTTATGAACGTCCTTTTTATATTTATTTAAATAATTATAAAATTGTTGTCACAAGGACACTTTTAGCGTGAGCGGGAAAATCAGAAGAAGCAGTACAATTGTTATGAATGAAATATAGAAAAAGCACCGCTATACGAATATGCACTATCGACTGAGAGACTGAACGGACTAATCTGGTGCGACACTTTTCGAACATGCGTTTTCCCAGAACGAGGATCATAGAGTTCACACCTAGCAAGATAATGTTGGCGAGCTATGCTTCAGTTTAAAAAGGACACTGCCACACATAGCCATTTAAAGTGTGTATTATTCACTTTTCATGTGTTCTTTTAGGAGAGAAGCCCTACACGTGCGTCACGTGCAACAGTTCCTACTCACAACTGGCCGGCCTCCGCGCGCATCAACGAAGCTCCGCCCACCGCCCGCCTTTGTCTGGCCGATATACAAATGATCTTCAGAGGTTACTGTAGTTGACATTTTATTACTAGTTGCTTATATTGTCATACAAAGCATGGGCAGAACATTGAAATAAACCTGTATATGTCATCATTCAAATCACGAATACACTTTTGGACAGCAAGGACTTTGAACAAGGTTATAAAATAACAGTAAAGAAGCAAACACAAATATGTATATATGTGCATTTAATCCGTTTGATATCGAAATACACATGCAGAATATAATTGTTCTGGTTAACAATTGGGCAATTTAACATTGTCCTAGTTTTGTTACATTGGGTAATAACACATATTACGTTTATCCGGCGAATGTCAAGTAGTATGACATTTTTTAATGTTTACATTGACATAGTTTTTGTATACTGGTTATACAAAGGCCATGAGGATCGTTGTTTTGCGCTTAAGTCTCAAGTAAATAGCTCAGAAAGCAATTAACAGATCTTTCGTTCAAGAGACTTCTATAATATATGGATCGTGCTTCTTCAATCTCGCTCTGGATTTGCATCCATCTTTTCGACCGAAGATCTGCTAATCGCTGATAAACATGGATCGTGTGACTCTCATATAGATGTTTCGATGCAAGATATAGATATACAATTTAAATATAGAATACACCAAGTACAGTTTTGGTGCGGACTCATTCACATGTGAAAGTTCCATTGGTTCACATAGCATTTTCCATCATAGCGCATTGAGCGTTGACAGACTGGATGCGTGATATATCAGTAAACTACACGGTGCTAAATTGTGCAGTTCCCAGTTGTGCATTTTGCAAAATCATTTATATTTGATTTATAAGAGGCGATATTGTAAATGATATTCTTGTATCGAAATATACCGTTAAAAAATGTTCGAATGTCCGCGTAAGCACACCAATACATGTAAAACTGGAAAGGTTAAATACATAGCTTTTTATTGTTGATATTTCCGTTAGTTTTAATAATTAGTTCATTGATCGTACACATTCTAAAAATAAATTTAAATCCTTTTCTTTTGTGAAGCTTCTGAAACACTTACTTTGTAACAATACGTGATATTTACAATTTCTTCTACTGTTTAGTTCCAGTTAGAATATGCTACCTTATTGGTGGTTCGAACATTGAAGCGTTCCGCGAGGGGGGCAGTTGCTATATATCTATGTAACCAATGGTAAGAGTGTCTTGCGATACGGGAGTGCTTCGTAATTCAATTTTGAAACGATTTTGTGTGTTGATTTTCAACATAAAAAGAATTTGTCATTTGGTCTGTTTATTCGGCAATTATTTGTCTGACCAAATGCCAATGCCAATTCAAAATAACAAGTAGACCCGCATACTGATACCAAGGTTGTAATGTAGTTATGAATATAATTTTAGCCGCGTCATGCGAAAGTAGGTCTTATGCCATAGGCTGCCAGCTTAGCTTCAGACCAGCATGTGCATTAGCGCTTTCTGGTCAGGGGAATGTTTGCTATAAAGTCACGCCAGGTTATCTTGCTTCATAAGTGGACAGGCTGTGCGTAAGCGTTGACTGGTCCGGAGCTACCCTGTCGCATATGGCAAAATATCCATTTTCGCATGACGCGGTTCATTTTCCTCTTAAAACCTATAACCATTACCTTAAGTTAAGGCTTAAATTCATATGGTTATATTTCTATAATTGTAACTATTGGGAACCTGTCTACGACCTGCACTTTTAATTGGATTTAAAATTGATAATTCCTGCATTTGTCATTAAATGCGGGCATTAACTATAGCGCGTGTTGCTTTTCACCGTAAGGCATGTATTCTCCCGGCGATCAAGTTTTGTTCTTGATATCATTTTGGGATGCAAAAATATTGTGGATTTTCATTGTCGACGGAGTTTGCCTCACACTCTGTCAATCTGCCAATGTTGCCATTAGTGGTATTGTCGTATGAACACAAATGCGATAACAATACGAGACACAAACTACACCCGCATTCGGTAAGAATAAGTCAGAAAGGTTTGGCAACCCGCAACGTTTTCGATACTTTTTATTCTGAAAAATAAATAAAAAATAAATGTTCAGTCTCTTTATAAAAATATTGATCACAGATGTGAAATGTACTCATTAAATTAAATTGAAAATGCATTTGTAAACGCATTTCCTTTGGGTTAGGTCATACACTCTTCAAATGAAGCTATACTAAATATTATGCAGGTATAAAAGCAGTGTCAAAAACGCTAACAGTGTAACCACGTTATTTTATAATACAGGCTCACTAAAATAGACTTTTGCGGAGAATAATTGCATTTTTGTGAAATTGTGGGGTCTGTCATTAGGGTTTGACACCAGTACCCGGGGTAATGTTGCAATACCGAACAGGTACTACCTAAATAACCGGTATATATCATTTTATTAAAAGTCCGGTTGTGTTTTCGGTATTTACAACCATTAATTCATTTTTTTTTTATTTAAATCTTTTTATGTCCAAAATTGAGTAAGGAATGTAAACTACTGGATAATTCATAACCAATTTAAAAGTATATGAGGAGCATTTTATTGGTTCACCGACTAAAATGAAGATCTAATTTTGTGCCGTCAGTTTTCGTTTTTGTATCAATGTTCGATTAATCATCTGCTCCGATTAGCCTTTATTATTTGCTGAACAAAATGAATTACACACTATAATACTTTTGTTCCATAACATCAGTAAGTAATTCTGTATTACTAGTATAACTAATGAGGTTACTCTAATTTTTGACGCAGGTAAGGCAGTTAGGTTGCTATTTCTGCGTACACATGCTGATTTAGCGGAGATTGATCTTCGAATTTTTTTTTTCCTGGAATACCACTCTTTACTTGGAATATTCCTGAACCATAATGTGCAAATACTGGTACTTCTTCTACTCACAATGAGACTGATTTACATTGATATATTATTTTATTTTAATATCTTTATAATTGTGGTGCCTTAAAACAGAGTTTTCACTCAATTCTGATTGACGGAAGAATCCTTATTTTAAAATCATTATACTTGTGCCTTTTAGTCTAATAATTATGTAATGTTTTAGTAAATAGGAAACGTAAACATTGATTATCAATTCTCTCTTACATGGGCAGCTAAGCATCAATATCGTATAATTTCAAAATATCAGTATCAGTATCGTATTGAACGCCAAAACTGCATTTTGTTGAGAGAAACTGATATGTTTGGTTAGTTTACAATATTTTGGAGGAACTTAACATTATGTTGGGTTAAGTTGACATTATGTTGGGTTAAGTGGACATAATGTTTGGTCAAGTTAACATTATGTTGGGTTAAGTTGACATTATGTTGGGTCAGGTTAACATTATGTTGGGTTAAGGTAACATTATGTTGGATTAAGTGGACATAATGTTGGGTCAAGCTAACATTATGGTAGGTTAAGTTGACCTTATGTTGTGTTAAGTTGACATTATTTTGAGTTAATCTGACATTATGTTTAATTAAAATTATGTTAAGGTAAGGCAGTTTTAGCGTTCCATAGTATTGTACTGTTTCAATCTGAACGGTTAATACCCTACCTGGCACACGAACAACAACCATTGATCAAATATAGAAAAGCTGACATACTTTTCCGCACTAATATATTACTTAACTGCTTAACACGATGTTAATGCGTTATTGTTTACCCCAGGGTCATATCAACATTGTCTCACTCAGACATGATTGAATATGGGATTCACCAATAACTATTTCCGTCCATAAATGTCATTTTTTTCCTGGAATAATTTAAGTGATCCCTTGTATATGTCTGCACGGTCTGACGTTTTGAGCCTTCGTGGACTAGTAATGTTTAATGTTGACACTCTATAAAGAGTTGCATTTCATTGTCAAAAGCATTGGTAATGCGGTCATTAAGCTCTGCTGTAACAGTTGTGATGGAATAACAAATTGCGATATCAATGAATTCCCGCGTGGTGTCTACTTTTTCTAGAATTCGTTTGTTCTGTACAATGGTTGTTTACATGTAACTAAAGAGCAATTTACGAGCGAAACACACTCATAAATTTTATTAATGCTTGAAACCAATTTTTGAAAAGAGATTTGTTTTTTCACGAATTACAGTAATCTTTTAAAAATAACGCAATAAAGGAACGTGGGTAAAGCTATGAAGTTTATCACGTTGCTGTGTTGCATAGTTTGTCCTGTATTACATGGAGTAATTCTCACTTGTCTTTAACGAAAGACTTGCGGATGTGATTACGATCTTCTAATTATGTTTCTCGAGTTTCATTATTAATATATTTCCTTCAATACCATAGCAGTGACTTTACAAAGATGAATCAACCACTACAACAAGACGTTCGGGAAATTGAGGAAGTTATGATAAGTAACTCGAGTGAATGACCCACTCGAGATAAACATCCGGAAAGACGATCATACGGAAGTTTATTTTGAAGTTTATTTATATTTGTTATTGGTTGAAAATTGATACTGCGAGCTTGACAGTCCTGCATAGAGCAAGAGTTATAAGATAAACGTCCGTTATATCAAGAGCGTTGACGAACATCGTTTCAGGTGTTGTTGATAATTATTTGGGTTATACAACAACTTGTTGGTTTCAAATCCTTAAGATGTGAGAGCGTTAATGAGATTAGCTTCTGTGTTAGTTTGATGCGATACTCTACTGGGAGAATAACGGCAGTTTAAAATCGATCGGATGAAAACAAAATTAAAAAGGACAACACAATTTGAACCACATCAAGATTAGTCAAAACAACGTATCAGAAGCAATTACGTTCACGTTGAATGTAACGGAAACACTGGAGGATTTAAATGCTCGGTATGCCAAAGCATTAATACCATTGTCAGTCACATTTGGGTTCTTTACACTATTTGGTTCCCTAGGAAACCTGTTGATTCTCGTCGTGTTCTCTCTCAGTAGAGACTACAAGCGGAATAACTTCAAAGTGTTTGTTCTGACGTTAGGCGTTATAGACATAATCACATGTGTCACACTAATACCGGCAGAGATTGTGAAACAACAACACTATTTTTCCTTTGGAGACGAGGTCCCTTGCAAGATCAAATGCTTCTTTAACGTCTTTGGCGCCTCGTCGTCCTGTCTGGCATTGTTAGTGGTATCCGTGGACCGATACCGCAAGGTTTGTCAGCCTTTCAAGAAGCAAATGGACCCTACGATGGCTGTACGAATTTTACTGGGAGTTGCATTTTTGTTTCCTATACTTTTGGCGATTCCGGGGACCGTTATGTGCGGAATAAAAACCACGGAGATGGTAAATGTATATGGAACTTCAACAACCATCCAGTTGTGTGAGACAGAGGAACGGTTTGAGAAAACCGTTTGGAGAGCGATATACAAATGGGTGTTTGTTATGTTGCTCTGTGGAATTTCGTTGGCATACATTGTACTTTACACCTTTGTCATGATCGAGGCAACAAAACAGATTAGAGCTATCTCAAGACAGCGTCAAAGTTCCTTTGACGTAACATGCAGTTCAGGTATCTACGAACCTAACGCGATCGTACATTCGCCAATGAATGAGAGCCTAACAATGAAAATGTCGCCAGAAACCGATGGCCTCATGTCATCAATAACGGGTGAAGGCGGCGACAACGAAGAAGACACGGGTGGTGCAGCGGAAGAGAGTAACGACAGAAATATTAAATATTACACAAATGGTCCACTTCGGTTGGCTGAATTGCACAAGAAGAAGTTTTCAAAGCAATTCAGTATTAGAAGCCTAAGGAGCCAAACGCCAATGCTGAATAAGCAAGAATTTCCGACGAAGACCCTCATATGGTTCATCTTAACAATCGTGTTTATTATAACGTACTTAGCGCACATAATCTTGGCACTTAGAGTCGATAAGATTGTCTTCATGACACCTCGAGAATTTGCATCTTTTTCGTTTTTCTTCAGAATATATTTCTTCAACCATATGATCAACCCCGTTGTGTATGCTATATTTGTGAAACGGTTTCGTACATCTTGTAAAACTATCTTACCGACCATGTGCAATAAACTGCGACGGTGTATTATGTAATCCATACAAATACTATTTATTTATACTCTTTTTTTTGTATAGACTAAGATATATCCTCACGTATATGGACGTACGTGTGTGTTACTGTTTTATACATTGTGTATGTAATATTTGTGAAACGGTTTCGCATTTCGTGTACACATATCGTACCGACCATGAATGGTTTTTTGCGGCAGTGTATTATGTAATCCATTAAAAAACACACCATTTATTTATGCTCTTTCTTTTTGTAAACCGATGTATATCCAAACTTATATGGGTAACGTGTTTGTTTCTATTTTATACACTCGTAAATATTATATGTTCACACTTTATACTCATTTAACCTCATTACGTGACCTCTGTTTTTGACTTTAGTTACTTTATTGAAAATTAAACTGACTTTACTCTGCCTCTTTGTTGATTTGTATAAACTATTTCGATGGAAGCTGACGATTTGGTAAACGGATTATTATTTAAAAAATGTATAATATGATATATAACTTGTCAATATATAGGATGCGGCTAAATTGGAGCAGTGTAGAAATCAGGAATTGTTCTGTACCGACATTTGTAGTTAATTTACTGTATCCGCTACTACTCTAGTTAAATTAAGGTATGTTGTGTTAGCATAGTGAATTCATTTGTCGTGCAAAGATGCACAAATATATATGAAATGTCAATGGATATTCAAAACGCCTGTTTTGACCAACCCAAAGAAGCCACACAGGGCGCCAAAAGGGGCAAAGTGCTCCTTCACCACATATATTTTGTTATGTACAACATTTATTAATGCATTTTAAATGACAACAAACATGCTTTTTAAGAATCGAATCGGTTTCTATGGGAAAAACATGTTGATATTTTTTCTGGATCTACATAATCAATTTTATGGAAATAGGCATTCATAAATAAAAAAAACACATCATGCGTTATTGCCAAACTATGCAGACAAAGACATTATTTAGCTTTATTAATTCATATTATCGCTATATATGTCACATATTTAAACCATTGAACGCGGCTTGGATGTTTGAATTGGTCAATCATCAAGCTAAACTACGACAGCTTAATATAATACCAAAATACTAAAGAAAAATGACATTGTGCACAACAACGAATCATTGTTTCAAAATCTAGTGCCGTTAAACCTAAATACCAAACACATATCTGTTCGAAACCATTTGTGTGAAGAGTGTAATGATTTATACATACATCCGGATATTTGAGTACTTGATTGTCGTGATAAGTTCAACTTTGAACCGTTAGTATTTATGAATGGTGGGGTAATAGAGATAACGGAAGAGTTGTCCGAATTCATTATGTTTACGCGATAACTCTTCAATGAATAGCCACTAGTAGCATATGGATAAGTCTATGTGCTTTGACTTAAAATAAACAATTAAAATAAAAATTATTCAAAATTAAGCAATGTATCTCCGAATTGCTACTTTCGATTGTGTTAAATTGAATGTTCCCATTGAGTGTAAAGGGAGATAATGTCATACTAGTAGTTTGGAAAACAAATCTGCCTACAAGCATTGCTATAATGAAATTCATGGATCATACTTCCAAATATATGCAATTAGCAAAATAAATAAAAAAGGATTTTTTTTACAATCTAAATGTGATACATAAATATGTGGCTGGGAACAAGCTTTTGACCCACTTGGAGCTGACGTTGTTTTCGATTAAACGACGTTAAGTTGTTACTACAGTTTCACTTTTTAACCCGTTTTTGCGATAAACAAAAGTTTCATTTTGAAGTTGTGCAAAACGAAAACCGGAAATTCTCTTAAATATTTAACATTAAACTTTCCAATTTAGTTACGTTTACAGGACGAAACGGTACGATTAGTGGCATTGCAAGGCAACACACTGTAAACACTGTTTTATGGTTTAAAGCAATACTAAACGCATGACATATATCACGATATATAAATATAAACAAATTACTTATAATAAATCAAGAAGTATTGGTGAATACAATTGATATGATTTATGAAATCTCGCAATTATGTTTTTGCTGGATTTTGCGTTGTTGATTGTTGCGTTAACTCGATGCTTTGGTAGCCAGACTGATTATAATGTACTTTTTTTTTAGAATAAACGACCATCAATGTCCATTGATTTATGCATGATTATTGCTTACTTTCATCTATCTTGACCTAAATACTGGCTTCTGTTTGACACATTAAATACCATATATTTTACTTTCATCTATGCCTATGGGCATACATCCTTCTCATTAAAGTGCTAACTGCAGATGCCATGCATTCAAACAGATTTGTTATGATTGCGTATGGAAACTCCCTCGTGGACAGAAAATCGATAAACTCTTCAATGTTATGACTGCCATGGGATTTATTACCACAAACAAAGTCACGAAATAACTATCATGTTGTCGAATCAAAGGTGAAAATCATATTGAAGTGTCATCATCGGAAATATTTGCTCATAACTGTTTATGTTAATCATTGACTTTTGACTTTTAAATAGTATCATCCTTAAACTTTGTGACACTGTTTGTGGGCATTTACTCTCGACACAATTCGAAAACTAGCAAGATTGCTTGAAGCACTTCTGAATTATGTTCCTTGAATTATGCAACAATTTCCAGCTTCATTATGCCTCTCTTGAACTAAAATAGATGGCTTCCGGCCATTTACGTAAGTTTAATTAAACAAGCTTGAATTACGAGATAACAGAAGTTAGAAGGAATTTTATTTTTAGGATGGTCGGGTCAAAGTCAAGTTCAATGTTTCCTGCTTATTAACATACTCAGTTTGGGATTGTTGTGTGGTTAGTCTCTTTAAGGTCAAAGATCAATCATACTTAAATAGAAAGATTGCGTCCGCTCATTTACTTGAGTATAAATGAAGGTATTGCACTGTTGTTATCTGCATATCTTGCTCATTTCAAGATCAGTTCTGGAGACTTAACATTCAAATTTGGATTACATGATGAAATCGTTTACCGACGGGGTAGTTATTTGTTTTTCTACCCGCCGCCCGTGATGAAATCAGCTAAGGCCTTTATTTTATTGATCTTTTGTTCTACTGTAGAACCTTAGATTAAGACGTATTTGTTATTCGTATTTCTACCGCAGTCCTGCATGGTATGTTATTCAAAACTAAAATAAAATGTATCGTTTGAATAAAATAGCAAAATTTAAAAAAAAGATAGCAAATAACAATCAAAATTACGATGAATATATAAATTAATAAAATATATTGTCCAACAATCTAGGACAGATCTTTTAGTTCTGTACAACGAATTTGTGTTCATAATTAATTACACAAGTGAACGTGCATCTCGGAAAGACAGTCTGCACGTTGATCTGTTTATAATCAGGTTCAGCTGCATAATTTGCGTAATATGTTTGTTACAACACACTGACTAACGAAATATTGATAAAATGACAAACAATTAAAGAAGCACATTTAATATAAACGAAGACAGTTCATATATTTGTTTTAGCCAATCGGTAAGTATTTTAAAAGTTGTGTACAAATGTGCAATGTACCCATCCACATTACATTGTTTAGGCTTATCGATATTTGGTGAGTGACAAAAATACATTATAGTTGAACAACATTTTCCTTCTATGTATTGGCTCCCGTTTCCAACATGATATGTTTTATGCAGTTAATGATAACAATATTCTTATTTTCAAAATAAATAAGAAGAACCTTTTGTAACTACATTTAGATTTGTTAACTGAAATAACAATTTCATACTGAAATGACAACAGAAATGACATAAACACTATAATATATAATATATATTTAAGAAAATATTTTAGAAAAAATCTTACAATCCGCCACTCCGTAAGTCCAGTCTTGGTTGACACATCCATCAATCAACGCAGCCATACAATGGCATTTAACATTCTGGTCTTAATTGTTGAACATATATTGTAAGAGGAGTGTCGAAATCTTTTCACAAAAATAGCGTACACAATAGGATTAATCATGTGGTTAAAGAAATAGATTCGATAGAAAAATGTGAATGTTGCAAATCTGTCTGGTGCCATTGCAAGTATTGTTTCAACACGCATAGATAAAATGGTGTATGTTAAGTATGTGAGAATAAACACTAATGTTAATATGAACCAAATAATGGTCTTAGTTGGAAATCCCTTTCTGTGCAGCAAAGAGATTGATCGTTTAGTGTTTCGTAACATTACTGGTTTCTTCCTCTGTTTTCCAAGGCAGCAATCAGATTTCATATCGGAATCATGACTAATGCTTTGTTTATTTAATGTTTGTTTCATTTCGGAAATATCTGTTTCGTCAGCCAAATCGTTTACGTCACTGAATTCAGGCTCTGTAAATCGGACGTGTGCTACGCGACATACGTTAATGTCATCTTCAGCGATTGGTTTTGAAACAAGAGCTTTAGATTCGAATACCCCAGAGCTGTTAGTGAGTTCAAAAGAGCAGTTGAATCGTTGCTTAGAAATTGCCCTTATTTGTTTGCTGGCTTCTATCATAACAAACGCGTACAAAACAAGATACGTCAATGAAATTCCACTTAGCAAAATTAGGATAATACATTTATATATTATTCTCCAAATGGATTTTTCAAACCTTTCTTCTGTCTCACAAAAATTGATAGTTGTGTTAGTTCCATATTTATTTGTCATTTTCTTGGTGTTTATTCCGCACATAACGGTCCCAGGAATCGCCAAAAGTATCGGAAACACAAATGCAACGACCAGCAAAATTCGTACTGCCAGTTTAGGGTTCATCTGTTTCTTGAAAGGCTGACAGACCTTTCGGTATCGGTCCACAGATATCACTAACAATGCCAGACAGGACGATGAGGCGCCGAATATATTGAAGAAGCATTTGATCTTGCACGGGACATCGTCTTCAAAGGCGAAGTAGTGTCGTTGCTTTACCATCTCAGCCGGTATAAGTGTAACGCACGTGATAATATCAATCGCTGCCAGTGTCAAAACGAATACCTTGAAATTATTCCGTTTGTAGTCGCGACTTATTGAAAATACTAACAAAATTAATAAGTTTCCGAGAAATCCAAAGAAAGTAAAGAATCCGAAAGTAATCGTAAGCGGAAACAAAGCATCAGCATAACGGTTGTTTAAATCTTCCAACGATTCCACCTGGCAAACTGTCGTATTTCTCGGCAATTCCATTAAAAAAAAATTATGTTGTATTTGATTGCTCATTTTCGATTACTTGAATTAAAACAAATATCTGCATGCCTTTAATACCACAGAATAAAAACCAATATCTACTCTGAACGCCACAGCGATCAGCTTTGCAACTGAGCGGCGCGTTCCAATGGTTTTATATGCCCGTTGTACTGCCAGATGATTGGCTTTCGGTAACAGCGATTATTTTCCACGAATATGCTATTGCCACGAATGCTCTCATTAGAATTTGTATATTATCAATATCACGGTTCAACAACTCAATTATCTGGTAGAACCCAGCTGTCTTAGTAAAAAGCTATCGCAAAACACGCAACTAATAGTAGGCATTGGTTAGAGACCCAAAACAATCCATACACAAATTAGAATTAAAAACATTATGGTATTTGATTTTCCTCGCATTTAACTTAAACGACAAAAAGCACATTATAACTTTTTAACATACAGCGTGTAAAATTATTATGGAGTTGGTCGATCGAATTTTCCCCATACTCACACGAATCTACTTGTTTTGATGGTTTTTATTCTTCTTCAAATACTTAATGACGATAAAACCGTGTTGCTTCAATTATGGCACGCTATTGTAGTTTTGTGATATTTTATTTCTTATGAAATAAATAAATTTGAGTTATAATTTATTGAAATTAGCTACTTCTATATGTGGCCTAGAATATTAAGTGCGTATATTGCCAGGGAGTTTATTTGCGTCAATGCATTTCATTAAGCGTGCCTACATATGAATGCTTTACAAATAACTTATACATGTAAACGAAAGAAATCGTGCACAACCTATTTTAGTTTTTTTCAAGAATTGAGTTAAAAATATAGTCTGTACACAAAGTAAAACAAAACGCAACTATTACTGTAAGAAATATAACCGATACTATGCGTTTTTGTTCGCCAAATATTTCCCGCCCAAAAAAATCCAGTCCCAGAAATTTAATATGTACGTTGTAGGAATCTTGAAAACATACACAGGCTAAGTTTTTTTTCGAATTGTAATTCTTATTTTGTACAGAAAACAAGAACAATGCAAAGAGCAAAGATTTGTCAAGCTTT
>VMBQ01000627.1:0-24264 GCA_007657795.1 Dreissena rostriformis
GATAGATAGATAGATAGATAGATAGATAGATAGATATCAAACTTATCATTAAATAATCAATTATATTAAACGCATAGTTTAATTAAAAAAATCTTTATTTCTGTTTCAGGCAGGAAAAATCAAAGTACTTCCAATTATATACAAGTAGTAGACTGGACATGAAAAATAAAAAAAACAACATTCAGTTGACAAGGCTTTGTATTTTCGTTACACGTCCACATTTACTTCAATATAATTTACTGAAGACATTTTGCGTGAACATTTAACAGCCTAAATAACTCATGATGTCGAATCCGAATCACTCGAACTCGCTTGTCTCGAATTTCCGGTTGGTTAAAAAAATCGAAGGACCGATAGTTTATCTCTTAATTACCATAAGTGGTATCATTTGGCTCGAATTCGAGAGCGTGCGCGCTATTATGTTTTTAAGACACGTTGAATTATTGAATTAAAATCTACGTATGTTTCTTGCTTGAGGGGTGTTGCTGCAGTTTTGCTGATTTTTTTTCCATCTAATAGATTTTATTCAAAATTTATATTTAAGTAATACATACAAATACTATATGAAAAATGAAATAAAAAAATAGGGTCACCGGCCTTGTTTTGATTTTATTCACCAGTATATAACATGCGCTTTTTCATTAAAACTGAAAAATCTCTAATTGCGTCAAATTATTAATAACCTACAATGTATGAAATCGACAACATGTAGATATTATATAAGCTAAGATACATCATATACCATTTAATTAAACCACACACTACCAATATGGAGTACACAAGTTAAATTTTAAGAAATTTATTTTTTGGGAATTTTTATGTCACCCAAAAAAACGTAAATTATTTACTATTTTAACCACAAAAATTAAATTAAAAAAAAAACGTTCTGTCTTATATAATTCTGCGAAACTGCTCAAATATGTTCATCTACGTGTTGTCATCATAAAACAAAAATAGAACAGAATAGAGACATAGCATAAGCCTCGAGCTTTCTTCTCAATTCTGTCAAATTGTATTCTACAACCTTTATGTTAAGCAATACTGCAATTTCTACCTGCCTTGTATATTGTCCGAAAATAGTATGTATGTTTGTATTGTATTGCTTATTATGTACTTTCTTTGATCTAAATAAATAGTGTTTAAACCAAAACAAAAATAAAAAAGGAGGTCACAGCACTTTTAACAGAGATTTGTTTTTTTAACAATCCCTACCGTCTATGTCAAATTTCATAAAACACAGCAATTAGGAATAAACCAAAGTACCGGTTTATAGATTGCTATAAATATGCATACACATTAGAAATTGTTTACAATCTTAACTGAAATTTCAACAGCTTACTTAAAAAACACATTAAAACAATATTTTATCACAAACATAAGACCATAAAGAATCAAACTCGACCTTAATCATCAATAACTTACAGGGACTTGTTCACAGATTTCGGCATGTTTTAAAGTTTGTGATTAAATGCTTTAAATTGATAAATGTAAACAACAGAACTAAAAAGCTCCAGTATAAAACAAGAATGAAATTTAAGAAAAAAAAAGTTAACTGCCCCTGGGATCGAACCACTGACCTTCGTATAATGAACACACTCGGTCATCTGAGATGATACTGATAATACAAATATTGGGTTGTGATAATAGCGAGTCGGTGTTGCTCTAAATATATTCTCGGTTAAATGAACTGCCGCAACACTAGTACATCAAGAAAAGCTTTTCACTGAAATGCTAATGTAAAACTGGACGCAGTCAGTAAACACATACGTTACGTCTATATAGTAAATGGGGCATAAACCCAAATCAGAGTAAAGTGATTATTTTGTACCCCCCCCCCCCCCCCCCNCCCCCCCCCATCCAAATAAAGTGCATTTTTCTTTTAAACGTGTCTTCCAGATCGAAGCTTGTCTTAATAAAAAAAAGGCCGTGGAAACACCAACTGTGAATGTCATGTAAAGGCAGCTTTGATAACAAAATCGTAAAACGATTTAGTAAAAAGTTCATGGTCATGTATAAGATAAGGTTTCGATTTGGAACGTTAAGCTTATTCAACATGTAGTAACATTTGCAACTGGAACATAAGAATTCTACCAATATTCACGCACGAATTGCTTTATTATTTTATGATATTTCGTCCGTAAAAGAATTTAACAAAAAAAAAGGAGCGTTACCAAGCGAGTACTTTTTGACACATGAATTCGCTTAAGTTTACCTATAAATTAATTATACGCATTCTAACGTGTGTTTTTATCTATAAAACTTGCACATACATATATATTGCTTTAAGTAAAGCACGCTTTATTCTATATGCTATTAAAACAACATATAAAGGCCTATGAAGATACAAGATATATACTCAAACAAAGGCGAAAATACCAGACATAGTTTACATTTTTATTTTCAAAGTATTGCACTCAGGGTCCTCATCTAATTCTGATTTTTGAGAAAGTGTCTGTAAAAAGATGTCGTAAAACAAACAAATGGCGTTCACAGAAGGACACTTTTCAACCTTGCAAGTGCATATGCCACCGGGTTCTTAAATTCGACTAAAGTCTGCTAGTATTTTCAGGGACACTGAATCACTCGGCTTGTCGAATTCCCGCCCGTCAAAAATCGTTTCTTTCCGTTTCATTCCCATATGCGCCATACCATCCTCCTACAGTGTGCAAATAACACAGATATATAAAATAAAAGAGCAAGTAATGCGATAAAAAAGCGAAGGAGTACAAACATTTTGGTTTCCACAAAACAGGACGTGACATAACCGTGCCAATCCTTGCGGGTTGAGTTTTCCGTCGTGTTTGCTACAGTCGACCATATTCGCTAAGTAAACGTTTACATACACAGACACATATTTCACACAGGTTGGAATTCCTCTCATTGGAAATCATTATTGAAATGGGACCCGTGTATCGTAAAAATGTTTGATCGAGCCACCCATGTTTTTAGTGGTTACAAAACACGTCTGTAGACTTACTTGGCTATTTGTATTCAAGAATTGTTTTCGGCAAGAGAGTATACGTATTAACGTCAACTTGTAATTTAAAATCGAATATCGAATTCCTTTTTTTTTCTCGATATTATAGTGCTGCTTTCGTCATGTTTACGTTCATTATATTTGGTAGTAGTCTGTATGAATGACCGCACGTTTAAAGTTTTGAATATATGTGTCGTGTTCTGAGAAAACTGGGCATAATGCTTGTGCGTAAATTGTCATACCAGATTAGCCTGTGCAGTCCGCACAGACTGATCAGGGACGACAATTTCCGCTATTATGGATTTTTTCGTTTAAATGATGTCTCTTCTTAGTGAAAATCTAGTTTAGGTGGAAAGTGTCGTCCCTGATTAGCCTGTGCGGACTGCACAGGCTAATATGGGATGACAATTTACGCACATGCATTATGCCAGTTTTCTCAGAACGCGACACATATACATCCACCGTGTTCAAAGTACCAGAGCATTCCGAAGACCGCACACTTAGTAATGTGTTTACTTCAAACATCATTTTGTATTATTTAATTTATTTGTTAAATTCAATGCACCGCAAACCACATAAATTCGTGGTAGTAAATACAATAAGGAACAGCTTTAGTTAATGTATTTATGTAAAACGCTTTTGCTGTTCGTGCTCTTACATTTATTTAATAACAAAACGTGACAAATTGCACCGGTGCACATTGTTTTACTGACGTTCGCCTCGATAAATTCTTTAGCATATGACTTGTGCAATAAGTATAGGCTTATCTGTTAAGAAATTAAAACATATACATATTTTCAACATTTGTTTACGTGAGCATAGCTCATCCCTGCACGTATAAATTATTGTTAACGTATGGATATATGTAACGCCTCGAGACGTATATAAACGTGCCTTATATTAATCTAACGTCAAAGTGTTAACGCTAGCAGAAGTGAACGACTAGAACTTAGGATGAAAACTTTACTTTTAGCTGTGATGATTGTTTTGGGATGGAGCAGTTTAATTACAGGTATTGTGAACAAATTGTCAGTATTTCAATTCATGGCATTGTATAACGCATTTTTAATTTTTACACTATTACATCATATGCTTGATTGTAAGAAAATTACTACGATGTTCTTCTTGGTGTTATTTGTTGTGATTTATGTATTCATTTCATTAACAAAACATGTTGGTATTAAACAGCTTAAGTCCCGATAGAAAAGAGTTCGCGTTACTTTGCATTGCAAATCACACGCTTCACTAAAAATCCTTCCGTTGTCAGAAACAGTTCAATATAGTTAAAGCTATTAATAATTAACTGGATTTGTATTATTATAATTATCATTATAATTATTATCATTATTTTCCTTATTATTTACCATTATAATAGAAGCATAGTAGTTGTAGGAGAAGGATGAGTAATAATAGAAGTAGTAGTAGTAGTAACAGATGTAGCAATAGTAGTAGTTATTGTTGTAGTAGTAGTAGTAGTAGTAGTAGTAGTAGTAGTAGTAGTAGTAGTAGTAGTAGTAGTTGTTGTTGTTGTTGTTTAAGAAGTAGTAGAAATAATAGAAGCAGTTATTGTAGTAGTAGTAGTAGAAGCAATAGTAGTAGTAGCTGTTGTTGTGGTTGTTTTATAAGTAGTAGAAATAGTAGTAGTACGGTAGTTGTCGCGGTAGTAGTAGTAGTAATAGTAGTAGAAGCAATAGAAGTAGTAGATGTTGTTGTTGTTTTAGTAGTAGAAGCAATAGTAGTAGTAGTTGTCGCGGTAGTAGTAGTAATCTTGGTGTTGTTGTTGTTGTTATGTTGTCGTTTCGACTGTTTGTTCTGCAGATGTGTTTTATTGAAGTTGTTGTGGTTGTAGTTGATGATGTGAATGCAACACGTATTTTTCTTGAATAATACATTTTGACAAATTCATATAATATTTGTTAACCCAGCTGTTACATTTGGGGATTATAGCACCACGCGATGGAGAAATATTACTTTATGTCGAAAAGAGACTTTAACAATGCAGAAATTGTTCAAGAAGTATTACAATGCCATCTAACAGCTGATTTTTATTTGAGTTGCATGTAAGAAAACAAATTATTTTTAGACGTTCTACCTCGACGTATTTGTTTATCACTATATGTGTCGTGTTCTGAGAAAACTGGGCATAATGCATGTGCGTAAAGTGTCGTCCCAGATAAGCCTGTGCAGTCCGCTTTCCGCTTTTATGATATTTTTCGTTTAAAGAAATTCTTTCTAAGCAAAAATCCAGTTTATGCGGGATGTGTCGTTCCTGATTGCGGACTGCACAGGCTAATCTGGGATGACAATTTACGCACAATCATTATGCCCAGTTTTCTCAGAACACGACAAATATATACAGAAGAATATAAATTCGCATACGTTAAACTTGCATTCCATTATAATTCAGACGTATACGTTTCCCTTCCGTTCATATTAATACACGACGTTTGCCCTGCGCTGCATAAAACACAGTTTAACAGCACACCTAGTAATTATTCACGTACGTTAACGCCACTTTCTAACTTAATTTATGGTGCATACAACACTATCTATATTATTTTACATACGTTTGCATCACAGCTCACATTATTTCACGATATAAGCTTTCATGAACTCAAACCTCAGACCATTTTAATTCATGTACATTCCATATTAAACAACGTAGGTTAACATCATAGTTCATGTTAATAAAAACAACTTTTTAGTTTGGGTGTTCACCCATTTTAATGCTACTTTGTTTACGATATAACCCATATTTGATCATGTGAATTTTGACAATCATTCATATCATTTATGAATTTAACCCTTTATTCCATTATTCATTCACATACGTTTATGTCGCAATCCATATGAGCCTCGCTCTGTGAAAAGGGGGTTTAATGCATGTACGTAAAGTGTCGTCCCAGATTAGCATGTGCAGTCCGCACATGCTAGGGACGACACTTTTCGCTTTTATGATATTTTTCGTTTAAAGGAATTCTCTTCTTAGCAAAAATCCAGTTTATGCGGAATGTGTCGTCCCTGATTAGCTAATCAGGGATGACACGTTATTCACATGTATTTAACCCCTCTTTCACAGAGCTCAATCCATATTAATTCGCGACGTTTATCCTACAGTCCATATAAATAACGTGCGTTTGCCATACCGTTTACTTTTTTCACACACTAATATCATACTGTTAATATAATTCACGTATTGTTTTTTTTTCAATATTGCCCAAATTTAATTTCGTACGTTTACCATACATCCAATATTAATTAACGCACGTTTAACGCGACCGTCTCTATTGTTTTTACTTATAATATTTAATAGCTTTTCATATTTAACATCGAATACGTATGCAGCTGTTTTTGGCAGTCCATTTGGTATGGAGAAAATAACTTTTATCTACGGTTCCAGCTCGAAGTGTCCCCACAGACGCATGCGTGGACCGACACATCTGGATCGCAGACGGGTCCATTGAGTGTAGCGCCCTGGAAATAGTCGGCCCGAATGTCTGGGGCGTAAACAAGGACCCCGACTACTGGTGCAACTCCTACTCGCTTACATACTGTTGTGCCACGTGCAAACGTCTCAGAGAGGTATAAATATTGGATAGTTCATGGTCTGCGGTGTGATAACGCATTTTATGAAATTGGAGACAAACATTATTGTTTCGTGAGCAATTCGCGAATCTAGGCTACTGTGGGAGTGTTGATATTGGCGTTATTAGACTATTAAACAAACACATTTCTGTTTTTTATATTATGTCATATAGCAACAGTTTAACATTCTATCAATGAGTGATTAATATGGTCGAAAAAATATTTATTTAAAAAATTATCATTATCGGGGTAAATACCATAAATAGTTAAACAGGTATTGTATAATCTCCCTCCCTCTCAAACCTCCTCCCTCCCTCTTTCTCTCTCATCTGGTCATTATACAATTAAAAAATATACATTAAAAATGCAACTAGATATTTATATCTACATTTTCTTTATTTCTCTTTCAGGCCAGAACAAGTGTACTTCCAATCATAACTAGGCAATAGACAGTGTTAGAGTGGACATGAAAAATAAAAACAACAAGAAACAGTTGACAGGGCTTTGCATTTCCGTTAAACGTCCAAATGTCCCTAAAAAGACTTGAAGAAAATCTACTGCAGGCCTTTTGCGTAGAAATTACACAACCCAAATAACCGATGATGTCAAATGAAAATTACCCGAAGTCGGTTGTCTCGAACTTCCGGTTGGATGAAACTTTCTTCGAAAGGCCGATATTTTAATTTTATATATTCATGTAAAGTTTGTCATTTGGCTTCGAGAGGGTGCGTGCACTTTTTATAATTAATTGATATCTACGCATGTTCCTTTCTAAAGTTAGTATCTTTAGAGAAGCTTTTCATTTTAATGCTGATGTAAAACCAGACGCAGTCAGTTAGCACAGACAGTTATTCAATCAAGTAAATGGGGCATAAACTCCCATCAGAGTAATGTTCATTTTTCTTGTTGCCGTTACTTCCAGATCTGAGCTTGTCTTAATAAAAAAACGTGAAATATCCAACTGTGAATGTCATATAAAAGCAGCTGTGACAACAAAATCGTAACATCGTAAAACGAGTTTGTACCAAGTCCACGGTAATTTATCAAAAGCAAACCATAGTTCAACACGTTGGAACATTTGCACCTGGAAAATAAGTAGTCTACCGATATTCACGCACACATTTATGAATTCTTGAAGGGTTTACATTTCTGTCCGTAAAGCATTTTACACAAAAAACCAAGCGAGTAAATGTTTGACAAATGAATTTGCTTTAGGTTTCATATATATATAAATTAGACGCATTATTAACGTTAACGTTTTCAATTAGACGCATTCTTTAGGGTAACGTTTTCTAGAATAGATGCACATATCTATTGCATAAAGTTTTTGTACGCTTTACTGTAGATGTTATTAAAACAACAGTTAAATTCCTGTGAAGATGCACAAATGTGTCGTGTTCTGAGAAAACTGGACATAATGCATGTGCGTAAAGTGTCGTCTCAGATTAGCCTGTGCAGTCCGCACAGGCTAATCAGGGACAAAACTTTCCGCCTAAACTGGATTTTCGCTAAGAAGAGACATAATTTAAACAAAAAATTCCATAAAAGCGGAAATTGTCATCCCTGATTAGCCTGTGCGGACTGCACAGGCTAATCTGGGATGTCAATTTACGCACAAGCATTAAGCCCAGTTTTCTCAGAACGCGACACAATAAATACTCTAACGTAGCCGTACATACCAGACATAGTTTTAATTGTTAATTTTCAAAGTGTTGCACTCAGTGGCTTTTCGTAATTCGAATTCTTTGAGAAAGTGTTCGTACGGTTATAAAATAACGAAAACACACAAATAGAGTGCACAGAAGGATACTGACTGAAGATGATGCACCTTGATCGTCAGCCCACACAGAGCCGCGCTCTTGTAAAAACGGGGCTTAATGTATGTGCTTAAAGTGTCGTCCCAGATTAGCCTGAGCAGTCCGCAAAGGCCAATCAGCGACGACACTGTCCACTTTTATGGAATATTTCGTTTTCAGGAAGAATCTTCTAAATGAAAATCCATTCTAGGCGGCAAAAGCGTTCTCTGATAAGCCTGTGTGGACTGCACAGGCTTACCTGGGACGACACTTTACGCACAACCATTTAGCCCTGTTTTTGCAGAGCGAGGCTCAAATGGAATCTACGATCCTCGTTTTGTATTGCAGTCATTTTAAAATAATACATTCAATTGTTTGAGTCGACTTAGTTCACCGATGATCATCTTTAACAAACCCTTCATTGCATACCATCTTGATTCTTTTGCAGCCGGCATATCAAATAACAAATAAACTATGTGGACCGTTTCAATGCAAATCAATGAGGCCCAATACGCGTCGATATTAGTACAGACAATACGGCTGTGTATGCGAGTACAATATTAGTATTCAGTTTAAACCTATAGTGCAGATGAAATAAACGGAACTAACATGTCTATAGTGAGTTTTATATTGTGTTTGCAAACAAAAAATGTCCATACATTAAAGTTTTTGAAACATTAACATCGTTATAATATAATTATGGTTTCATAATTATATTTTAAAGCAAGCACACATCAGGTTAAGTGTTTTGAGGTATTCGAATAGGCGGATGAATGGGGCTTTCTGTCGGTGTACATTAATAACATATGTATGAATAAATGTCACAATATGATGAGTTAATACATGAATTTGTTGATAAATATTTATGTTCGATGTTTTATTGTTAGTATAAAAAAGAACTCTACGGCGAGTTTTTCTAAAAATTGAAATAAAAGCTGATTCCGTTTGTTGTTTGTTTTTTGGCTAAATAAAATCGATGCGTGGTCATAATGTATTTTAGTAAATACTAGATTTGAAAGTCAAAAGATGCAGTAATTAATTTCAATCACCACTTATTGTTTTAGCCGATTAATGAACAATTTCATTTATTTCACACGTACGTGCGTATTCTGTTATCACCTACACATACGAGTATTCTTACTAAACATAAAGCGCTGAAGCATAAAACCAAATGTAACTTCATGACTATTTGTTTACTTTCAAAACGCTGTCACGTGTATTCTTGTTTTGTCCTCTAGTACGAGGTTGCTACGGAGGACTTCCATCTCACGGAAGAGCAGGTTCAAGGTAGCATATATAAATAATAATAAACATGTGTGTGAAGTATGAGCCTCGCTCTGGAAAAATGGGGCTTAATGTGTGTGCAGTCCGCTTCAGGCTATTCAGTGCCGACACTCTCCGCTTCTATGGTATTTGTCGTTTGAAATAAGTCTCTTCTTAGCGAAAATCGAGTTTAGGCGAACAGTGTCTTCCCTGATTTGCCTGTGCGGACTGCACAGGCTAATTTGGAACGATACTTTACGCACATGCATTAAACCCTTTTCCCCAGAGCGAGGCTCATATATTAATGTTCGAAAGCTTGTGTGTCGATTTTACGGTGAATGTCCAGAACGGATAATGCAGGGAACATTCTCGATTTTTATATCAAACATCACCGGGTCGAATCAAAATACCAACAGCGAAAATATGCTGATAAACCATAGTATAATTTCTGAGTCGAAACAGCATACGTAGGTACGCTAAAAAAACTGTTGTTTATGAATTATTTAGGTAAATGTATTTCTGCTAACGATATACTTTGATTGATACTAGTAACTAGATGTTTTCGTAGGACAAAGATAACCCCGTATTCTGTTTTTGTCTTAAAACTCAATTCATTCCGGAAATAAACTTGAGGGTGCGCAAGTTCACACGCTGGTTAACATGTTTGTACAGTTGAAGCCCTGAAGCAGAAATACAGTTTTAGTTAAGCACGATACAAGTTCATAAAAAGTAACTTTTTGCTTTAAAAAGAGGCCACAAACTACCGCTTTGTCGAAAAAAATCGAACGAAATATGTTCTTCACTTGCTGGTTTAATTGTAAATTTTCAGTCTCCATAGTGGTAAGAAGGTTTTTCTAACATTTGACCCGCTAACCTAATGTTTGGACGTACGTGACTCAGATTCAAATTGGGACTAGAGATTGTACAGATAAACGTTCTGACCAAGTTTCATCAAAGTTTAGTCATAATTGTGGATTCTTGCTTGGTAACAAGGTTTTCTAAGATTTTCCCGTGTGGCCTATTTTTTAAATGAATATGACCCAGATTCGAACTTGGCGTAGATTTTGTTCAGATAAACATTCTTACGAAGTTTCATTACTATTGAGTCATAGAGTGGTTTGAAAGTTCTTCCTAGGTTTGACCTGGTGATATAGTTTTTTCACTCATTTGACATAGATTAGAACTTGGCCTAGATATTGTTGAGTTAAAGATTCTAAGTGTCATCAAGATTGGATACAAATGTTGCTCTCTAAAGTTTTAACGAGCTATAAGTTGACGACGCATGCCACACACCGCACGACGACGGACGCCCCACATAGGGTGATCACTATAGCTCACCTTGAGCACTTCGTGCTCAGGTAAGCTCAAAAATTGCTGTTTTTTGTTTTGCTAAAAATGGGCAATAACTCCGGTTGTCGAAAATATCCCAATCAAAATATCGATATGCGCAAGTTCAAATGCATGTTAATATGTATGCAAAGCTGTATCACTACATAGTATCAATACTTTTTCGAGTTACGCGCGAAATAAAAACTGAAAAAGACGGGAGGAAGAACGGAAGGAAAAATCTACATGCCCCCCCCGCCCCTCCCCTAATAAAGTGGGGGCATTAAATATTATTCAAAATGAGAATTAAAAAATATATATATAATTAAAGTTATTTGCATAATGTACATTAAACTTAACGATATCCATATCATAGCCAAAAAAGAGTAGCCAACAAACCGCTCAGACCAAAGTTATTGTTTAACAACCAATTTCATGAGCCATTATGTTAATTCGGAGCACAAGTTGAGACTAAGTGACAAAGTTTCAGGGATGTGGATTATACAACGTGGGTCTGGCAACGCCAACCGGTTGTCGTATGGTCGTTTAGTTTTGTCTAAACTGGGTCAGCGTTGTTTGTACCTGCGGACTAGAAAGGTTTTTACAAAGATGCGGAGAGCCTGTAAACAACTATAATGATGCTTTTTCCGATAGAAATAATGAATAGAATTATGAAGTTTATTGGTTGTTTGAACAAATCGGCATTTATTTGAATGTTTGTACTTTGTTATATTTAAAAGTTGTTTCTTGTATTTTCCGTTTTCGTCATGCGCACTAGGTTTGAGTTAAGGTTGGTTTTGTCTGTTGTCACTGTAAGTTTGTTTCGTCGCAAATGTGTGTCGTGTTCTGAGACAACTGGGCAAATGCTTGTGAGTAAATTGTCATCCCAGATTAGCCTGTGCAGTCCGCACAGGCTAATCAGGGACGACAATTTCCGCTTTTATGGAATTTTTCGTTTAAATGATGTCTCTTCTTAGCAAATATCCAGTTTAGGCGGAAAGTGTCGTCCCGGATTAGCCTGTGCGGACTGCACAGGCTAATCTGGGATGACACTTTACGCACAAGCATTTTGCCCAGTTTTCTCAGAACACACCACAAGTGTACTAAGAGTACAGTTTTCAATTGTTCATTTTAATGGCACCATCATGCACATACGGCAATGTAAATGGTCATGACTTCTAATTACAAACAAATACTTAACAATATTGTGACACATAGAAAAGAATATTAGTATACATACATATATATAAATAAAATTACATTTTTTGGATAACTAAGACTTATTCATTTATTTATTTTTTATTTTTTTTTTGGGGGGGGGATTGCCGCTTAAAAATATACATTTATACTTTCGGCATAAGTTTGTTCTGTTACACAGTGTGTTAAACCGTATTATTTGTAGATTTTCGGGAGGCGTTCGGTCTGTTTGACAGAGAGGGAAAGGGCAGCATTAACGTTGATGATCTGAAGACTGTGCTGAGATCTCTGGGCAAGAACCCTTCCGACGAAGAGCTTCATGACATGATCAGGGAGGTCGATGACGATGGTAGGCGTGATACAGGGTCTCCAGATTTGCCCTATTGCCGCGCTCTGGGAAAACGGGGCTAAGTGCATTTGCGTAAAGTGTCGTTTCAGATTAGACTGCGCAGTCCGCACAGGCTTATCATTGACGACACTCTCTGCCTAAACAGGATTTTCTCGAAGAACTTCCTTTAAACGAAAAATACCATAAAAGCGGAAAGTGTCGTCCCTGATTTTTCTGTGCGAACTGCACAGGCTAATCTAGGACGACACTTTACGCACATGCACTAAATCTCGTTTTAACAGAGCGCGGCTCAAATAAAATACAACGTTCAAATCATTGATCCAGAATGTGACACAGATCACTACCAATTCGTTCATTGATTCTTTAACGAATTTCCCGAAAGATCGCGCAAATCATTCATGACCTTTTGAGCATAGTTCTAGTATAGAATAAGCGCAACAGACACATATGGCAAAATTAGAAATCTCTTTGTAAATGATTGTTATGCCATTGCAATTGCTTAACATAACACATAATACCACATGTTACAATTTGTATATGTACCGGTATTACGCTATCAAGAGACAAAAATTGATTTTCCAATCATTTACTCACAACTTTCAGAAAGTGGTACAATCGAATTTCCCGAATTTCTAACCATGATGATTCGCAAAGTGAAGGCGCCGGAGTCACAACACGAGCTTATCGATGCGTTCAGAGTCTTTGACCTCGCTAACAACGGGTTCATAAGCATTCATCATCTTCGTCACGTGCTCACAGCTTTCGGAGAAAAACTCAACGCTACGGAAATCAGCGAACTTTGCCGAGTGGCGGATCCCAAGGGAAACGGACAAGTAAATTATGTCGGTGCGTATGTTCCTAAATGCAAATGGATTTTGTTAGCCTCCATACCATACCTAAAGTTGGAAGTTGCTACCAGTGTTCATAAATGCTACACCAAGTCTATGAGTGACATTCAATTTTCCTCCAAATTATTCATAGAGTTAATTATTAACTTAAATTTGCAAACCCAATGTGCAAAACACTTCAAACTGTGCTATTGTATTTTTGTAAACGTACATTGTCATAAAGAACTTCTTTTGTCTTTCAGAGTTCGTAAAAAATATGTCAACGTAAAGGATCGGTTCTGGGACTCTTCCTTAACACTTAAGTTTTAGAATTCTTCTGCAGTTCACAGTTCAGCAGTTTGACCGGAATGATTGTTCTGAACGGGAATCTTCATAAAAAACAACACTGAATTGTAGAAAGTGACACATCCAACCATTTAATTGCACATGTCCAATCGTTTAACTTCTGTAAACAAAACAGTAACAAAAAATGTGACAGTTCTGATGAACATAGTGACAGCAATTATCGCAAATGAATTGTCGTTTTGTATCTGAAACTCCGTGGAAAGTTCTAAGTCTTGAAAATGAGCCTTGCTCTGAGAAAAAAAAACGGACTTATTATTTGAGTCACGTTCTGAGAAAACTGGGCATAATGCATGTGTAAAGTGTCTTCCTATATAAGCGAGTGCAGTCCGCACAGGCTAATCAGGGACGAAACTTTCCTCCCAGATTGGATTTTTGCTAAGAAGAGACTTCCTTTAAACGAAAAATACCATAAAGCGGAAAGTTTCGTCCCGAATAAGCATGTGCAAACTGCACAGGCTATTCTGGGACGACACTTCTGGGCAACCCCGTTTTCCACGAACGAGGCTCAAACTGTTAGCAAAAGGCCGATCATCAAAAGGAGTTACTTTATTAAGTCCACTGTTTTATGATTATCGAAATAATGACATTATTTTTTGTTAGAAAAAAATATGATCATTTTATATGTTAGTTTTATAGAGTTTCGACTTGTCGACGCCTATCATAGTTATGTCTTATGCCAGGGAAGCACATGTGCAAATTTCAAAAAACATAATAAATATTTACACAGTCCGTAGTCTTATTGAACGTTTATATGAATGATGTTACATAATAATTTTAGCACATACACAAAATATTAACAGTAAGTAACAAGGCATTTATTATACATGGAATTTCATACATCACTTGAACTAAGAGAATTGTAAAACTGTGCATTTAACAAATCAATTAGGACAAAGTCAATACTAAAATGTGCTGAACTGATGGAGTCATAGTGTAAATCTGTTATTGCTAAAAATAAGCTTATCAAATAACAAGTTATGTTTAATAATATGCACTATAAATACAGAAAAAAAAGAATGTAGTTCATATTCATTACACTTATTTTATGCTATGATTATGGTCCGAAACTGATAAATTACATGAATGTGGAGTTATCAGTCATCAAAAGTAAAACTAAATGAAATATTCAAACATGCCAAGATATTAAATGCCCTGAACTGAAGGTCCAATATACATTCAATTCTCATTATATTATCAACACAAATTAGAAGACACTCACATGACACGCAAAACAACTTATCTGAGCAGGTAGTGTTCACAAAGTTTCACAATATGAACTTGGAAGCTACGATTTTGATCGGACCAGAAACATTTTAAAACTCCGTCTAGATATCATTAAAACTAATGTTTTGCGAAAGTTTCATGATGAATGGACAAAATAATGTGACTTCTTAAGTGTTCACAGGGTTTCACTGTAACCATATACAGGTAAATGCCACGCCCCTTGGTGGCCATGTTTTCAAACAAACCGGAACCGTTTTTGAACAAAGCTGATATAATTACACCAAATGTTCTGAGACAGTTTGTCGATGATTGTCAATAAATGTGGCCTCTAAAGTGCTTAAAAGGTGAATGTTGACACAAGACGACAAACGACTGAGAAAAGGTGATCTTAAATTCTCATCATAAGCATGTTGTGCTCAGGTTGCTGAACAGTATGTGGGGGCCCATATTTACAAAACCTATAGGGAAAATCCTTAATTTCATAAAATTACTGAAGTCTCTGGCTATATGGTGTTAAAGTCTTTTAATATTCAAATGTTTTAAGAAGTAAATATTGCTATGACTTATATTGCATCTGTATTAAAGCAGAAATTATTGTGTTTCTTTCTTAACCCTTTAAGCGCTGGAACCGAATTTTAAAGGCTTTTGCAAACAGTTTGGATCCAGATGAGACGCCACAAAACGTGGCGTCTTATCTGGATCCAAACTGTTTGCTATTCTGATAGTATTCTTTGAAAAAAAAATCGAAAAAAATGCTAATTTTAGAAATTCAGCAGACAACATTTTAGCAGGAGACGAATTTCCCAGCTTGCACAGGGTTAAGGAGCTTTTTAAATATTGGCCGAGATACAAGTATTTTTTTTTATAAAAACACTTCAATTTATAATTGTCTTGATCTGAACACTTAACATTTTTTTATCATACTAAACAGGTGACAGTATAACTCAATAAAACAGCTGAAATATAGCCGTTGGTCATAAGCACTTATAAACATTGTGTGCCCCTTTTTATTGGAAAATTTAAAACATGCATGGAGAGCACAGACATCAGACCAGATAATGTGACTGCCACCTTCTCCAAATGTGAAATATTTGGTGGGGTACATACTACATCCCTTGCCCTTAATCACTGAAGTTTCCTTCGTGTTTCCTAAATTTTTTATTATTGCTTCAGTGAATTACATGCCTTGCCCAAAACATAAAAAAAAATCAGTGTTGGCTTTTTTGCGCAGATTTCAGAATTTTTGGGATTAGACCATATCCAAATTTCTTAGAATTTTTGGCCAATCCAAATAATAGTTTTAATTTCAAACAGTAAAAAAAATATTCCTCCTTCGCAAGAGTTCTTTTTGTCACTAAATTCATGTCTATTTCCAACATAAACTGCTTGCTAATGCATCTTATCAGTATTTAAGGTCTTCAATATTGCAAGACACCAGATAAGACGTGGCTTCTTAATATCAAAATCTCTTACAGGTTATATGACTGATTGAAACAAGAGATGTGTTTGTCAGAAACACAATGCCCCTATTGCGCCGCTTTGAAATAAAATTTCAATATATCATTTGGCAGGTTTAGAAATTATCTCCTTTTTAAAGCTAATTACTTCCCTAGGATTGTATTTTTTTACCTTTGACCTTAACGGATGACCTTGACCTTTCACCACTCAAAATGTGCAGCTCAGTGAGATACACATGCATGCCAAATATTAAGTTGCTANAAAATGACACAAATCTATATGACAGTCACACTATAAATGAATATATCAAATCTTAATTGCAAATAAACTAAATCAAGGCACAAGCAAGTGAAAGACTTATGTTAATACAATTTCAAATCATACATATAAGAGTAAAATATATACAAATACATGCGTAAGAAAACACCTAAAAGTGCAACATGTTTTGAATATTTGTTTTTAAACAACATTAAAAATAATTAAGATATTTTTCAATGTTTGTTCTATAAATTCTTAATACTTTTAAGTGTTGTTAAATAATATGTATGCTTATGCTAAAAAGTTCAATATATGAAGAAAACAAGAGGGCCAAGATGGCCCTAGATCGCTCACCTGTGAAATGAGCTTACCCAGTGGCATGATTTGAACAATCTTTATCACATATCAAATATCAAAGCTGCGTGCACTGCTTTGTGGTTTAAGCTAAACAAGGATTTTGTAATATATAATGAAACTTTTTGGCATTTATTATGCATTTTTGCTCATTATCAAACTTGACTGAGATCATGTGGCCATATAGCTTCTCAGCAACTTTGATAAAGAATGCTTGAGAAATGTGAATGCTAGAGTGTTTACAAACCAAATGTGGACGGACGACAGACAAAGACCGATCCTAAAACCTCACCTGAGCAATCAAGTGAGCTTAAAAGTGTTTTTTTCACTGATCTGAACCATTTTCCAACTTGTCCAAGATATCAATAAAACCAATGTCTTGACTAAGTTTCATGATGATTAGGCAAAAAATGTGACTTCTAAAGTGTTCACAAGGTTTCTCTATAGTCATATAAGAAAAACTGCCCCCCCCCCCCATGTTTTTTAACGGATCGGGACCCTTTTGAACTCATCTGAGATATAAATAAAACCACTGTTTTCAACAAGTTTCATGTTATTGGGCAAAAAATGTGACTTCTAGTGTTCACAAGCTTTTTTTACTGTATAAATATAAGGAAAATGCACAACCCCCACCCCCTGGCAGCCATGTTTTTCAACAGATTGGAACCATTTTCAAACTCAACTCTCGTATCAAAAAAACAAACGTCTGACCAAATTTCATGAAAATTGGGCCAAAATGTGACTTCTAGAGTGTTCACATGTTTTTACTTTATACATATAGAGAAAACTGCCCAGCCCACTGGCAGCCATGTTGTTTCACCGATCTGGATTTTGGAACTCGTCCGAGATATTAATAAAACCAATGTTTTGACCAAGTTTCATGATGATTGGGCAAAAAATGCGACTGCTTGACTGTTCACAAGCCTTTTTTAGTATATAAATATAAGGAAAACTGCCCCGTCCCCCTGGCAGCCATGTTTTTCAACGGACCGGAACCATTTTCGAACTTAACTCATGTATCTAGGAAACAAATGTTCTGACCAAATTGCATGAAGATTGGGACCAAAAATGTGACTTCTAGAGTGTTCACATGTTTTCACTATATTCATATATAGAAAACTGCCCAGCCCCCTGGTGGCCATGTTTTTTCTGAGTTTCATCAAGATTGGGCAAAAATTGTGACTTCTAGAGTGTTCACAATGTTTCTATATAGCCAAATTAGGAAAACTGCCCCGCCAACTGGTGGCCATGTTTTTCAACGGACCGGAACCACTTTTGAATTCAACCAACATATCATTAAGACAAACATTTTTACAAAGTTACATGAAGATTGGGCATAAATGTGACTTCAACAGTGTTTACAAGGTTTTTCTTTTTTTTTTTACCTTGTGACCTAGTTTTTGACCCAGTTTCGAACTTGATCGAGGTATCATTAGGACAAATCTTCTGACCAAGTTTCATGAAGATCGGACAAGAAATGTGGCCTCTAGAGTGTTTACAACCAAATGTGGACGGACAGACAGACGGACGTACGACGGACAAAGACCGATCCCAAAAGCTCACCTGAGCAATCAGGTGAGCTAAAAAAATACGAGTCTGAGAAAAAAATCATTGAAGTATGTATAATAATCTTGTTTTAAATGATCTTTCATTACAAAACAAGTGATGTGTTTGTGAAACACTATGTCCTCTTTTGAGCGATTGTGACCCATATTTTTTACCTTTGACCTTGAAGGATGACCTTGACCTTCACCTTTCACCACTCAAAATGTGCAGCTCCATGAGATACACATGCATGCCAAATATCAAGTTGCTATCTTCAATATTGCAAAAGTTATGGCCAATGTTAAAGTTTGTGCAAACAAACCAACAAACCAACAAACAAACAGACAGGGCAAAAACAATATGTCCCCCAGTATAGACTGGGGGACATAAAAATTATATTGGACTGAATAAAGTTAATATCTCTATCATGACTTGCTGTATAATACAGATACATATAGCTTTATGTAAAAAGAATAGTTTGAAAAATAGCAACTGCATTACTTATCTTTGCAGTTTCAATGTACGAGCACTTCATTTGCATTTCATTAGCACTTGACAATCCTCACATTTGAGTGTTCAAAAACAAAGTCAAAATGGGAACAAGCACAAACATCATGATAACGTCATTAAAGAATGTTACAACTTGAACATTATGCTGGCAACTGCATGAATAAGTTATCAACACAATTTAACTTTTAATATAAAAGGAAAACATAATTTACCTTAGATCATTTAAATCCATTTATGTTAACAACCATAATACTTACAACTCTAACAAAAAGGCCATTAAGCATTCTCAGCACAGAATCGTGACAAAAGACCCAAATAATGCCATATTAATGGTTTTAAAAACTTGTACATTATTATATGGATTTCCGATTGACTCCATCGCTTCTTCAACATCATCTGATGGGTAACATCATAAAGACTTGAGCCGCATTCTTGGGAAACTTGACTTAATGCATGTGCTTCAAGTATTGTCCCAGATTAGCCTGTGCAGGCCCCACAGGCTAATCAGGGACAAAACTTTCCGTTTAGACTGGATTTTTGTTCAGAAAAGAATTCCTTTAAACAAAAAATTCAGTATAAGCCAAAAGTGTCGTCCCTCATGTGCAGTCTGCAGAGGCTAATCTCAGACGACACTTTACCCACACGCAGTAAGCCGAGTTCTCCCAGAACAAGGCCCAATTGAATCACATTATGGTCCTCAGGATGATTGCGACATTGACAAGGCTATGGCTTGCTGTAACATCTCCTCTTCTGACATCACTGCAAGACAGATTGAAACATGATTTGAACAACATTTCCCAGACACACAGGATCTCCATTTTTTTTAATTTAATTTTTTAAAACCTTTTTATGTTTAGCTTGATTGCATCGAAAGCAGAATGCTTATTCAAAACGCTCTTGAGTCCGTTTCCTGGGACTAGAACCAGAACTTGGTGTATATGGGGGAGGCTCCCCAATTGGGGATCAAACCAATGGCTCCTGGTCGCTAGGCAGACACCGTATCCACTACACCATGGCGACCTTCATTTTGCTACATTTGGCATAATCTTTTATTGTACCTCCTGTAGACCAAAAAAATTGCGGTTTGATCATTGAATTTTCAGAAATTATGTAACACATTAAAAATTTGTGGGACAATCGCAAAGTGTACAGAGAACAAATAAAACTTAAAACTATATCTAGTAATGAAAAAAAACATCGATTGAATAATGGTCAAGTTGCGTTGAATGCTGTTTGCAGCGCTATTAGACATTTGATATAATCTCAAAACAAGATATTACTAATTACAGACCCACCGCAGACTAACAGCTAAACTTCTACATATATAAGACATGAGGAGATAATAAAGATGTCTGAAGTGTTAAATATCAGAGGACCGACCCTTCGAATTTCGTATAATGAACAGGCCTTTTCCTTCAGTATCTACGGGTCCATTAAAGGGACCCATTCCCAAAGTAAATGGTTTAAAAAAATCCAAATTTGAAAAAAGATCTCAATTTAAAAAAAATGACAATAAATTATTTATTCTTTTAGAAAGAAGTGCCTTATGATTATAATATCTCAATTTTATTTCAATTACATCTTACAAAGAATATAAAAAGAATGTATATGATTTTGTTCTTCTAATTTTAATTATTATTAAGATTTATATTGAATTATTTTTTCCCAAATCAGTGGACGTTTTCGCGTACAAAATTCCCTATCCCAAAATTGTTTTTTTTCCCAAAATGGCTAGGAAAAGGCTGAATGAAATTCAGCTTCACATTCAGGACTAGACAATCACAATCGTCAGTTATGATAATATTTTGAGAGTCAGTTGATGGAAAATGTTGATGGTCAGTTATGATAAAAGTTCTAGATTTCATAGTTTTCATTTACCTGATACAGGAGCAGAGTTGTCTGCTTTCTCAGAATGGGCACTATTTGAGACTTCTGAAGAAACACTGTTTGATTTTGAAACATCTCCATTGTCATTATTGGAACTGGATTTCTCTAATCGACTTAAATATGCTAGTCTTTTCTGCCGCACTTCGTCTAAAACCGGTTCCAGCCCACTTCCTGTCTCAGCAGACGGCACTCGTGCCCCTCCCAAACTATTTCCTGATTGGTCCGCCCCCTTGGATTTCACATCACTTACATTTGCAGCAGAAGTAACAGTGGAGCCCCCTTCTGTTTTTCTTGATTTTACACCAGAATGAGGCTTAGATATTGTGCTCGTAGAAGGAAGACTTCGAGATGAGAAATCATTGTTCATATATTCTGGATCACAAAATCCTGTTTCCATTCGAGTTATACTTTCTTCTATATATCCTGAAGTACAATCACACTTCAATGTCAACCACTGATGCTAACCGAAATGTATTAAAGTATCATGCTATATTTTGTTACATACTACTTAGTAGCAACAATCAATTGAAAGTCCACTATAACAATACTTACATGTGCCGCGCTCAGGGCTTAATGCAGTCCGTACAGGCTAATCAGGGAAGACACTTTAAGCTTTTATTGTATTTTTTTGTTAAAGGGAGTCTCTTGTTAGACAAAATCCAGTTTAGGCGCAAAGTGTGGTCTCTGATTAACCTATGCAGATTGCACTGGCTAATCCGGGATGCCACTTTATACACATGCAAGACCTATTTCAGGGTTATAAACATTTTTATCATCAGATCTTGCTCTTAGGAGACTAGTTGGAAAGATCTTATTTCTATATGTTGGTTATTGTTAGTCTTTTCTTGTGAGTTTGTGAGTTTTGCTTCTTCCATGACTGCAACTGGAAGTGTAGTGATACAAATTGGGACTAAATTACTCCTTAACTTATGTGTATTTAAGCCCAGGGCTTGAATTCGACAACGTTTTAAGTCAAAATTATAGACTCAGACAAGAATCAAAATATTGTTGTTTTAATAATTTGTGTCATAAAGTAATCACTTTCAATAACAAGAGGGCTATGGGCCCTAAGGCGCTCACCTGAAACCTGAAGGAACTAAACTATTCTGAAAAGGTGGAGTTCAAAATAGCAAAAGTTCTTAATGAAACATAAAGTTTCATGCAGATAGGAATATACATGTAAATGTGACTTCTAGAGTGTTAACAAGGTTTCACTATAGCCATATAAGGAAAACTGCCCCGCCCCCTGGTGGCCATGTTTTACAACGGACTGGACCCATTGTCAAACTCAGCTGAAATGTTATTTGGACAAATATTCTGACCCAGTTTCATGAAGATTGGGCAATAAATGTGACTCATGGAGTGTTAACAAGGTTTTACTATAGCCATATATGGTAAACTGCCATGTTTTTCAACCAACCGGAACCATTTTTGAACTGGTCCAAGATATCATTGTGACACATGTTCAGACCAAGTTTCATGAAGATTGGACAATAAATGTGGCCTCAAGACTGTTCACAATGTTTTACTATAGCCATTTAAGAAAAAACTGCCACGCCCCCTGGCAGCCATGTTTGTCAACCAACCAGAACCATTTTCGAACTCGTTTCATGAAAATTGGACATAAATGTGGCCTCCAGAGTGTTCACAAGGTAAATGTTGACGACGGACGACGGACAAAAGGCGATCACAATAGCTCACCATGAGCACTTCGTGCACAAGTGAGCTAAAAAGAGAACTACACAAAGATCTCTTTTCATTCATTTAACATGATTTGATATCTCTAGAAAATTGATTTTTAAATTTGGGAAATATAAGTCTGAGTCTATAATATAGACTTAAAACATTTGTGAATATGGGTCGAGCACTTCCACATACCTTCCATACTCATCTGAAGCGCTCTCTGCAGTGAGACGTCGTCTGTCTCGTTCAGCCTCTTGCTCGCTGCCATCGCCTTGGCAACATCGTCGTCGTCCTCGCCCGAAGTCTCCAGGACACCCCGCCCCCTCCGGCGCTCATTGATCAACTGTGGTTTTATTGGCTGTATGGCTGGGCAGAGGCGGAGCAAAGGGTCGGCCTCACACTCAGCCAGGTCGCCATTGACGATGAATATCGAGTAGCCTGGAAATTACAGTTCGATGATTTTCAATTTTGATCTAACTAGAGGTTTGTCACAAGCATGCCTTAAACACCCTTTCAGTTATTGACAGTTTATTAAAACCTCCCCTGAATGACGTCATTCGGGGATAGCCGATTATCGATTGTAAGCGAACAAAGAGATTTCTTGTTTGACAATGTGTGTTTTCTACGTCTCTGCCTCTGGTGTTTTCATAATATATGAACGTTATTAATTATATGCGGGATGGTTATTACATAATTACATTAGGTGTTTTGTCAATAAATCGATAATGTATTCTAAAATAAACATTATAACACCCACATAATAATTCAACGACATACTATTCAGTACTATTAGTGAATATTTACAAATTTTATTGCATCTTTATAAAAAATGCGAGTTACCCATTAACACAAAGATCTATCAATTAACATCAGCGTAAAGGTGGTCTGAAGACTAAACATCGATAAGTGCTCAAAACAAAGATATAAATTAGCTGCAAAATACAATACATAGTATTATGTTACTATTCAATGATGTGTTGGCGTGTTATTTTTTATGAACTATCGAGCGTGTAAGAGGTGTGTTGATTTAACCATAAGACAAAGCACTATTAAAAAAAGTGAAGTACATGCCACTCTTTAAATGTTATGTTAATTTTATTTTACTTTTTTTTTACAGTGAATGGCAATATTGACGAATTATTATATACAAGTGAAAAAAACGGACGTGGTGCGAATCGAACTGTCTATGCCTGTATATTGAAATCTCTTTATAAGTGATTAGAGTGATAAATATATAGCATTTAAATTATAAATCTGTTTTATTTGTATTTTTCGGAAAGATTATTTAACCTGCTGTGGTCAAATGAAAATGCTTTTTTTAATCATGATGTTCCGTACACTACCATACACTCTTTATATGACTACGTAATGACGGAGTTTTGTTTAACGATACCCGCTTAATACGTTAAATGTTTAGAATTACATGTTTTAAATATTTAAAATGTATAGGTATTAAGCACTTAATTATTATGATTAAGCTGGCTAACATATATACAGTATTTAGTTTCTGGCAATCTGTATGGGCAGATGACTATAAATGTTTACAAAACGCTACATATCTAATAAAAGCACAATTGAGTATTTGGCGTTACATTACTCCAAGAAATGACTACTAATACCACGAGAAGACAAGGAGGTATCATAAATGGTGTTAAATGA
>VMBQ01000627.1:28068-45040 GCA_007657795.1 Dreissena rostriformis
TTAACAAGGTTTTACTATAGCCATATAAGGAAAACTGCCCCGCCCCCTGGCGGCCATGTTTTTCATCCAACCGGAACCATTTTTGAACTTGTCCAACATTTTATTGGGACACATGTTCCCACCAAGTTTCATGAAGATTGGACTAAAAATGTGACTTCTAGAGTGTTAACAAGGTTTTACTACTATAGCCATATAAGGAAAACTGCCACGCCCCCTGGCAGCCATGTTTTTCAACCAACCGGAACCATTTTCGAACTCGTCCAAGATATTTTTGAGACACATGTTCTGACCAAGTTTCATGAAGATTGGACAATAAATGTGACCTCTAGAGTGTTAACAAGGTAAATGTTGACGCCGCACGACGCACGACGGACAAAAGGCGATCACAATAGCTCACCATGAGCACGTTGTGCTCAGGTGAGCTAAAAAGAGAGGAATTAATAATAGGCCAAAAATAAATGCCTTTTGATAAAGCCTGTAACGTAACATAGATTAATACATAAATTGATTATGTATCCATATATAACATAATGTTCATAAGTGTTCAAAATATTTGGGTTGATTTCTTGCATGTAAAAACTGGTTCAAAATGCGGGTCAGTTTATCAATAGAAAGTAAACATGACATATCCATGCACTGAAAGATCAAAGATAGTATATATCTAGAGTCTGTATGTTCAAGAAGTCATTTATCTGATGGAGTGACCAACACTGTTGACATAAGGGATTTAGGGTGGTGCTTTGTTTGCATCAAAGTATTGGTACATTAAGACTTTAAATCACCATGTTGATAAGCATGTTAATACTTGAAAATTATTTCGTCCAGGGGAACAGAATTGATACAGATTTCGAGGCGAACAGATCGGTAAAGATCCAATCATGTAGTTATCAGAATGTAATTGTATGACTGAAAATATGAACTATAATAGATATTTAATTGGACTAGAATTCGTATATGGCGTTGTTGTTGAATATTTTGTTTCACCTTATACCGAGTAATTAATATTATTGGAAAGGGACGGACTTGCCCTATTCGCAATGTATCAAAATGTTATTGATGCGAATCTCGTCATTATGGCAATATGCGCATGACGTGAAAACGAACAATAAGCGACTACGTGACAAGCCTAAAAAAGTCCCAAGTAAAAATTAAAACTAAAGTGCCCTTGTCACAGAGATAAATTTGTCAATAAGTCTGTTTAAAGTGAAGATTTTATAAAGCCTTAATTGATTTCCTAAATTTGAGCTTTGATCTTGAATTGTGACCTTACCCAAGCCTAGATTTTGCAATTACACTCATACAATGCCTTACTTCTGCCAAGTTTTATGCTGAACAAAGATACGATGCTGTCCGGTAATCTTGCGCAGTTAAGGGTCAAATAGTTTAAACACATGTTCTTTTATAAACTGACAACATAATATCCAAATGTATTATGAAAATAAGAAGTTTGTGTGCTTATTAACATAAAAATATCTGATTAATTCAGTGAAGAACTGTCCGATTTGATTTCAAAACAAACATGACTCACCTCATTTTCAAACTATCACAGTGTCCGGTAATCTTGCGCACTTGGTGTAATAAAATCATTCTTCCATAGTTTACAGAAAATATCAAAACTAGGTCATTGCGCATGCGGAGATCATACCAAATGTGGTTTGACAGAATAGCGGGAAATGATGACAATGTCGTCTGATGCGATATATTGTCAATGGCCAAAAAATACCATAACTGATCGGATTTTGTGCAATGAAATGCTAAATAACACGTTGGATTTATGAATTCTTAATTTAAAGTATGAAAACACTAAAGACTGCAGGGATTTTTTTTATTCATTTCGAATTTATCGTAAGTAGGCCATTGAAACTGCGGAGTGCGCAAGATTACCGGACGCGCAAGATTACCGGATTTAACTGTATGCTAAGGTAAATTGTATTATGGGTTCATTTCTTACATGTACCTTTTGGCTTAAAGTGTGACATTGACCTTTAATCTAGTGATATTGTTACAAAAACAGAATACTTCACCATTTAAGTATCTTCTTCCAAGTTCTTTGAAAATCCATTCTTGAAAGACTTGGTTATGCTCTGGACTGTGTAACAGTGTTGACTTTTTACTTTAATCCATTCATGCAAGACTTGGTTATGCTCTGGACTGTGTTGACTTTTTACTTTAATCCATTCATTCAAGACTTGGTTATGCTCTGGACTGTGTTGACTTTTTACTTTAATCCATTCATCCAAGACTTGGTTATGCTCTGGACTGTGTTGACTTTTTACTTTCACATGTGACCATGACCTAGGTACCAGGTTCCTGTGAGTGCATTCCAGTCTGTGAGTGCATTCCAGTCTGTGAGTGCATTCCAGTCTGTGAGTGCATTCCAGTCTGTGAGTGCATTCCAGTCCCAATGCTTTTCAAAGTTATTTGAGAATAAATAAATGCTGGACAAAGTTATGTCCCAGGTAGAGTTTTAGAGGCTGATTTTTAACAATATATAAGACCTAACATCTTAAATTTTGACCTTAACCCTTGACCTAGGGGCATGTGTCCTGCATTTGACTGATAACTTTTACCCACAGGCTAATCAAAGACAAACTTACTTCAAACACTGGATTTTTGTTTTTAAGAGACCTCCATTAAACGAAAAATGTCATAAAAGTGACAACAACAATTGTCCCTAATAAAGCAATGAGGACTGCACACAGTAATCTGGGACGACACTTTACGCTCATACATTAAGCCCTGTTTTCCCAAAGCGAGGCTCATTTGCTTACGTAGGATCCAGTTTGGCCAGTTTAGACATCGCTTCAGAGGAGTTGTAAGGCAGAAGCTCCAGCCCCATCACCTGTAGAGCTTGCGCAATCACCTGTATACTGAAGTAGCCACTGTCATCAAAGTTATTGGACGGTTGCTGAAATGATTTGACAAACAAATAGAACCGGCAGGTTGATTGCGAAGTACAGTATAACTTTATGCAACTGTTGATCATTACTTTTAAAGGAGGCCACTGAAATTCAGAGGTAAAATTCCCCAAAGTTTAACTGATTTTGAAATTCTAACCACAGGGCCATACTGCGTTCACCTGAGACCCGAAGGAACTAAACTATTCTGAGAAGGTGGAATTGAAAATAATAAAAGTACTTTATGAAACATAAAGTTTCAAGTAGTGAAACATAAAGTTTCATGTAGTGAAACATGAAGTTTCATGTAGATTGGAATATAAATGTGACTTCTAGAGTGTTAACAAGGTTTCACTATAGCCATATATGGAAAACTGCCCTGCCCCCTGGTGGCCATGTTTTTCGACCAACCGGAACCATTTCAAACTCGTCCAAGATATTATTGGGACAGATGTTCTGACAAAGTTTCATGAAGATTGGACAAAAAATGTGGCCTCTAGAGTGTTCACAAGGTTTTACTTAAGCCAAATAAGGAAAACTGCTACGCCCCCTGGCAGCCATGTTTTTCAACTAACCGGAACCATGTTCAAACTCGACCAAGATATCATTGGGACACATGTTCTGACCAAGTTTCATGAAGATTGGACAATAAATGTGGCCTCTAGAGTTTTCACAAGGTAAATGTTTACGACGCACAACGGACAAAAGGCCATCACAATAACTCACCATGAGCACTTTGTGCTCAGGTGAGCTAAAAATGCATGCGTCTTATTAATGGGAAGCGGTATACATGGGAAAATCTGTTATTAAAAATATCCTCACACCTCCATAAACTTCACATATCCCTCTGTGTGCACACCTGCCTCGGCCATTTGTTCCCTCTCCTTCTCGTCAATTTCTCTAGCTATGGTGGCGAGATCCACAGCCGAGAAGTAGGGTCCCTGCAGCAGGTTATTTAAGCAGTGCTGGGCACAGAGCAGCCCCTCTTGCTGTAATAAAAAATAATATATGAGCCACGCTCTGGGAAAATGGGGCTTAATGCATGTGCGTACAGTATCATCCCAGATAAGCAAGTGCAATCCACACAGGCTAATCAGGGATGAAACTTTCCACCTATACTGGATTGTCTCTGAAAATACAAGCGGAAAGTGTTGTCCCTGATTAGCCTGTGCAGACTGCACAGGCTAATCTGGGAAAACACTTTATGCACATGCATTTAGCCCCGTTTTCTAACAACTTTTCTTAGAGCGCGGCTCATATCATGATAAATAGCAGTAACGTATAATTTGAAATTAAAATTTGAAGAGCATTGAATGTGACATTCCATTTGATATACACAGGGATTTCACAAGCATTTAAAAAGTTGTTTCCACTGTTTTGCATAGTAAAAACCATTATACATGTATCTCACTTAATCCTACCTTATTATTAATAAATTTATCATTGTATACACTGTATTACATTAATACCATTGACTATATTATTACTTTAAAGTTTGACAAGTATATAAATTCATAAATTACAAGAAGTAACTTCATCATTAAAGTCATAATAAGCTTTATTTTTATTTAAATAATAACATGTTTGCACATGATTAACAAATGGGTAATCAGACTTCCAGCTGTCGTGGAATTCTTTAAGCTACTGAATTGTCATATTTTTGCAATTTGGAAGGATTCGCAGTTGTTGCATTTGTATGTATTTGTATTTTGTCACTTGCAGTACAAACAACGTCTGTAACACTTACATGCTTCAGTGCAGGGGTTTTTATCTGATTTTGGGGAAACGGCCTGGCCTTTTTTGAGGGGAAAAAAATAGCGCGAAAAGCTGGAATTTGGGGGGGAAATCACACGAAACGCCGGATTTTGGGGAAAATAAGGAAAGTCTTAAATAATCACTTTAACATATTTTACTGTTTTTAAAACAAATTCAAGGCAACAGATAATTTAATTATGCAATATTTTGTATTTTCTACACTGGATCAGGTTAACTTATGTATTTAAAGGTTAAAAAAAAAAAAAAAAAAATTTTTTTTTTAGGGGAAAATCATTTTTGGGGAAAAAATTTCTGTCAGAGGGGAAAAAAATATCTAGGGGAAAGGGCTGAAATTCGGCGGGTCTTTCAGAAGCAAAAAAAACCCTGCAGTGGTTTCAGTTTTGCACTATGCCATGTAATGCTGTATGTTGCTTATGTTCATATAAATCAATATTTTCCACTGAACGACCTAGCAGCTTACGTTCAGCTGCGTGCATTCCACACGCAGTATTTTCTTATATGATTTTGTTGACATTTTTTTTTAAATGTGTTCCACTTTTGAAATATTGTAGAAACTTTCACAAATTTTCACATGGTGATTGGCAGAGAAAACCCTGATACATAGATTTCAGTGGCCTAGTGTATATGGTGTCCGCCTATAGCCACCATAAAGAAGGTCACAGGTTGGATCCCTACTGTGGGAGTGTTTTTAAGATCTTCCCCAAAGACACAGACTACTGGCTCTACGGTCTACCCCGGAAATGGACTCGAGAGCGTTTAAACAAGTCTTAGGCTTTTGATGCAATCAAGCTAAAATAAATAGGTTTAAATTAAATATAAGATACAATAAAAAGAAGTTAAATGTTTTGGTAAATCTTATACTTAAAATGTCTTTTAATGTCAGTAAATAAAACGCATTATGCATTCACATTTGCAAAACAGTGAAGTGTGTGAGACCTGACATGGCTTAAGAGTAAAATGGATGAGAGATAACATAGGACTACAGATTTTAAAAGGAAATAATAAAAATAATTACTAATTGTTAATAGTTATAGTTAAAATTAATATTAAATGTACATGTATTACAAGTAATATGATGTAGAATGTATTTTTGTTGTTGTTGTTTTTATACAAATCACAGCCTGATTTTATACGAGATGTTTTTATCCGAATTTAGTCTCCGAAAAATAGGTGCTGCACACATGAAATGCGATTACAATGTAACATGATTTTGGTACATGTTGAATAATTCGGCTGTTTTAACACTATGTAAAGCATTTATCATATGTGTCAATTCAATAATAGACAATATAAGTTTTCCCTACTCTTTCATGAAAAATAGCATCCATTTCGAGAAATTTTCAGCAATCGAGGTTATATATCACTACATATATAGGTTATTGTTCATCTTTAAATTTCAGAATAACAGCATGCTAAAATAATTAAACGACAAACCATACGAGAACACAGAAAAAGCCAATCTGGTCATGTTAAACAAAATTAAAAACAATCAGAGAGAAACGCTTCTGCAATGAACTATACTTTCTACGATACATATATTGTTTATTCTTTTATAACAGTATTTTACTTTTTCACAATAGATTAATCATACAATTAATACGATCGAGTTAATTTTTACTTAGTCATCCGAAAATCTGGTCTATATCGTCCGGTCCACGGTCCTTTTATTTGCTAATTCGTAAGGCTACGTCATGGTTCTTGTTTAAGCCTCCTTATATAAGCATGGATGGACACGGCAGTCCTGAGTCGTACTGGACCCCCCCCCCCCGATCAAGAACCGGAGATCTACAAGCATAATCACCACCCACGGAAACTGACGCTTAAAAGAAAAAGAAGACGTCCCTCGTCCTTTCAGAGGAACGGGGGATCGACATCGCCGATTGGCTCAATGAGAACCCTATGTTGTGCACCAAGGGCAAGAAGAAAAAAGGGGCAAAAAGACAAACCTATGGAATTCCAACGCAGCGCTTAATCTGGAGTCCGGGCCTATGTTGAAGTTGCCACGAGTTACCTAAGTCGGGATCTCGAGATAGCTTAAATTCTCTCCTCTTTTGTTTAATGCACACTGACTTTATTTACTGCAACGCTCTTTTTTTAAATTGCACTTCTCTTTTATTTAGTTTTGCACTCCTCTTTTTTTCTATCTCGTTGCCACGACATAGCTAACTCGTGGCCACGAGTTAGTACGTCGTGGCCTCAAGATACTAAGTCGAGGTCACGAGATAGAAAAAAGAGGAGTGCAATTTAAAAAAAAAACGAGGAGTGAATGTCAGCTCTATGCAAACGTACTAACTACCTATTCTCTAAGTAATTAGTACTATATAATTACAACGTGTTTCACTGAAATGTGTTCTCGGACTGTCAAGGACGCACACGGGCAACCACGGAATAAATACGGCTGTCCCCAGACCCCACACAGCAGCTACACGGACCACCCCGGATCATCCCGGATGCTGCCATCGTTCCGGATCGTCACGGATCAACACGGCAGTTTTGAAATTCCCAGAACTGCCGTGTTGGTCTGTCGGATCTCCAAGGACATTCCCGGATGTTCAAGGACCTACAAGGATCGACACGGAGCTACACGGCGGCTACACGGTTCACATATTCCGGGTCGTTCCGGATTTGATCCGTGTTGATCCGTCATCTATATGGGACTGGGGCTTTACTGATTAAACCACACTCCCCAAGAACTTTAACAACTTTTCCTAAATTGTTGCGAATACACATCTCACCGACCAATAAAAACGCACTACAATGGGTCACATTATAACATGTCGGTACTGATTAATTGAATACGTTGTGTACAGACTATAGATGATGATGTCTCTTAATTGGTGCCTCGGTAAAAACCGAGTATCAACAATTCAAGTCAAGTCAAGTCAAGTAATATTTATTTATAAAGTCGGATGTATACAACATTTTTACAACACAAGCTCTGAATAGCTTTTAAAACAGACTTATAAGCTAAACATTTACATGATAACAAAATAGCACATACAATTACATTACTTAAAACATTTTTTTTTTAAATTATAGCATGACAAAATGAACAAAAAACATGGCTACACAATATTGCATAGCACAATTGATTATTTATCTAATCAATCATAGTATTATTAAATCATCCTCTAGAGAGGGCGGAGGCTAAAATATAGCAAGTTACATGCATGCATATCACTTTATAGCATTAGCTCGAAAGAACTTGGTAAGACATAAATTAAAATAAATAAAACAGAATATAGTATTTAAACTTTAAACGTGTGGGGTATCTGCTGATTTTGACCATGGAGGCCTAAAAACTGTTCTAAAAGGAAATGAAACAAGACGCTGAGGACTTGAATATAAACACAAAAATGTGACCAATAAAAAGATTTTAAAACACTTATCCCCCCATAATCAAATTTGGAGAAAACTGATCAGCATCTACCTCACTGGAAACTAAAATACATGGCATTGCAGCATAGGATTGGCTACCTAGCAGAAACATTGTCTACATACATATTGACAAACATACATAGCAGCTGGAGGGAAGCAAAATATATGGGTACATGCAAGCAAACATAGCTAACCATTAGCAAACTAAGGGAGAAAAGACACAAAGTAAATGAAACAAAAATGAAAAGCATACATTAAACAGGGTAACAGCAAAATATATGGATGCATGCAGGCAAACAATAGCAAACTAGTTGCAAACCAAGGGACAAGACATAAAGCAAAGGAAACAAAAATAAAAAGTATACATTGAACAGGGTAACAGCAAGATATATATATGGATGCATGCAAGCAAACAACAGCAAGCCAGTAGCAGACTAAGTGAAAAAGACGCAAAGTAAAGGAAAAAAAAAAATGAAAAGCATACATTGAACAGGGTAACATAATAATAATATATAGCAAAGTAGTGTACCTGGCCAGCCAGCATGTCAGCGCTCCCTACCGGGCACAAGCAGAACAGCTGCAATCCAGTCCATTCCACTGGTCGATCAGTGATCTGAACTGGGTGTAGGACGAGCACTGTCTGAATGTGTCCGGCAGAGAGTTCCACATACTGGCTGCAGAGTACCGGAAAGAGTTCCTTCCATACCTTTCCGTTCTCGGCCTAGGGATTTCCACACAGTTAGTATACCTAAAATTATATTTAGAGTCTTTAAAAGTAACAAGATCATGTAGATAACTGGGTCCCTCTTTGTTTAATATTTTAAAGGTCTCTAAAGCAACACTTCTCATTCTTCTAACTTTAAGAGATGGGAGCCCAGATAAAAGCAATAAATCATGGTATGAACTTGAGTAATCATCATAAATGAAACGTAATGCTCTTTCTTGCAATTTTTCTATTTTCTTGGTATTAGTTTCCCCTGTAAAATGCCATGTTAATGGACAGTAATTTAGATTTGACATAATAAAAGAATAGTACATGGTAAGCCTTCCAAGTTTGTTAATATTCCTACCTATCCTTTTCATGACATTTAATTGCCTAGCAGCTTTCCTGCATATATTTGCTATATGGGTATTAAAATTTAGCATAAAATCAAAAGTTACGCCAAGTAATTTAACTTCCTCGTCACACTTAATATTTACGCCATCGAGATTAAAAGATATTTGTAGATTGTGTGTCTTTCTCCCAAAGGCAATGGCTTGAAATTTTTCAGGATTGGCTTTCATGTGGTTTTCATTAAACCATTTGATGAGTTTTAAACTGTCATTTTCTAGAGTTTTAACCAAAGTGTCAGGATTTTTACTTTTGAAAGATAAAGTATTGTCATCTGCATAATTATATAAATCACTTTCACTCACAAATTCAAAAATGTCATTGATAAAGATATTAAAAAATAACGGTCCAAGAATGGAGCCCTGGGGTACGCCTTTAATAATTGATTCGAAGGTACTGAAGTTATCACCAATTTTAACACATTGTTTTCTATTTGACAGATAGCTATTTACTAATTCAAGAGCAGAGTCAGATAGACCATAATGTTTGCATTTTAATATAAGTAAATTGTGAGGTAGACAGTCAAAAGCCTTTGAGAGGTCCATGAGCACAGCCGCCAGATAGTTACCTTCATCTAGAGCCCGTTTCCAGTCTTCTGCAATTTTGAGAAGGGTTGTACTGCACCCTTGGCCTGGTCTGAAGGCACTTAACATAGGGTTAAAAATGTTTTCTAGATGATCCAGTAGCTGTGTGTACATGGCTCTCTCAAAGATCTTTGACGCTATAGGGAGTAGACTAACAGGGCGATAATTTCCCTTATCAAGAGTACTATTTTTCTTATGTATAGGGACTACCTGAGCTATTTTCATACACTCTGGAAAAACACAATCACTGAATGATCTATTTACGAGATTTGAGAGTGGATTTACAATGATTGGACTAGATATTTTTAACATTTTAACAGATAAATTGTCATAACCTGTTGCTTTCCTAGCATTCATATTATTTAATTGTTTCATCATAAAATCTTCTTTAATGGGCTTAAAATGCATATTTTTCTCTTTACCTGCCATTATTTTATCAATTTTCTCAATGCTGGAATGCGTATCATCAAAAGTTACGCTACTATCACCAATATCATTTGCTACATTAACATAAAAAATCATTGAAAATGTCACATATCTCTTTTTGGTCTGTTATAAGTTTATCATTTTCTAATAAAACTGTGTTTTGCTACAAATAGTTCCTTTATTTGTCAAAAATGGCTTGATGGTATTCCAAAAATCCCTACTCTTACTTCCCCCCGAGCATCTTTCTATAAAATACTGTCTTACAGACTTCTTTCTTTCTTTATTTACTGGAGATTTCTAATTTTTCTGTAATTGTGCCAATTTTTATCTGATTTTACTTTCTGAAATTTATTAAAAAGCATTCTCTTTTTGTATACTAGCTTTTTCAGATTTGAGTTCATGAAAGGGGCTGGACATCTAGGTTGTTTCCTTGTTTTAATTGGTGCATGTTTATCATAACATTTAATAATTTCTGTGCCATAATTTCAACATGTATAATGCGTTCGCAACAATCAACCGAAAATATATAATTCAATCACACCAAAAGCTTTCTAACATAAATAAAAGGAATGTCATATCGTAAAAACCAAATAGTATTTAAGTTGAACAAAATCCGTAACATTATTGAGGGAATGTATGGAAATGCCGGCTTTTGTGGTTAAACACGCTGGACATAAACAATGATGACATGTATTTAACAGGAATTAAATAAATCTTTAAAGGTAAATCGTTTATTGTTGCATAGTTTGCATTACTTCAGAAATTCTTTTACTTGTTTCCATAACCGCTTGATAGACGGTAATCGGAGGATACTTTATTAGAATTTTTGTGTTTTAATGGATTATATATCCGGTATTCTCGAGGAACTGCAATGGGCTTTACAAGCCCATCTCTAAATCTAAATATTCTGAAAAAAGCTCTAATCAAAATAAACATTAACAATTTTATAATATAACGAACCACCGAAGGTATATAACCACGGCACACATTCACTAAAATAACACATATATAATACTAATTAAAAACGTAATATTCACACATTTGGATGCAGTCCCAGACAAATTAAACAATAAAAAAGAATGTGAGTTGTTGTTATGCTACTTTTTATACATGACCATTTTACGTCTCGGCATATAAATTTACAATCTGATGAAACACATATATGATTCTTTATAAAAGTAGCTTCGTGCGTATGGGTACTTTCAGACACATTGAAATTCACAAAAACGTGGGTAGTAACCTTTTCATTGCGATTTTCACGTCATGTGATAGTTTTTTAAAAGTAAACAAGACCACGATTATCTGTATTTGGTCTCTTTTATACAAATACCTGATACGGAGGGTAGGTGTTTGATTATTTTCACATTCATTATCTTAGATAGTCATAAGATTAATAATTTATTAATGGATATGTATAGCAGTTTGAGAGGTTACGTGATTGACATGTGTTTTCGCGATGAAAAAATGTGGTCGGTTATCCAGCTACAGCACAGTATCTAAATTTCTGAGAGAAAGATTGTCGGGTACGTCAGAAAACATACATTTCTATTGGTTATGCCATATAATGAAATAACTAGAGAGCTCATGCTGGCTTCCAAATTAAAATATACACTGTAATAAATCGTGTTTGGGCAATTATCCCATTTACTTCTCAATCTCATTTTCAATATTTCTTTATAGATAAATAACATAGTAAACCCTGTTAAATTCTTGCCACAAAAATCCCATGCATCCCATAGTGATTTTTTTTTGTTCCCGGATAAGCAGACTATTCTGACATATAATCCAACAGGATAATTACATTTTCTAAAATATTCTAAGTCAATGAACCTTTCTTGTCATAATCAAGGTACAACAGGCAGTGCCCCAGATAAGCTGTGTATCGGTGTTTTTCACCCTATTCAAATATTTAAAAACGCAAAGAAATTCAATATAGTGCGTAAAGGCAAACAATTTGTTTTTTAACGCTTATTCTTTAAATTTGATGCGTACGATACAAGTCTCAATTTCGGACATTTCTCATTGGAATAATTATCGTACGGCGGCGAAGATTTTATTCATTCGAAAGATTAGCAAGCACCTGGATGATGGAGGAGCAAAATAGTCAACGTTATTCAAACGCTATGTGGACTAAATTTCATAGCAAATTAAGTGCCTGACCAAAATATTTACGACATGCATGTATTTGTAAAGCAACTGTACTTTCAGTTACTATAACGATGCGTAATAAAAATGTCTTAGTGAGGTCGAAAGAAGTCCGCGATTGTTGCGCTTAATATATGTCGATTGCAAACTTTTTCCAACCAAGTACAAACAACCCAATCATTTGTGTTATCGATTTGTTAGAAACTGTGAATGCAGCAGTTGGAAGTAGCGAGTTGACATCCAAAAACATGACGGAAAGTCTGTGATTGAAAAAACCTGTAAAAAGTGGAATAGTCATATCCCTGGTTAGAAATTGTTGACGTTGATGGGACAGAAAAAAAGTTGAAATGTGCATACTGCACCCAGTCTGTGCAACAGAAGTAAAGCAGCAATGATTTTGTGGTATAAATGTTAATAACTTATTTCACCCTATTTAAAAACTGAAATCATCCTATTTTTCAAAATCAATGTGTGAAAACCCTATTACCAAAATAATTATCTGGGGCACTGACAACAGGTTTACATATCTTGTTTATTTAATATAAATAATATTCACTACAGAAAGTACTTTCATATTAAATAAAGCAACACCCTATAACTACCAATTGTTTATTCAACAAACCCAACTTTAACATTATGATAATGTGACAATTACATGTAAACATCAGGTTAGGAAGAGTTGAAAAACACTGACACTTCATACAGAATAAGTGCTATAAAATATCATTTTTGTACCCTAAAGTTATTCTATTTACTTCAGAATAAATTACCGAAACTATATGTGATCTTTACCAGTCTTTGTTATTATCACCCGCCAAAGGGGGAGGGATATAGAATTGGCGTTGTCCCTACGTCCGTCGATCCATATTTCAGATTTGCACCCATCCTTAAACAAAATGTATGTCATTGTGGCTAGGGATATCAATTCAATGAATTTGATTGTTTTCTTCTAAAATTTTACTATATTGTCTACAACATGGACACTGGCAAATTCTCCTTAATGACTGAAATTTTACTTGCATTGATCCTAATGACTTTCAAATTTCAGACTCGTGATATCTAGAGATAGCAGTAAGGAAACTGCCAAGAGTAAAGATGGAGGAAGTTCTAAATGATGACAGGTTTGCCCATGTGGCGAAGGACCCTCGATTCCGCAAGGTCCCACTGAAAGAAAGGAAGGTCAAGATTGATAACAGATTTAAGGGCATGTTCAAGGATAAGAGGTTCAAGATGAAATATACAGTTGACAAAAGAGGCAGGCCAGTGAATCTGACAACAAATGAGAACTTGAAAAAATATTATGAACTGTCCGATGAAGACAGTTCTGATGCAAATGATGATGTGGATAAGGATGAAGATGATGAGGATGAAGACAATGTGGATGATGCAAGTGATGAGGTGTCAAAACCTAAACAGAAAATAAAAGCTAACTGGAAGCAAAAGGCAAGTAAAGGGAAACAGAAGAAACTGGTCAAAGGGAAACATATAAATGATGAAGATAGATCTGATGCAAATGATGATGTGGATGAGGATGATGATGAAAAAGACAACGTGGATGATGAAAGTGATGAGGAGTCAAAACCTAAACCGAAGATTGAAGCTAAAGCGAAACAGAAGGAAGATAAAGGGAAACGAAATAAACTGGTCAAAGGGAAACAAAAGAAAGTTCTTGAAGCTGTCACAAAGAAGAAACAGAAGAACATAAAAGATGAGAATAATTCAGATGAAGACAGTTCTGATTCAAATGATGATGTGGATGATGATGATGAAGAACAAAGTATGGATGATGCAAGTGATGCGTTGTCAAAACCTCAAAGGAATGGAAATGCTAAAGGGAAACAGAAGGAAGGTAAAGAAAAACAGAAGAAACTGGTCAAAGGGAAACAAAAAAAAGTTCCTGAAAGTGTCACAAAGAAGAAACAGGACATAGAAGATCAGAATGATTCAGATGAAGATGAAGAAAGCGATGAAGGTAAAAATGAAATACAGAAGTAATATTAATTTGAATCATCACTGTTGGCACTTTATGAATCGAGTAGTCCACCCCCCAACATTTAATTTTTATTTAAGAATAATTAGAACATTAAAATCACAGAATATTATTAATTCTCAGCAGTTTCTTTCCTCAACCTTACTTAGAGTCTGATCCAAGTAGACCATTTGTCAGTTACTAGCATTAGTTTGCACGTTTTGTACTGGTTAACCAGTTTACTCAGAATATGTGTGAGAAAGTTAACGTCCATGTTATGACTGTTGACCATATAAAAAAACTGTTGAAAATGGTGTAAAATTAAAATAAACATACATGCAGAGTGTATGCATATGTTTTCCAGAGTCAGACGAGGACTTTCTAACCAATGACAGTGGGCTGGATCTGGCAAGAGGAGTCGGCAACGCCTACAGCAGTAGTTCTAGTAATGATGACACTAGTGAGGATGATGATGATGACGGAGGCAAAACTGAAGAAGGTGCGTTTGATACTGAACTTTTTCAACATGTATCTGATGTTTTGCAAAGCTATCGTAGTACATCCAGGGCCCATTAACATGGCTTAAGGTAGCGCACCCCTAATGGGCACCTTTCCAAATATAATCTAATGTATTATTTTCTTAATCAGCATCATTTCACTGAACAACATGCAAATTTTTAGGTAGGCTTTCCGTGCTTTTCAAAAAAATATACTTTTCAAAACCACCCCCATGCTTGGCTTTTGTCCAGTTTATTTGCACCCCCCTTGGGTATATGAAAGTTCCATAATTCATCCAGATTTCCAGATATGGGCATGCAGTTGGTGTGTACAGATGCAGTAAAGGTGTTTAAAGTTTAAACAAGATGAAATAAGTATTATTTTACAGACATTTATTTTTTATGACTTGTTATCTATGGAAGAGCGCCATGAAATGTAACTGGTTCCAGCCAAGTAAAAATTGGGTTGGTGAAAAACAAAGTGTCATAAAATTCAAAGTAGTATCATTTAAGTAATATTTTGAACTTAGTTTTTATAGATACACTATATACAGCAAAAATACCAAGAAATATACAGATTTACCGTTTAATTTTTTAAATTAAAATATAAATGAAACATGCATGCTTCGTATTTTCAGCAGTAAATCACCCAATTTAGCCATAACGTTGTTTTAATTTTAAAAATTGAAGAATGTGCATAAAAACTGCAACATATTTAACAATAAACATAGCTTATATGCCATATTAAATCAAATTACGTTAGAAAATAAATAAAACGCGTCGCAAAAAGTATGCGGTGTCGGCAGGATTCGAACCTGGGCGGGAAGATCCCAAAAAATGTCTAGTCAAAAGCCTTTACCACCCGGCCACAGCAACTACACATAAGTTCTTGCTTAAATAAGATATCCATAAGTAAACAGGTAAAAAGGCTCTTCGATCTTATAAGAAAAGCGCGGGAAATCATTATGGGTGCGCTACCTTAAAATGATAGTTATTCATTGTAACAGTCATGTGGTTATTATAGTGAAAGATCTAGAGCAATATAGCAGGGTGCTGCGCCCTGTTTCTTTTTAGATGCCCGTCATGCCTTTCTGGTTTGGTAAAAAGAAAAATGTTTAAATACATTGTATTATGAAATTTAATATATTTGTGCAAAAAGTCAATGGCAATGGTTATGATTATGTATCAAATCCTTAATTACAAGTGTTGGAATAAGAGATTCCATAGATTTATTTAATTGTTAGAAAACTGGTCCAGGGCTTTACTCTGTACCTTTTGTGATCTTTGATCTTTCCATACTGTTATTAAACCATTTTTAGCTCATCTATTTTTTGAAAAAAACATATGAGCTATTGGCATCACCTGAGCGTCGGCGTCAGGCCATCAGCCTCCAGTTAAGTTTTGTGTTTAGGTCCACTTTTCTCATAAAGTATCAAAGCTATTGCATTCAAACTTGGTAAACTTACTAAGTATCATAAGGGAACTGTGCAGGCAAAGTAATGTTTTTTGACTGGCATTTTGACCGAATTATGTGCCCTTTTTATATTTGAAAATTTGGTTAAGTTTTGTGTTTAGGTCCACTTTATTCCTAAAGTATCAAAGCTGTTGCTTTCATACTTGCAACACGTACTAACTATCATAAAGGGACTTTGCAGGCAAAGTTATGTAACTCTGACTGGCATTTTGACAGAATTATGGCCCCTTTTTACTTAGAAAATTGAAAATTTGGTTAAGTTTTGTGTTTTGGTCCACTTAACTCCTAAAGTATCATAGCTATTGCTTTCAGACTTGGAACACTTGCTAACTATCATAAGGGGACTGTGCAGGCAAAGTTATGTAACTCTGACTGGCATTTTAACAGAATTATGGCCCTTTTTTGACTAAGTAACTTTGAATATTTGGTAAAATTTTGTGTTTAAATCCACTTTACTTCTAAAGTATCAAGGCTATTGCTTTCAAACTTCAAATACTTTCTTACTATTATGAGGGTACTGTACCTGGCAAGTTGAATTTGACCTTGACCTTTGAATGACCTTGACTGTCAAGGTCAAAGTATTAAATTTTGCTAAAATTGCCATAACTTCTTTATTTATGATCAGATTTGATTCATACTTTGACAAATAGATGAACGGTCTGCACCCGCTAGGCGGTGCTCTTGTTTATTTGTTCAATCAACGCTATTGTAAAAT
>VMBQ01000627.1:46257-114568 GCA_007657795.1 Dreissena rostriformis
GTCATCCTTCAAGGTCAGAGGTCAAATATATGTGGCCCAAATCGCTTATTTTATGAATACTTTTGCAATATTGAAGATAGCAACTTGATATTTGGCATGCATGTGTATCTCATGGAGCTGCACATTTTGAGTGGTGAAAGGTCAAGGTCAAGGTCATCCTTCTAGGTCAAATATATGGGTCAAAATTGCTCATGTAATGTAACTTCTGCAATATTGAAGCTAGCAATTTTATATTTGACATGCATGTGTATCTCATGGAGCTGCACATTTTGAGTGGTGAAGGGTCAAGGTCAAGTTCATCCTTCAAGGTCAAACGTCATATAGGGGGACATTGTGTTTCACAAACACATCTTGTTACCTTTACAAACTGTTTGCTGCAGGTCTATCCATCTGAGTTTGGCAAGCAGAGAATGGCCGAGGAGGAGAAGCAAGGCCCAAAAGAGCTCACAGAGATCAAGATTGAGGGGGATTTTGAGGAGGAGGATGATGAGGAGGGGAGAACTGAGGATGATGAAGGTAGGTTAGTTGCAAGGTCACAAGAAGTTAAACTTGAGGGGGATATCCAGGAGGTGTGTGAGAAGCAAGGTCCAAATGAGCCCGCTAGGGTCGAAATTGAGGAAATGTTGAGGAGGATATTGAGGAGGATAATGGTAGAACTGAGAGTGATGAAGGTATGTTAGGAGCAGGGTCCAAGAGGCTCACTGAGGTTCATATTTCAGGGAATAATGAGGGGATATCAAGAAGAGGAATGGAAAACTGAGAGTGATAAAGGTATGTTAGAAGCAGGGCCCAAAGGAGCTTACTGGGGTCAATATTGAGGGAATGTTGAGGATGATGAAGAGGGGAGAACTGAGGAGGATAAATGTATTTTAGAAACAACGTCTCAATAAGCCTTCTCGGGTAAAGATTGAGGAGCATATTGAGGATGATAATGGGAGAACTAATGAGGATGAAGGTATTTAAGAAGCATGTCCCATGGAGCTCACTGAGGTAAAGATTGAGGAGGATTAGGAGGAGGAGAGAACTTAGGACGATTACGGTATGTTAAAAGCAAGGTTTGAAGGAGCTGACTGGGGTCAAGATTGAGGGGTTAACTGAGACCTGGTGTCAAGATTGAGGCAGGTGTTGAGGAGGATAAGGGAGAGCTGATAAGGGGGAAAGCTGAAGGTATGTAAGAATCAGATAGCAATAGAGTTCACTGAGTTTTAAATTGAGGATGATGTTGATGAGGAGGAGAGAACTGAGGATGATGAACTTTTGAAGGTATGTTAGAAACAGGGTCCCAGAAGCTCACTGAGATCAAGATTGAGGTGATTTTGAGGAGGATGATGATGGGGAGGGGAGATAAGACTGAGAGGATGATGAAGGTATGTTAGAAGCAGGGCCCAAAGAGCTCAAATTGATGGGGTGTAGAAAAGGGAGAGGAGGGAAGAACTAATTGTATTCAAGCAGGGCCCAAATGAGATACCTTTTATACCCCAACCTAAAAAACATTAACTTAGACAGTGTTTGCTTAGTTCCATATCGTTATTTACGTGTATTTTCAGGCACCAGCTACCACATGGAGAAGTTGCGAGAGTACCAGCTGAAGCGTCTACGTTACTACTACGCTGTCGTGGAGTGCGACACAGCCGCTACCTCAGATACCATCTACAAGGAATGTGACGGTCTCGAGTATGAGTCCTCATGTACCAGGCTAGATTTAAGGTATTAAAATTATGCCCTTGCAACTGAGAATGAAATCATTTGTGTTGAGCAAACCACTTTGATAAATCTTTATGGAGTCAATTGAAACACACAATATGTCATCACCATAAAGTGTTTACAAGTGCAAGTTTAATATCTGTATTTTAATGATTTGTGTAAAAGTAAAGAATGGGAACTTCTTTTACCTCTGCTCCAGTATTTGTAATATGGGACTTAAGAAGTATTGTATTATTAATTGTTTCTAAAAACAATATTGATTATATTGTTATGTAAAAGCTATTGAATGTTAACATAATAAAATAAAATGTGCTATAATATGCATTTATTACATGTTAACTATGTTTGGTATGGAGTGGGATGCCCTCGACCCTCACATACTTATTGACAAGGAAAATAAAATATGCTGAACGGTGAAAAAGAAAAGGAAAAAAGTTTAATATCTGTCAATGCTATATTCTGCAGGTTCATACCCGATGATATGGATTTTGATGAGAGGGATGTGATATCCTTCTGTACTGAAGCTCCTGCTAACTACAAACCAATTTTCTTCAATAACGCAGCACTGTCACAATCCAAAGTATGATTAAAATAGTTCCTGCTCACATTGAACTAAAAATAAAGGTAGCTTAGGGAAAGACTATGAAACAATGTCTGGTCTTGTGTGCTGTAAGTGTGAACTTCTACCGTATTGTTTGATACATGCTTTCAACTGTTTATCATGGACAGAAAGCGTATTTATGTTAGTTCAGCCAAACGTATTCATAAGAGAATGCAAAATAATGCAATACATGTACTTAACAAATACCAGAAGCAATATATTATTTGTATGGACATATTACATTGACACATTCCTATTAAGAATAAAATTAAAAAGTCCTTGTCTACCGCAAAATTGACTTGTATCAAATTGAGATCAGTTCATGGCGTCCATTTAACAAGGGAAAATACTCAATAAGTTGTATCACGTTACTATAATTTTAGTCCATCAAACACTGTTGACAGTGTAAGAATGTTTTCAGGTGCATCATAAAATTAATTCCTAGCTTATTCAATGGCTCAAAACAATATAAATAACAAAATGTTGTATAGTCATTTCATGTCTTGATAAACAAATCATCAGGTGAAAACCCCAGTCCAAAAATACGTCAAAATATAAACCTTTGAAAATTGTAGATTTTTTTTGTTTGAAGCATTTTTCATACCAAATAACTGCATCAAAATCAGTCAAATAATGATGATTTTGTAATAATTAGCTCGGCTGTTTTTGAAGAAAACCCGAGTATTGTCATAGCCAGCTCGTCCGCCGTACGCAGCTTCCGAAAACTTTGACGTAGGCCTTAACTTTTGCAATATTTAAGATAGCAACTTGATATTTGGCATGCATGTGTATCTCATGGAGCTGCACATTTCAAGATCAAAGGTCAAAACAACTTTTGTTTTTGGTTTTTCATGTGTATCTCATGGACCTGCACATTTTGAGTGGTGAAAAGGTCAAGGTCAAAAAACAAAATCCAAGCACCCACAGCCGAGCATTGGCACCTGCTATGCGGTGCTCTTGTTTATCATATAATCGCTATACCTCTGCGTCTTAAGTAAAGCAAAACAGTACGCTATGCTTGTACCAAGCAAACCTTGTCGTATTTAAAAGGGATTTGTTCACAGAGTTTCACATTTTTCAAAATGTCATTAAATATGTTTACTTACAAATATTTAATGTTGGTTAGTGTTAACAAATTATAATAGCAAGAAAAAAGTTGAATAAAAAATATTGCCGTCCCCGGGATTCGAACCCGGGTCCTCTGGAAGCAAAACCAAACTCGCTACCACAGCGCCATGGACCACTCCATGTAGAGGAGCGAAACCTATGGGGTATATTAATACTCAACGTATTTTCCAAATTATCGAGGAAAAGTGTTACAAACGCTTAATTATTTTACAGATTGCGAATGATGAATATCCTTTAATGAACTAATATTTAAAAAAAATCTTAGTAAAGAGCGTTATTTAGCTTGTTAAAACATATTGCATACATTATTATTTTTTATATATAACAATTATTTTGAAAATCATTTTACCAAACTGTGAAAAGGTCCCTTTGATCCCTTTGATCGTGAATAAATTTAATTTTGGTGGACAGGGGCATGACTTACATATAACCTGACTGCGGTAGCAGATACTTCATAATTATTAATTTTTCTTGGTTCCGACCTATATTACGCTCATATTTTCCCACCATATTTCATGTAACTTAGTGCCCACATATCCAATGCTCACATTTGCTCACCATAATTCATGTTACTTGACACCTCCATTTTTAACGCTCGCATTTTCCCGCCCTGCAGGTGGACCTGACGTGGGATGAGACTGACCGCGAGCGCGTGCAGCTGACAGCGGAGCAGTTCTCCAAGACTGGGGACGAGATTGAGGAAGAGGACCTGAAGGCATACCTTGCATCCAGCTCAGATGAGGAAGGTGGGTCTGTTTGGTTTCTGGTCAAACAGTTTTATATAAAAAAAAATAGGAAAGGACAGGATTTAAATGTTTTTTAATATCTCTGATACAAGCTAAAGTGGAGTAATTTGGAATGGTGGAATCACCAGGAATATCTATCAGTCTCTTTATCTGTCCATAGACACACATTGGTCCAGAGAAGTTCTCCTACACTTTTCAACCAACAACATTCAAAGTTGCTTGGATTGTTACTTATGATATGAAGTTAAAAATGTGCAATAATTATCCTTCTAACACCGTTTACATATACATATGACTAATTCCAGCCCCTCATGATGCTGCTGGTGGTGCTGCTGATGATGATGATGATGAAGGCGCTGGCTCAGACGGTGAGGACAGACAGATCAACAAATACAAGGCTCTGCTGCTGGACATGGACAGACAGGCTGAGAAGGGGAAGGGAGAGGTGCAGATGGAGATCACTTGGGAGCCAGGTTAATAAGATCTTACACTGAAATCAACAGATTTTCTTTTTATTTGCTAGATTTCTTTAGATAGATAAAAAAAGATAAGCCAGCTTTGCTTGTGCATCATAAAATTCAGTGTGTTGTTACGTAATAAATATGACGTCTTATGATTTTGCAGTTGTTGCGTACTGCCTTAGTGTGAAAATATTGCTAAAGTAACTAAATTATATAATTTAATTGACTTGTATCATTTGTTTTCTATTGTTCACATTTTAAATTTGACACAGATGATAATGTTATTATGCCCCCCTTCGAAGAAGAGGGGGTATATTGTTTTGCACATGTCGGTCCGTCGGTCCGTCCACCAGATGGTTTCCGGATGATAACTCAAGAACGCTTAGGCCTAGGATCATGAAACTTCATAGGTACATTGATCATGACTGGCAGATGACCCCTATTGATTTTGAGGTCACTAGGTCACAGGTCAAGGTCACAGTGACTGGAAATAGGAAAATGGTTTCCGGATGATAACTCAAGAACGCTTACGCCTGGGATCATGAAACTTCATAGGGACATTGGTCATGACCGGCAGATGACCCCTATTGATTTTCAGGTCACTAAGTCAAAGGTCAAGGTCACAGTGACTCGAAACAGTAAAATGGTTTCCAGATGATAACTCAAGAACGCTTACGCCTAGGATCATGAAACTTCATAGGTACATTGGTCATGACTGGCAGATGACCCCTATTGATTTTCAGGTCACTAGGTCAAAGGTCAAGGTAACGGTGACTAAAACACAGTAAAATGGTTTCCGGATACTACTACTACTACTTCCACCACCACCACCACCACTACCACCACCACCACACAATGGCTGCCACTACAACTGACAGCCCATATGGGGGGCATGCATGTTTTACAAACAGCCCTTGTTTACATATTCATTCGAAAAATTATTAAAATAAGTCTCCCAAAACTTGGCACATATCCAGAGTGAAATGATCAAACTGTATCGCTTCACTAGAGTTATAGTGAAATGATTGAGTTGTCATTTATTGGTATTCTCTGCTCATGCAGCGCATGGCATTAACTAAATAAGCCACAGTCTGGAAAAACCGGGCTTAATGCATGTGCATACAGAATTGTTAAAGAAAAGCCTGTGCACTCTGCCAAGGCTAATAAGGGACAACACTTTTGGCCAATACTGGATTTTTTGCAAAGAAGATACATCCTTAAAACAAAAAAAATCCATAAAATGGGAAAGTATCGTCCTTTATTAGCCTGTGCTGACTACACAGGCTAATATAGGACAACACTTTACACACATGCATTAACCCTTTGAGCGCTGGAACCGGATTTTGAAGGCCTTTGCAAACAGTTTGGATCCAGATGAGACGCCACAGAACGTGGCGTCTCATCAGGATCCAAACTGTTTGCTACTCTGATAGTATTCTTTGAAAAAAAATCGAAGAAAATGCTAATTTTAGAAATTTAGCAGACAACATTTTAGCAGACGACAAATTTCCCAGCATGCAAAGGGTTAAGCCTTGTTTTTCCAGAGTAAGTCTCAAACAATTGATCCAATGCTCACATAATACTTGTATTCTATTTATTCTATTTTGATGAACCCCTATAAAAATCATGTTATCTTGTTATCCTTGATAATAATGTTGAAACTGTGAAATATTTGTGTATGCAGGTCTGAAGGAAACTACTGAGACGATTCTGAAGAAGAAAAAGAAGAAGAAGGACTCGACAGTGTGGGAGGACTATCTGGAGAAACGGAAAGAAAAGAAGATGAAGAAGCTGGAGGAACGGAAGAACAAAAAGAAAATGAGGGAAGAGGATGATCAGTATAAGGAGGATGAGGATGAAAACAGTGTGGAGGATACGGTACAGATAGTTTATTATCCCCACGCTTTTTATTGCTCCGCCGTCCGTCAATTGAGATTGACCGTATTGTCATAAGAGAAGTTCAGTATCAATTTGAAGTGAATGTAGAAATGAAGAAATTATAGTAAAAGGCAATTTTGGGTGGGTGTGGTCTATGTGGGCGGGGCGCCCCAGGGTTGGGAATGGGGCCATGCATGGTTTAGATTGACCGTATTGTCNTTTGTGTTTTCAGTATTTCCTTGCATGTTGACTTTCCATTCCATTGACATTCCAGCCAGTAGAGCGATTCAGGCCCTCATGGGCCTCTTGTTTGTGAAGTAAATTGATAGAAAACATTGAAATCAGTTGGTCAGAGGGGACACACAGTTACCATTTTCAAAATGTAAAAATGTGTCAAATGTCTGGTGTCTTACTGGCATGAATATAGATGAGCTATGCCACAACAAAACTTGTGTTAGTGACATCAGTTTTGATGTTTGGAAACTCACATCTATCCCCATTGTTGTGCATTGTGCACATACGTGTTGTGGTCATACAAACATGAAAAAATAGAGAAATTTGTTGGTTTTGGTAGTTAATCAATTTAAATCACATAATTAAATATTTTAATGAGTGGCTATGAGTGAAAATATTAATTTTCTATTAGCACAGCTAGATGAAAAAAATAAATTATAATATACGTAAACCAACGCATTTTCTTTGATTATTTTCTTGTTTTAATGTACATATACAATTTGTAAAGGTTCAACAGGAGAATTTTGCATTAATAAAAGATCGTGATACACATTTTGAATCGCTGATTTTTTTTCCATATACCACAGGAAAAAACAAAATAAAGAAACATATTAGTATTATATACATCATTCAATCTAGAAAGAAATGTACAAAAATATGAAAGGAATACAAAAATAATGTCTATTTTTCTTGGTCATGAATACAGTATAAGTTGTTGAAACACGCTTATGTTAATGTATCTATACTTATAACTCATTTGAAAGAAGAATATTTGGTAGTTGTTATCTAAAATCTATGAGAAAGTTCAAAGCTATTTATTTAAAGCTTGATTGCATCGAAAGCCTTAGGCTTATTTGAATGCTTTTGAGTCTGTTTCCTGGGTAGAACCAGTACCAGTACTTGGTATTTTCGGGGGAGATCTAAAGAAGGCTCCCACAATTGGGATCAAATCAGTTACCCTGACGAAAAGGTCACACCATACACACTAGGCCTCAGCAAACTATGGCTATTGGTTCATGTATCTTATGACATTCCCCATGTATATAACAGGGGCCACAGGAAGGAGAGCTGGCGTTCAGTGATGATGAGGTACCTGGAGGTATGGACTCATTCATGATGGAGGGAGATGACGTAGGGAAAAAAAATAACAAGAAGAAAGGTACAAATGCATATGGAATGATTTTATATCTCTTTATCAATATCGTAACTTGAGTTGCATCGAACATTTTATACACTTTGTTTTTTATTTGCACTTTTGCATTGGTTATTTATCAGGGATTTCATTTGAGCGGAATCCTGCTCTTTGATGCAAGCGTTTTAATATTTTGTCACTTTTTACTCATCAATATTATCTGCCTTGCATCATTTTGATGCAAATGTTACAATGAAACTTATACAAGCATGTACTTTATATTACATAAATGGCTTTTTTTTTGTAAAGTAATATACCAAAATTAATGTTAAGCAACATTTGTAGAGCAATAATCAAATATTAAAAATAAAAGCATTTTGCACCTCAGGCAACAAGAAGAAAAAGGGTAAAAAGGGCCAAGAGTCCTCTGCCCCTGATGACCTCCAGAATGCTGCGGAGTTGTCTCTCCTAATGATGGGGGGTGGTGAAGAGGAGGGGAAGAAACATTTCAACTTCCAGGACCTTGTCGAGGAGGAAGGGCAGAAGAAGAAGACAAAGAAGCAGAAAAAGAAGGAGGAGAGGAAGGGAATGGGAAAGAAGGATGCGGAGGGAGACTTTGAGGTTTGTGGAGATGCTGTATACGAGCTGCATTTTGAGAAAACTGGGCTTAATGCATGTGCATAAAGTCCCAGACTAGCCTGTGCTGTCCGCACAGGCTTATCCGGCATAAAGTGTTGTCCCAGATTAGCCTGTGCTGTCCGCACAGGCTTATCTGGGACAACACTTTCCGCTTTTATTTTGTTTTTTCGTTTAAAGGAAGTTTCTTCTGAGCGAAAATCCAGTTTAAGCAGAAAGTGTCGTCCCTGATTAGCCTGTGCAAACTGCACAGGCTTATCTGGGAGGACACTCTACGCATAGCTCCTATTTCTCAGAGCGCATCTATTATACTTTTGTACATAGGTGAGATTTTCCAGTGTAGCATTTAAGAATGATTTCATTTTTTTTTTACAATGTCCATCCTTCCTTGACTATAGTGAAAACTATATTTTCCGTTTTTGTTTTTTTTATGTATTTCAAGATGTCTTAAATTTTCACTCGTGTATTAAGGATTGTTAGAGGTCGCCTAAATTCTTTTTTTGAGCTGGGAAATAAAAAATTGCAGCTTACTATCGGTAAGATTGATATACTATTTTTAAAAGTTCTTGAATCAATCTCCAACTATCGATGCTGCTTTCACTGTCTGCCATTAAAGATATGAGCCTCGCTCTGTGAAAAGGGGGTTTAATGCATGTGCGTAAAGTGTCGTCCCAGATAAGCAGTCTGCACATGCTAATCAGGGACAACACTTTCCGCTTTTATTGTATTTTTTGTTCATAGGAAGACTAATGGACGAAAATCCAATTTAGGCAGAAAGTGTCATCTCTGATTAGCCTGTGCAGACTGAACAGGCTTATCTAGGACGACACTTTACGCACATGCATTAAGCCCCGTTTTCATAGAGCGAGGCTCATATTGTTAAGTTTTATAGCAGCTGTAGTTATCAAACACATTTCTTCACCATTATTTCACAAAAGAAGCAGAATGTTTTGATTAAGCTCTGATTAGAATGAGCAGTAAATATTTCAGTGAGTTTTAAGAAAATATTTTAATGAAAAAGTATTACCAAATTCCCTCAGCATATGTGAAAACAAACTTCTATTAACCATTAACTCACTGTTATATATTCCTTGTCTTGTATTGATCACCATTGTTCTTATAATATATTTTATTTGTTAATTTATTATTTTATCTAACATTGTGCATCTTTTACTATAAAATACAAGTCTGATACAAGTTTTTCCTCTGTCAATATGTTATGTAATTTTCCTCTATTTATCTCTCATAGTATTTAACCCTGTAAATCTGTTGATTCATTTCTTCTGTCAATCTGTTATGTAATTTTACCCTGACAATCTCTATTTAATTTTCTTCTTTCATTGTGCTATGCAATTTTTCTCTGTCAGACTGTTAAGACATAACAGATTGACGGACATGTCTTTAAACAATCACTGTTTGTTTTCAGGTCAATGTGACTGACCCCCGTTTTTCTGCCGTCTATGATTCCCACTTATTCAACATCGACCCGTCGGCTCCCGAATTCCGTAAGACGCAGGGAACAGAGTTGATGATCTCAGAGAAGCTGAAGAGAAATAGAGACCCAAAGAAAAATAAAAGAGCAAAATGTGACAATAATTTAGACAAAAGTAGTGGTATCATAAAGAAAGTGAAATTGGATGAGTCAGAGAAGTTGGCAGTGAAAGACGATAGTTTGGCCAATCTTGTTAAATCTGTTAAGGCCAAAACGAAACATTTTCAGACCAATAAGGTGAAAAGATAACCATTATGTGCCACATCATTCAGTTCTTACATTTGTTATGCCCCCTCTCCTTTGATGAAGGTGTCATATAGCAGTTGCACCTTCCATCTTTGCGTCCCGCTGTCCGTCTGAGAATTCTGGTCATAGGCATAATTTTGCAATATATCAATGGATTTTAAATTAACTTGTCACAAATGTTAACCATTATAAGAGGATGTGTCACCTGTAATACCCGTCTCCTTACCTTAAAGGTCAAGGTCACATTAAGTGGTCAATGGTCAAAGTTAGCTGTATACATGTAGAAGCTTGAAAATTCCTGTCTCAGAGATAAATTTGTCATACATTGATGGATTTATTTTTTTAAACTTGGCAAAAATGTAAACCATCATTAGACAATGGGTCACGTGAAAACCCACATCCGTATCTTAATGGTCAAGGTTACACTTAAGAGGTCGAAGATCACATGTGGCCATAAAACAACTTGTCCATTTCTGTAACTTTGTCATTCATAATGCAATTTTTATTTTACTACAAATGACCACCATTAGGTGACAGCGTGTGGTGTGTATAACCTGTCTGTCTACCTTAAGTCAATGTCACATTAAAAGGTGAAAAGTCAAAGTAAGCTATAAACAGTTTTTGTGGAGTTTTGAGACAAAGTGAAATGTTAGGACATCCATGTCATATGGACAAAAGTCTTGTTCAGGCATAGGTTTAACTTATTTTGGGTTGGCTTTTAACTTTACTTCATAAAAATTCTAAACAAACTACCTTTGATTTGTTATGAGACATAAACACACGTCATTAAACACGTAATTAAACAAATAAGTTGAACAAATAGTTCATGCAATATAGTCATTTATAACCAAGATTAACACAATTGGTTGTATTTGTGAATAGCATCATGGTTTTAACCCTTTGCATGCTGGGAAATTTGTCATCTGCTAAAATGTTGTCTGCTAAATTTCTAAAATTAGCATTTTCTTTGATTTTTGTTTGAAAGAATACTATCAGAATAGCAAACAGTTTGGATCCTGATGAGACGCCACGTTTTGTGGCGTCTCATCTGTATCCAAACTGTTTGCAAAGGCCTTCAAAATCCGGTTCCAGCGCTCAAAGGGTTAATGATTAATGTTTTGTATATTTTAGGACTCCATCGTAGGGAAATGGAATTTGTAAAGCTTTATATATTATTGGGATTCATAAAACAGAAATAAGCGATAGAAGATTGTTATTATACATAACATATATTCATGTGATGTTTTGGTAATAAGCCTTGTATCCTGGAAGCTGTTGCTAAAAGTGTTTGTTGATTCAGTTAACCCTTTGAGTGCTGGAACCGGATTTTGAAGGCCTTTGCAAACAGTTTGGATCCAGATGAGACGCCACAGAATGTGGCGTCTCATCAGGATCCAAACTGTTTGCTATTCTGATAGTATTCTTTGAAAAAAAATCGAAGAAAATGCTAATTTTAGAAATTTAGCAGACAACATTTTAGCAGACCACAAATTTCCCAGCATGCAAAGGGTTAAAACAATTTGTTTGTTACAAGCACAGATACTATGTAACACCCTGTGTCATATCATGTATTGGGTAATCATAATTTGTTGTTGATCTTTGAAAGAAAATTGTATGTCAAAATAAATTAAAAATACTAAGAATGTGCATGACTGTATACTCACTGTGTGACAAACATGTGTTGCTGATCCGTATAAGGAACTTGTACTATATCATTAATGTGATAAATGATTACGGAAACTGTCTTATTGGCGATTTTATTACAAAACTGAGAGACCAGATAGCTGCAAGATGTGTTACAAGTTATTCAAGTATTTACCCTTGACTGTTTGAAGACTACAACTAGTCCTGTTAATGCTTTTTACTGTTCAAATTTGCAAACTGTCATTACAAAAAAATCAGATTAATGTATGCAGATTTTGCTCAATAAAAGTAAATGCCAAGATTCAGTTATTTTGTTACTTGCAAATGAAAATAGACACAGTGAACATGCAGGTAAGAAACTGTATTTTACAAATTACCTTTAAAGGACATATTGTATTACCTCCCTTGGACCAAAAAAACTAGAAATAAAATTGAAATTTTGTTAAATATAGAATGTACAGAGCTGTTGACACATTCTATACAGACTACAGTGTGTCAAGAGCTGTTGACACATTCTATACAGACTATAGTATGTCAAGAGCTGTTGACACATTCTATACAGACTCACTTGACATGCAATTATTTAAGCCTCGTTCTGGAAAAACTGGACTGCAACTGCGTGAAATGTCGTCCCAGATTAGGGACGACACTTTCCGCTTAAACTTGATTTTTGCTAACAAGAGACTTCCTTTAAATACTATTAAAGCGGAAAGTGTTGTCCCTGATTAGCCTTTGCGGACTGCACAGGCTTATCTGGGACGACACTTTACGCACATGCATAAAACTCTGTTTTACCAAAGCGAGTCTCAAATAAATTTGAACTTTTATGAAATGAAATATGTAGAGAGAGCTGTTGACACGTTCTTTACAGACTCACTTGACATGCAATCATTAACCCTTTGCATGCTGGGAAATTTGTTGTCTGCTAAAATGTTGTCTGCTAAATTTCTAAAATTAGCATTTTCTTCGATTTTTTTCCAAAAAATACTATCAGAATAGCAAACAGTTTGGATCCTGATGAGACGCCACGTTCTGGATCCAAACTGTTTGCAAAAACCTTCAAAATCCACTGCAGCACTCAAAGGGTTAACCAGCTAGCGCATGTTACAGTCACATTGTCATGATGCAGTGTGCCATCTAGTTATGCATTGTAATTAACAACTTTGTGCACTAAACCTACTTTACCTACATCGTTGATTGTTGCAGTGCTCCATCAATCAGGCTGGCATTCTTGCATTAATAAGATCTAGCGTTGCATTTTCTCAACCACCAGTTCATAAACATAAATCAAAAGTTATTTTGTCATTTTTAAATTCAAATGGGAGACATGTATATGCATATCAGAATGCAGGCCTTTTCCTGCTGTATCTACGGTTCCGTTTTTTGTGGGTTTTTGTTGTTGTTGTTTTTATAAATAAGTGTCTAATGATTATAATATCTAAAAAAAAAAAATCAATTACTTTTACCAAAATATATAATTATAATTAACATAATATTTGGTTTTCTAATTTGAATTATTCTAAACAGTTATATTAAATTAGTTTTTACCAAATCAGTATCTTGATGTTCACATCACATGTATTGTACAGTATTATTATAATTTGTTGAATTATTGTTGTAATTCCCCGAATGAGTGGCAAGATTAATTGTTTTTTGTCAACTAGTGCCACTTGTATTAAGTTAAAATAAGTGTTAACAAAAAATGTAGATTCAATAACATCTTCTGGATAAGATATTATAAAAGTGCAATTATATAAACATTTAAGAAAAAAAAATGTCCTCCATTGATACATTAATTTTCATTATAATCAATTTTATAATAAAATGCTTTACTCAAAAACATAAGGCAATAACTCTGTAAACATCAGGGCAATAACTCTGTCAACATAAGAAAAAAGAGTTATTGTACCTCCTATTTAAGTCTACTGCCTTATATGAAGTTTCATGTGAATCCCTTTATTACTTCTTGAGTTATGATCTTAACAATATAACTGCACTCAGTCATTGGCTCAGCATAATAAAAAATACTAGGGGCAAGGGAAATAAATCCAAAACACTTAAGAGATAGTAATAGTTCTTGCCTTCCGCACTTAAACACAATAATGTCTGTAATACTTGTATATGATTTTTATGCCCCCTTCTTCGAAGAAGAGGGGGTATATTGTTTTTGGCCTGTCTGTCATTCTGTGTGTCCCAAAACTTTAACCTTGGTCATAACTTTTGCAATATTGAAGATAGCAACTTGATATTTGGCATGCATGTGTATCTCCTGGAGCTGCACATTTTGAGTGGTGAAAGGTCAAGGTCATCATTCAAGGTCAAAGGTAAAATATAAGGATTCGAAGCGCAGTAGGGGGCATTGTGTTTCTTACAAACACAGCTCTTGTTTATCTTAATATATTCAAATTAAATGGAAGTTAAGAGTGAACACGAAATGTACAAAGGGAAATAACTCATAATATTCAAACAATCCGGAAAACTATTTGCAGTAAAATTTTTAAATATTTAATTATATTTACTTGAAACAAAACAATCAATTATATTAAAAATACATGATCCATACACGTTAAGCAAGCTCTTAATAACACCAAAGTTCAAAGCTCCATTTTTTAGTAAAAAAATCCTCAAGGAAAAGGTTATCATATGTACTTGTATTTGATTGATGACGATTTATCCAGATTTAATGTGTTCCGGAACTCTTGTTTTAACGTTCATATTGAATATGTGAAGCCCACTTATGTTCTCTGTACTTTTAAATGGCAAGTTTTCTTCTCAAATACATGTGTCGTTTTAGTAAATTGAATGCCATTTATATAAAATCCAAACCAATAAACAGTGCCGCCTTCAAAGTTAAGGCCACCAAAAATGTCGATAGGATGTTATTTGTAAACAAGAACAAACAACAAGACAAACGTAAGAAATGTCGGTTACATATGCAAACAGCGCAGACCCTGATGAGACGCCGCATCATGCCGCGTCTCATCTGGGTCTACGCTGTTTGCTGAGGCCTTTTTTCTAGACGCTAGGCATAAATGAGTTAATATATATTATAAGCGTATTTATTAATGTCTTTAACGTCATTCTTGTGACCTTTTATGAGAGCAGTAGAAAAAATAATCTAAAAACGTCATTTGAAGCATATTTAAGATGTCTAGTATAACGGTATTGCACCACCCTTTGGAAGCCGAGTTTAGCAAACGCTGTTTTCTCCAACTGGATATATTTGAGTCGCGCTCTGAGAAAACGGGGTTAAATGCATGTGCGTAAAGTGTCGTCCCAGATTAGCCTGTGCATTCATCAACGGCTTATCAGGAACGACACTTTCCGCCTAAACTGGATTGTTGCTAAGAAGAGACTTTCTTTAAATGGAAAATAAAATAAAAGCGGAAAGTGTCGCCCCTGATTAGCATGTGTGTACTGCACAGGCTTATCTGGGACGACTCTTAACGCACATGCATTAAACCCCTTTTCACAAAGCGCGGCCCATTTATTTTGTTTGTTGTTCTACAATCAAGGCATCTGACATCACAACAAGTTCTGTATAAACCCCACCACCCGAGTTCATGTTTGTCAAGAATTGAACCCCGACCGCAGCGGCAAGCCAACAACTGCGGGCAACCAAACAGACATCTCTAGAGACAGCATGCACATTCATGAGTAAAGCCGAAATTCATCATTAAGTACCATTGTCGAAATTCTTTTACTTTCCGTGGTACGATATTAACACTAAAATCTTCATCTGAAAATGTCCTACATTTCAAATTTATGTATTGCTTATTTCTAACAAAAATATTTATGAAACAAAAGCTGTGATTGTGAAACACAATGCCCCCTACTGCGCTTTGAAGCCATATATTTGACCTTGAAGGATGACCTTGACCTTTCACCACTCAAAATGTGCAGCTTCATGAGATACACATGCATGCCAAATATCAAGTTGCTATCTTCAATATTGCAAAAGTTATGAGCAAGGTTAAAGTTTTGGGACAGAATGACAGACAGACAGGCCAAAAACAATATACCCCCGATCATTTGATCGGGGGCATAAAAAGACATACGGCGTTCATATTAGTTGGACTCTGTTGATGAAAAACGGCCTTCACTAAAATCTATAAGGTTCAAGAGTTGTGACTTATGTCGCGGATGTTTTTTTTTCTAAACAATTTTTAGCCGAATCACGTCTTGATAAATTAAAATGAGGACGAACGTAGTTTACAATCTTGTCGGTGAACCTACGCCGAGAATGTAAACGCCCAACGAAGACTAGTGTTGGTGAAAACAAGCTTGGTGATGAAGACGTTGCGTGTTTACCCTTTGCATGCTGGGAAATTTGTCGTCTGCTAAAATGTCGTCTGCTGATTTTCTAAAATAAGCATTTTCTTCGATTTTTTTTTTCAAAGAATACTATCAGAATAGCAAACAGTTTGGATCCTGATGAGACGCCACGTTCTGTGGCGTCTCATCTGGATCCAAACTGTTTGCAAAGGCCTTTGAAATTCGGTTCCAGCACTGAAAGAGTTAATTTAAAATTAGTTCAACCACTCGACAAGAAATAGTCAATGACAGTGGTGGTCGATCATCGGTAAATGGTCTTAATGTCGTATTTTGCCTTATTTCACATGTGGATTTCAATTTGCAAATAATTATTCTACATTCAATAGGTTTCTTGGAAGACGAGACTGTTCATATATTAAGACCCGTTTTCCCAGAATGTGTTTTACGCAATATTTATTGAGATTCGATACGATGACACACACTGTTAAGCCCAGTTAACATTATAATATGCGCCGTCACCATAGCGGTCCGTGTTCTACAAGCAGTCTTGAGTGGCACATTAGCACTGGTTACCCGCGCATAAAATATCACAATCAAAGAGATAACTGATTGTTTTTTTTAAGTGTATATGAATAAATAACAACACATTTGCCGGAACGTTTTCCACGGTTCCTGCTCACGATGTCATTGATCAAATAAATTTCCGAGCAAGCGTTTTAAACATTATAAATAATACATCTAAGGAAATTAAACCATTCTGCACTCAAATGTAGTTCGTTTTCGCAAAATCGTTTCCATATAAACTGTCAAAGGCCTACCTTGGAACAAGGTCAGGTCAATTACTTGGCACTTTCAACGGTTATTAACATAATTCAAAGATTTGTAAATAAACATAATTTAACGGTTTGACCCAGTACATGCATTACGTTTAAAAAGCGAACGTGCTCTAAGTTAACATTAATATGTAACCAACATGATGCGGCGTCTCATCAGGGTCTGCGCTGTTTGCTTAAAGGAATTTCTGTGAGAAATATTCTAAATATAGGAATAAATATACTAGACATCCCTAATTTTGTAAATAAATTGATCCAATTTAGAAGGATGGGAGAGTCCACTTGGCATAAATGGGTTAATAAATACGCGTAATATATATTAAGACGAAGCGATTAAGTCAGAGATCTTGCCTCTCGCAATACTGCTACAAGAGTACAAAATACATTAGGATGAGGACATTTATAAAGTATCTAGTTACAGTATCATGTGTCAAACCCGTTCAGCATACAACCTAAAATTTATTTAAGAATGTACGTAGAGCCTTCTGACTCCGGCGAAGATTTGCCCGGGGGTGTCCTGAGTTGATGTTTCACGCCCACCGACGGCGCGGGTGCTCCTTTCGCGCGCCGGGACACGGCAGCCGGTGACTTATTGGGTATCACGTGAGTCATAGCGGCAGGCAGCGGCTATTGTTTTCCCCTCGTGTCCCAATTAGTGTCATTTGTGACCGGCCCGCTTACCTATAATTATGGCGTCCCATAGCTGCCCGTTTCATGCCCGCCCAGTTTCGCATTTGCATACGCAATTACCGGGATCCGAATACCGAACGTCACCAAGGCATCTAGATTAATGGTCGATTAAACATTTAGTATTCAAATTAGACACCTTACTCTTGTTTTTTAAGACGCTGAGACAACTTAAGTAAATGACTTACTCGTATTGAAATTGTACGTATATTGAAGCGCAAAAAGAGACCGCATCGTTATTTATGACATAATGACATTAACTCGAGCACGTTTATTTGTTTTGTTTTTTTCTTAATGGGATATTATCATCTAACATGTCAATGAACTTACCGGTATATTTCGTTTAAAGTAATTAGCCTAATACACGTGTTTAAATTGTATATTGTTATGAAATAACATAGACATGGCATTAAGTGTCGTTGGGGTATAAACTATAAAGTAAACTTGTACATGTTTAATGCATATACATTTATAAACAAGTAATCATAATATCTACATTTGTATAATATAAACATGGTCATTTCTTTTGTTACGGTATGCAAGTATTGGCTATGGTACCAACGCACATGATTTAACGGTGGCAGTGATTTACTCTGACATGAGGTCCGACTTCTCTTAAATACTCTTGATTGACATTGCGTAAACAGGCGTCGTTAGCGCCGCAGAAATCGACGAGTATTTCCGTTCGGATGTATCTCGTACAAATTATGAAAGCGCGTCTACTTAGTAAAATCTCACCACAACTCGGAAACAAATTTCAGTAATTCATATTTCGAACGTCTGCGGCCAAACGAGATGCATTCCTCGGGAAATTGTCGCGTGTTTTTGTGATTTGCGCACGTGGAAAATCGCTCAACGCGCCCCATCCTCTCGTGCTAATCAGGCTTGTTGCACGACGCCATTAACATCGGCGGAATATTTCGCGACTTTTGCGAAAATGAACGCGTTGATGTATAACAGCCGTTGCCGGAAATCCATTCGTGCGACGTCCAAGGGCGTATCTTACGTAAGTCCTGAACATAGTTAGCGACAAAACCGTGACGATTCTGCAGTCAAATGCATAATCGACCGTATTTATAGATGAAATGGAATTTTTGCGATATTTACTTCATCTAGAAAAATGCGGTTTCAGAGTAGAGCCTGTGTACTAGATTTAGAGCGTCCGTTTAGAAGCCGACTACCCATCGGTTAAAAATCACATGTGAACAAGAGTGTAGTGAAACATAGGTCTATGAGCTGTGAAACCAGATGCCTTTTTTACATAATAAAGTGTTGTTATTGTTGTTTTTATCTTAGCCTTTGGGGTCGCCTTTTGTCCGTCGCGCGTCGTAAACGCATGTCATGAATCGTCCGTAAACTTTTCAATTGAACGACATCTTCCCCCAACACGCTGGGCAGATTTTACAGGAATGATCCTTGGGTTACCATCTTGAAAGAATGTTCAAATCGCTTCAGCCTGCTGCATAGTTATGTCACCAGAGCTAAAAATGGGTTTGGCAATGGTCAAGTGTTAAATACATCTGATGAGTTACATCGTGTCGGGATCCTCTTCTAAATGTGTTCAAATCATGTCCCTGTGATTAAAACTAGCCACGCCCCAAGGGCCACATGACTTTTATAGACTTGTATTGCACACAAGTTTTAAAATGTTCTCTTAAACAGAATGGTGGTATTTGGTGTGCAATAGTGGTCTTCTCCTTAATATGTTCAAATCGTGCCGCTGGGGTCAAAACTGGCCAACGCACCATTACACGGGTAAGCGATCTAGGACCATCTTGGTCCTCTTGTTTTACAATATACCTACGCCCATGCAGTCAAAATGACAAAATAATAGAAAAATATTGAAACGAGCCGTGCTTGACGCTATGTGTCGCCAGCGAAATGACGTGTAAAAGAATGCATATTAACACGCAACGAAAGGAGCGCTAATTACTTGACAAACACCGGTAAACTAGATTTCCAGAAAAATATTGAAGTTTGCCCCGAAAAAGACGTTAGAATCTGTATTATTTTCTTGTTTCTGTGCATCGTTATAAAGCACTTAGCCATGTGCCGTTTGCCTGCTCATAGCGGTACCAGTTTGAATATTTGATGTATGGAAAGTTTCGCAAGAAAGGATACTTCGCGACCAATAGAGCGGAACACAACGCCGATGTTCGGCGTGATTTGGCGGAAAGTAACGACTGTCATGTGCATATTCATACGAATTTTGCGCAACGTTTCAGTATGAGTTGGGATTGTTTTATAATGCCTTTTTGCATTGGCGTGTTTGTCTATGACGGTCGTTGAACTACTTAACCATTCGATCATATGCGTTGAAACAACAAATGTAGGAAGTACCGATAGTCATTGAATCAAATCCGTTTATTTGATTGGACAAAACTCGGCAAATTTTAGGACAAGTGGATGTTAAATAAACAGCCCGGTACACTAATGGATGCGTTTTAGGGCAATGTTGAAAACATGCACGTAAGTGCAAAAAAGTCACAGTACTGAAACTGATTAATGCGATTGAGCCTCGCTCTGTGAAAAGATGGTTTAATGCATGTGCGTAAAAGTGTCGTCCCAGAATAGCCTGCGCAATCCGCACTGGCTAATCAGTGACAACACTTTCCTCTTTTATAATATTTTTCGTTTAAATAAAGTATATTCTTAGCAAAAATCTAGTTTAAGCGGAAAGTGTCATCCATGAGGCGCCTTTGCGGACTGCAAAGGCTATTCTGGGACGACACTTTACACGGTTTATAACCATATCGGTCCCCCTCTCGGATGAAACTCTATATCGGTATCCCTCTCGGATGCGGTACCGGTTACTCTCGGATAAAAACATGATACAGTGTGGATGGTCACCCACAAAACAACACTCTATTCTTTAAAAGGGACACGGGTCGTTCAAAGTAAGAATTGCACGGAACATTATAACCATTCTGCTTTGTAGTTATATGTTTATTTTCTTTGCTTTGTTAGTGATTACTTATATATAAGCGACACAGTCGAGGGATGTCCCGCTATTGAATATGAGTTTTAGTATGGTTAAATGATGTTTGCGTGTTTAATGCAAACATCTGATCGTCTTGATTAAATAAGTTGTATAAAATAATGATATGTATGGTTTAAAACAAGAACAGACACTTGACATTGTCAAAATTATCGAAAATCTGTCTACTTTCTGTTTATATGAAGCACGGGTATCCCTCTAAAATATGTGATTATACCTTCACGGGCAACCTCTCGGATGGAGTTGGTCCACTGTTGCTTAAATAAGATTCAGAAACTATTGAAAACACCGACTGATAATTCGTTTTAAATATCAATTATAACAATAGTTTAAGCATTTTCAAAATTGACATTTGCATTTGCAGGGACCATGCATTTGATTTGCCTGAAATACGACGCAAAAAGCATAGGAAGTCGAAAAGATCAGACGTATCAAAGCCCTATTTCGTGGCGAGAGGGTGTTAACCCGTTCGCTTACACCACAAGTGCGACGAATCAAAACGCTTGCCTACCAGACTTGGAATTGAAATACAGGAATTTGATTAGCTACAGCGTAATATAAGCATTCACTTAAAACATATTTATGTTTTATTTCTATGTTGTTTATGCCAAGATTTGTATGTTGATGCCGTGGTAATTCATACAATGTATACTTTACAGGAGTTTTATCTAAAGGAGCGTGTTATACACCCCCTGTATCTAAAGGAGCGTGTTATACACTCCCGGTATCTAAAGGAGCGTGTTATACACCCCCTGTATCTAAAGGAGCGTGTTATACAGCCCGGTATCTAAAGGAGCGTGTTATACACCCCCTGTATCTAAAGGAGCGTGTTATACACCCCCTGTATCTAAAGGAGCGTGTTATACACCCCCGGTATCTAAAGGAGCGTGTTATACACCCCCTGTATCTAAATATGTCGCGCTTGTTTTGTTATATAATTTGTTGTTGAGATTGTATAAATATATAAATACTATTTACTTTCGGACGTATGATTTTGGAGCAGACTTACATAAGGTAGTGTGCATTGTTACATTTTGTGTTTGTTTTTTAAATGTGTTTATCTAGTAAATTACCGTAATGGTCTGATGTTCGATTGTGTTGAATAGAAATAAAACGTTACTGGTTTTGTTATAATGTCATATTGTGGTGTAACTTACTGTCCTATGATCTGCTTTTTTATTCCCCGCGAATAGCGGAGGGATATTGTTTTGGTATTGCCCGTCCATTCGTCCGGAGCTGTTTGTCAGTTACTGCTGCATGAAATTTCGAGAAACGTATAATAGGTGTGTATCATCATACTGCGGCGGTGCACGCGTACATTTTGTCGGGATCGACTTTGTAACTCCAGAGTTATGCCCCCTTAATAGATTGAAATTAATGAAATTTCGTCCGAAGCTGTTTTCCGCCTGGAATTATGGCCTGCAATTTCATGAAACTTATAAATATGTATTATCATGCTGCAGTAGTTGAAGTTACGGCGGGTCGGCTAGGCAATTCCAGAGTTATGGCCCCTTAATTGATTGAAATTGAGGAATATGTCCGTCCCGAGATGTTTCTCAGTAATTTTTGTTTTATGTTTCATGAAATTTAAACTAAATTTATACCATCATATTGAAGTAGTGGGCTTTCCACGTGTGTTAGGATCAACTCTTCAGTTCTGGCCCCATAATTGATTGAAGCTGAGGAATTATCTCTGAATGAACCTTTTGTTTGGAATTTCATGAAATTTGAAGTCGTACTTATTCAATTTTTGCTATGATGACTCGGACATTTCAGAGATATAGGCCTTTTATAAATAGAACTTTTAGCATTTGTTTTTTATGTTTTTTTTTTCATATTTTTTTAAGTCCTGTGTTGTGCACGCGAGTTTTCGTCTGATCTACAGTTCTTAGTAAATAACAATCTTGTGCAAAATCAATAATATTCGGCGGGGGATGTTAGTTAGAATTTGCTTGATTATCATACTTTTCAGAAAATGAATTTCCACTTAAGATACTGCTATGGGGCGTTAGGTGTGTTTCCCATTGCATAACTAATAACACGAATAACGTCCATTACAAGTTCAAACAGATTTTATTGAAGTATATATTACTACAATTGTATTATAATTAATATAACAATTATAGTTTTTGCTAGAAACGTGACAACATACTTATCGATTGTTTTATAAATAAAGAAGTAAACATAGTTCACAGTTTGAAGGGGCATATCGACGGTATTTTCAGTCTATGAAGGCATGCATAAAAAATGCCAATGTTTGCGAATTTATATTACTAGACATAATACTATATTTATATAATCTTTAAGAAAAAAGTAAATATAACGTACGCTTGCTGAAATTAAATATTGTATTGCCGTCGTTACGACCTTTAAAATTGGTACATATAAAGACATATATAGATAAAATAAAAATAAATATAAAAAAATATCGGCATGTTTAATGTTAAATTTCTCACATTGCTCAAGTAAAGTTCATTTTATAATAAAGATCCTGCAGTTCAAGTCCAAATCTGGTAGGCAAAAGTTTGGTTTCGTCGCACTTTTGGTGTAGGCGCATGGGGTGACACCCTCTTGCCACGCCAGAGGGCTTTGATACGTCTGATCTTTTCGACTTTCTCTGCTTTTCGCGTCGTCTTTCTGGCAAATCAAAGGCATGGTCCCTTCAAATACCTAATGTCAATTTTGTCAATGCTTAAACTTTTGTTATAATTAAAATCAAAATTGAACAGTAATCATTCAATAATTGATAGTTTAAACGAATTTTCAGTCGGGGTTTTCAATAGTCATTGAATCTTATTTAAGCAACAGTAGACCAACTCTATCCGAGAGGTTGCCTGTGAAGGTATAATCGCATATTGGAGAGGGATACTCGTGCTTCATACAAACCGAAAGTAGACGGATTTTCAATATATTTGACAATGCCAAGGGTCTGTTCTTGTTTTAAACTATATCTATCATTATGGTATACAACTTATTTAAGCAAGGCGATCAGATGTTTGCATTACACACGCAAAAAACATTTAACAATAATAAAACTCGTATTCAATAGCGGGACATCCCTCGACTGTGTCGCTTATATATAAGTAATCAATAACGAAGCAACAAAAATAAACATATAACTACAAAGCAGAATAATTATAATGTTCCGTACAATACTTACTTTGAACGACCCGTGTCCCTTTTTAAGAATAAATTGTTGTTTTGTGGTTGACCATCCAGACAGAACCATGTTTTTATACGAGAGAGACCGGTACCGCATCCGAGAGGGATACCGATATAGCGTTTCATCCGAGAGGGGGACCGATATGGTTACGCACCGTGCTTTACGCACATGCATTAAACCCCCTTTTCACAGAGCGATGAACAATTATAAGTTTTAGTTAAATATAACACTAATAGGCATATCAGATTAATAAATAAATAAATATTTTTTGGTCGAATAATTCAGTTGCAGACCAGCGACAAATATGTTGCCATGCGCATTTGCACTACAGTATGTTGTTTGAATGGTAATATAAAAGCTCGAACACATTTGTTCCAAAAGCTGTTATGTTATCGAAATTTAAGACGAATGAATACACGCACATTTAACCATAATTAGACATACTTTAAACAGGTTAAACCAAATTATAACACACGTAAGGCTCAACTGACAGAAATACGCACGAAACTAATGACATTAAAGCAAAAATGCGGTTCTAATAAATACATAAGCGAAGGACTGACGACTTAAAATCCCGCATAAGGTCTTCAATATTGAATTAGGCATACGAAACCATATATCTAAACGTTTAATTGGTCTAAATTCTGTCCGGCTGTCAAGAATCTCTGGCGCTAATTTCTCATATTTCACTTCCAATTACTTAGTCCAATACCCCCGAGTAGCTTCCATTATGAAACATTTATGTTGTGTTGATTGGCGAAACTGTGGTATGTTCTTAAAATGGACGTCCCAAAAGGCAACTGTCACAGTCGTACAAATCCACAAAACTAGCGCAGGACGCAGGTACAACATACCAGACTATACATGAAAAATCTCCATCTTGACATGCAATTTTCATGTACAAAATGTTTGAATAGCGTCCGCTTTAGTTTGCCGAATAAGCGTCAGTATTTCGCAAAAAATCCGTTTATTCTTTTCATTATTATTATTTAAGTGAGCCAATACAAACAATTGCGACTTCTTGCGTTCACTTACATTTTGAGTTGAATAAACTTCATAAGATAAAATCGATTACAGTTACCCCAAGTCATACCGGTACATACCGCGACGTAACTACGTTATTGTCGGTTTGGTCCGATGTGTACACATTTCCCGGATGTATTTTATTGGGGTATTCCACTTCGACCCGTTTCCCCACGACTTGTCCCGATTTCCAATATTTTGAGGTCGGTGACATTCGTAGCTCAATCGGCGAAGGTCCTAACTCATTCGTAGCTAGTCGTGGGCCGGTCGTAAGTGATTCATGCAACTCGTGAGCTCCCGAAAAATCGTGGCCAGATTTTAAACGTGTTTAAAATTTTGCCAGGACCTCCAAGACTGAATTAAATCGCAGTTGAATCGTAACAGCGTCGTAGTGCGTTCTTGGGCGTCGTAATGGAATCGTAGGTAATTCGTGACTCAATCGGGAAATCGGTGATCACGTGATCTGTCTACGAATCAGCTACGACTTTGTCAAGACTCTCACGAGTTCACCCCGAGTGAGTTGCGATTTAGTTACGAAACAGTTACGATTTTCGGAGAATGGGTGTGGTATATAAACAGAGCTTCTCGTTTTTTTCAGTCATTCACTTGTTAGGGCTTTGTATGAATATCAGGTAATTTGTTTATAATCAAAAATGGCCAGAAAAGGCAAGGGCAGGGGGAGATAAGTAAGAATACAATCGAAGAAGAAAGCACAGAAAGTTCGAAAGGAGCAGCAGCACAGAAAGTTCGAAAGGAGCAGCTCCGCCTCCTATGGATTTTGAAGATCAAGATGTGGAACTCGATGTTGCAGATTCAGAGACCTGTCATGCAACCGGTAAAGGCACGGTGACAATGACTGTTGATTTAGTGATCGATGCTGCTGCTGATGAGGAGCCAAATACTTCTTCGCGATCAAAGAGAGTGATATATCAATAGATATTGGCGCATAATTCATGGATGCGTTCGGTGAGGTACTAGCTTAGTCGTGACCGCTCTGCATCGTTCGTAGTACAGTCGTAGTAGATTCTTACACATCGTAGTGAAGTCGCGACCCTATTCGCAAGACTTCAACCGAACCCCACGATTCGTCGTAACTCAATCGTACCAGTGTCGTAACTGAATCGTAGACTGTCAGGAGTCTTCCCGATTCAATAAATGTGATAAATCGTAGCGAAAAGTGGGCTTGTTTTCGTAGTGGAATAGGGCCATACCCTTAGAAACGTGCGCGGTTTTCCCCCGGTACAATTACCACACCATTTACTTTATTAAACGTATTTCGTCATATAGCATTTACCGAAGAGCCATTGGGAAAGGTAAGATTAGTTTATGAAAAAAAACAGTATTGGCTGTATATTTCTGATAACGAAACTGATTACAATTTATTGTCATTATTTCATGCATTATGTGCTACGAGTATTTGCGTCAAAAATGTCTCTTTTGTATTACGAAATGCACTAATTACTGACAAAAGCAGATTGTTAGCAACAGCGAAATATGTTTGTCCCCAGTTTTTGTAATGTCTTGATGATTTGGATAGTGTATATGCCTTTGGCTAGATATATTCATAACTTATGTGCCATATGTTATTGGTGGTTTGTCCTCATAACTTTGGTGCCATATATTATTGGTAGCTTGTCCAGATAACTTTGGTACCATATGTCATTGGTGGCCTGTCCAGAAAACCTTGATACCATATGTCATTGGTGGCCTGTCCTCATAATGTTGGTACCATATGTCATTGGGGGCTTGTCTTCAAAATGTTGGTACCATATGTCATTGGTGGGTTGTCCTCATAATGTTGGTACCATATATCATTGGTGGCTTGTCCTAATAACTTTGGTACCATACGCCATTGGTGGCTTGTCCTCATAATATTTGTATCATATGTCATTTGTGGCTTGTCCTCATAATGTTGGTACCATATGTCATTGGTGGCTTGTCCTCATAACTTTGGTACCATATGTCATTGGTGGCTTGTCCTCATAACTTTGGTGCCATATGTCATTGATGGCTTGTCCTCATAACCTTGGTACCATATGTCATTTGTTGCTTGTCCTCATAACTTTGGTACCATATGTCATTGGTGGCTTGTCCTCATAACTTTGGTACCATATGTCATGGGTTGCTTGTCCTCATAACTTTGGTACCATATGACATTGATAGTTTGTCCTCATAACCTTGGTACCATATGTCATTGTTTGCTTGTCTTCATAACTTTAGTACCATATGTCATTGGTGGCTTGTCCTCATAACTTTGGTACCATATGTCATTGGTGTCTTATCCTCATATCTTGGTACCATATGTCATTGGTGTCTTATCCACGCAACTTTGGTACCATATGCCATTGGTGGCTTATCCTCATAACGTTGGTACCATATGTAATTGGTTGCTTGTCCTCATAACTTTGGTACCATATGTCATACGTTGCTTGTCCTTATAATTTTGGTACCATATGTCATTGGTGGCATGTCTTCATAACTTTTGTACCATATGTCATTGGGGGCTTGTCCTCAAAACTTTGTTACCATATGTCATTAGAGGCTTATCCTCATAACTTTGGTACCATATATCATTGGTGGCTTAACCTCATTACATTGGTACCATATGTCATTGGTGGCTTGTCCTCATAACGTTGGTACCATATATCATTGGTGGCTTTCCCTCAAAGCTTTGGTAGCATATGTTATGGGTGGATTGCCCTCATAACTTTGGTACCATATGTCATGAGTGGCTTGCCCTCATATCTTTTGTACCATATGTCATTGGTGGCTTGCCCTCATAGCTTTGGTACCATATGTCATGGGTGGCTTGCCCTCATAACTTTGGTACCATATGTAATGGATGGCTTATCCTCATAACTTTGGTATCATATGTCATTGGTGGCTTATCCTGATAACTTTGTTACCATATGTCATGGGAAGCTTGCCCTCATAACTTTGGTACCATATGTCGTGGGTGGCTTGTCCTCATAACTTTGGTATCATATGTCATGGGTGGCTTGCCCTCATTACTTTGGTATCATATGTCATGGGTGGATTGACCTCATAACTTTGGTATCATATGTCATGTGTGGATTTTCCTCCTGACTTTGGTACCATACGTCATTGGTAGCTTGTCCTCATAACTTTGGTACAAAATGTCATTGGTGGCTTGTCCTCATAACTTTGGTACCATATGTCATTGGAGGCTTGTCCTCATAACTTTTGTACCATATATCATTGGTGGCTTATCCTCATGACTTTGATAGTATCAAAGTCATGAGGATAAGCCACCAATGACATTTGGTACCAAACTTATGAGGGCAAGCCACCAATGGCATATGGTATCATATCATATGTCATGAGTGGCTTGCCCTCATAAGTTTGGTACCATATGTCATTGGTGGCTTGTCCTCATAACTTTGGTACCATATATCATTGGTGGCTTATCCTCATGACTTTGATAACATATGTCATTGGTGGCTTGCCCTCATTGGTTTCGTACCATATGTCATTGGTGGCTTGTCCTCATAACTTTGGTACCATATATCATTGGTGGCTTATCATTATGACTTTGATACCATATGTCATTGATGGCTTGTCCTCATAACTTTAGTACCATAAGTCATTGGTGGCTTGTCCTCATAAATTTGGTACCATATGTCATTGGTGGCTTGTCCTCATAACTTTGGTACCATATGTCATTGCAGGCTTATCCTCATAACTTTAATACCATTTGTCATTGGAGGCTTGTCCTAATAACTTTGGTGACATAAGTAATTGGTGCTTTCTCATCATAAGTTTGGTACTATACATAATTGATGGCTTCTTCTTATAACGTTGGTACCAAATGTCATTGGTGGCTTGTCCTCATAACTTTGGAACCATATGTCGTTGGTTGCTCGTCCCCATAACTTTGGTACCATTTGTCATTGGTGGCTTGTCCTCATAACTTTGGTACAACATGTCATTGGTGGCTTGAGCTCATACCTTTGTTACCAAATGTCATTGGTCGCTTGTCCTCATAACTTTGGTACTATATGTCATTTGATGCTTAACCTAATAACTTATGTACCATATGTAATTGGAAGGTTGTCCTCATAACGTTTGTTCCATAGCTTGTCCTTATAATTCAGGTACAACCATCATTGGTGGCTTTTCCTTATAACTAAGGCACCGTATATCATTTGTGGCTTGTAGTGAATACTAACGCAACATATGTCACTGATGGCTTATCCTTATAAATTATTACCATGTCATTGGTGGCTTGTACTGAATACTTTGGCACTATATGTCATTGGTGGCTTATCCTTATAATGTATAACCGTGTGTAATTTGTCCTCATAACTCACTTGTGATTTGCCAATTGTGTCTCATTCTCATTGCTTCAGTACCATAATCAGTTAAGTGGAATAGAGAGAGAAATTATTGACTTGTGAAGTCAATTTTACAATGAAAAGAGCATGATTAATTAAATGTGTATGATTATAAAATCAATGCCTATTCCTTGCATTTTTATGTATTTGTACATAAGCTCCATTCTGTCAACTGGAAAAAAACTATTGAATTGCTATCCTCTGTTGCTAGAATTTGTTGGAAAAAAGGCCAGCTCCTTGTTATGTAGCTTCAATCATCTTTGGATCCTTTTGAAGTGGGAGGGGTGGGGGAGATATTAAATTGAAACATTTAAGATAAATGATACATGTAATGTTGCTGTGGGGTTTAAATACCATTGCAGTGAAAGGTACTACTGATTTTCTGTGCTGGTGCATTGGTTTACACACACACATACTCCCTATGCACAAGAATGACAAACAACAGTTTGTATTTTAACATACAAAAATTAAAGTTTATTTCTCTGTTCTTGTTCACCATAGCATGACTATACATAAAACAGTGGTTTAAGTTAAATACAGACAGACAAACAAACAGTTTCCAAAGCAACAGTTTATCCTATGAATACTCAGACCATAATTATAATTTCAAATCGTTCCCTTAGCACATATCAACAAGTTTTTACATTTATGTATTGTTTTATTATTTCCAAGCAAATCGGTTGAAATTATGGACTTGTCAAGAAATATTACAACAATCGCTCATATAAAAAAAGCCATGTGTTTTTTTTAAAGAAAATCCAATGAGCCTGGGAAAACTGGACTTAAAACCTGTGCGTTAAGTGTCTTCCCAGATAAGCCTGTGCAGTCCGCACAATCTAATCAAGGACGACACTTTCCGCTTAAACTGGATTTTCGTTTAGAAGAAACTTCCTTTTGAACGTAAATCCCCATAAAAGTCGAAAGTGTCGTCCCTGATTAGCATATGCAGACTGCACAGGCTAATCCACGATGACACTTTATGCACATGTATTAAGCCCAGTTTTCCCAGAACGCGTCTCAAATTATAGTAATGCTTGATTTGTTCTTGTTATTTTTCAATTGTTATTACAACTGGCATATATCATAAGGAATAATTAAAATAGAGTGATCACAATTTAGCATTGAGTTACCGATGTATGTTACATTAATTACCCTAAAATAATACCTGTGAGATTCTGCAATTGTGTTCATGAAGTGTGTATAGGCCCTCTTACATGAGACATTGTAGCATAATCAAAAGAATATTAATTAACATAAATTTGTTCAATGTTATATAAAAGAAAGGTGAGTAAGATGTCTGAATGTGAAATTATACATAATTGGTTAATTCTTTATTTGTGAAATAATTTGAGATTTTTCAGCCAACAAACTCTACCAGTATATTCCTGTTAAAATTCAAATGTGAAATGTTTCACTAATGCTGAAATAAATTATTGGAAAATCAAACATACACACTTCAATGTGTTTTTTTATATATCAGAAAACAGCATCACAAATTGCAAGATTTTCTCGTTTCTCCACGCACTGGTCGATAAAAAGTTGCCCATGCTTAGTTTTGAATGGACGGTTTTGTAAAATGAGGAAATAAAATAAAATGAAGAATGACCTTTCAAGTACATGATAAAGATTACATTTGATCATACAATTTGGAGGGCGTCTGATTTATTACTTAGAATCGTTATGAAAATGTAAATCTTCATTAAACACTTCTTGCGATTTGCATTCAAATTTGGTAATAAAAATTGACAAATAATACTACATCATTCTAAAATTGGCACAATTTATAGCAAATTGTCTTAATAGCAAATAATTATATGCTTAACACAAACATTAAACCGATTTAATTGTGATTTTTTTTCTCTTAATATTATTCATTCAAAGTATCATTATGATTGATCAGTGTAATTACTATTTCCGTTATGCTTGATAATTTTGACATTTAATGAACAATAGTTAAACAATAGTGATCCACAATACCGATTTCACATATACGTTGCTTCTTGATTATGCAAATTTGCCCACAATTAAACAAAACAATTACATTATAACTGTCTTTAAAGATCAATTAAGTATGTTGACATAGAACAGTGACTTGTTCGCAATTTGTGTTAAAATATCAAACTTAACAATAGCAAAATATTTAAAACTAAAACAGTTTACAAATGATATCTAACACATATTGCTTTTTTTTTTAAGAAGTTGAAACAAAATGCTAAATAGATAACATTAAACTGATAAGTATAACATCAATAAACAAATATTTTGATTATAACTCCTTCGCTTTCAGAAAGCTGTATTTTGTCAAACAGTACCTGTTTGGAAGACTGTTAGTTTTAGAATACATGTACTAAGAATTGGGCTAGACACATTAAGGGGGAAAGCATCTAAATTTCAATGGAAATACATGTCTCAACAAGTTAAAAAGTATTTTAAGAGAAAAATATAGGCGGATATTGTAACAGAATCTTAAGGTATTAAATCCTAAAATTAGACTTTATTTCTTACATATATAGTGCATTATGCATTCAAATTAATAACACAGCAAGTATGATTTAACAGATTACCTAATAAGTGATAAAATGTTTTGCATTTATGTGAAATTAATAGGCCAAGTATGCACATTTTTTTCAGGAATAAAAGCAACCTCTATTCATGAACTGGGACTTAAATTGTTAAGGAAGTTAGAAAAACATAAAATTTCAATAATGAATTTTTCCCGCAAAACTGTTTACTATAACTCAGTGGTGTGCATAACTGTTTATTATTGAAAATTAATATCAAATGATATCAATAATCTTCATGAATTGTATGGACTGAATACTTGAGTTTTTATGTAAAATGTGCAGTCAAATGGTGTGTTGGTGAATCATGCACAATAATATAAAACATTTGAATCAGGGATTTCCATATTAAATACAAACTAAAAAATCTTTGGTAAACGTCACATTAATATTGCATTTGCAATGTTTGAATGATTGTACATTTTTGTAGGTGCACATATATATTTCCATATTGAAGTAAGTCAAAAGCTATTAGAAATTATACTATAATTGGCTTTTTGTCTAAAATACTTTGTTATATTTGTAAGATTACGACCTGACAGAAAAACACATTAACTCTCTAGATATACCTGTAACTTGACTTGGTAAATTGGCACCAAACTGAACTTACACTTTAACTGTTTACCTCTTCTATAAATATTTACATTTATGAATTTCAAAATGTATAATTTCTATCTTTTACCCTTTACATAAGCATAACTTTTGTTAATTATTATTAGTTTACAGACTATGTATAAATAATTCAATATGTTTATCAGTTATTATACTGTTACCAAACCTAAATTTGATAATATAGATACAAATTGCAGTATTTAAACTTTAATTATAATACAAGATTTGACTTAGCAGATGCATAATACCTATCTTAATTCAGCAACGATACATTTATCATTATTCCTATGTGTTTGTTTCGTATCTGTTACTATGTACTTATCATGCGTTTTATATTTTATGTGTATTTGATAACAAAAAACAATAAAAACAGCTAAGTCTTCAATGATTATTCACAAAAGTAAAACAACAAAAATATTCCTGTGAAGTACATGTACAGTTAATTACGGCAACAACAGTTAAAAGTGAATTAACACACAATAATACTGATACGTGATTATAAACAAGTTTTGATATGTTCTCCACAGCAGTCAATTCAGAGTAAAATATTTCTTCATTTTTATTTATTTAATAAGTATTGACCTTTGACATAACAGATGTATTATTTTTTTAAATCCTATGAATACTACTAAGCGAGACATAGAAATCCATTTACCGAATTTTACATTCATTTTAAAATTATTTTTCTTGTAATGAAAGGAAAACATTATTTTTCTCATAATGCCATAAAAAATCATAAATAAAATTATGTTAATATTTATGATAATGTAATTTGTTCCATAAGTTTTTCATATGAAATAAATGCTGATGTTATTTAAACACACGATACACATCTTTTAACTCCGGAAAAAATACTGTATGGCAGAACTAATTTTCTGACTGAATTCACTTTCTTACTTATCAGGATGACAACCATTCCGGTTATTTAACCCAAAGGTGTCACAATTGAACCCAAAGGTGTCATGATTCAGAAGTCACTCTATGACATGTGAATGGGAGCAAATTATCATATAAGATCTAAACATCGTCAGCTATGCCTCCTTCATTATTAGTTGTTTTCTTTTTCAAAATGGCTGTAAATGAAGTGTTTAAAATGTAAATGAACTAATCATGTCTTGAAATAAAATATTGTAAAGTTCCTTCTCTTCCCATTCTGTCTTGACGACAATCATGCTAAACCTCTATTAATTTATTTTTAATTTACTCGTTTATCTTTTCCATCTTAAAATGTTATACCCGATTTTCTTGAAAAGTGTAAAGGTTGGTTATTGTACGTCATGTACGCAGTATAAGTAGGCATTTGGATTGAAATGGGATGAAAATATGTACACATTTTTCTTTGATTATAACACTTTGAGCACTGGAACCGGATTTTGAAGGCCTTTGCAAACAGTTTGGATCCAGATGAGACGCCACAGAACGTGGCGTCTCATCAGGATCCAAACTGTTTGCTATTCTGATAGTATTCTTTGAAAAAAATCGAAGAAAATGCTAATTTTAGAAATTCAGCAGACGACATTTTAGCAGACGACAAATTTCCCAACATGCAAAGGGTTATAAAGGCATTTGAGAAACTGATTTATAGACATATCATGCAATCAAAACTTGGCTTTTTCCGACGTAATAATAAGAAAAGCTGACAATGCACGGCAATTCAAGACAAAAATTAATAAAGTAAACGAAAAAAATAAACAATACTGCATCATAATTTGTAATTTTCATAGTAAATGGAAATAACTTAAATATAGACAATAAAAATGCCTGAATGTTTCAATACAAAAACTGTATTACAGTGAAACAAGTTGTATGTACAGTGTAGTAAACGACGGTTTTATAAATGATCAGAACATAAGAATCAAATAGAAAACTTACTAAATTCAAAAACATAACCTAGTTGAATATGATTTAGACAAGGTGTGATTTCAGATCTGTTTTTGTTTGTCAGTACAAATATTTTTAATCTCTGTTTGTGAACAAAACCCTGTGGTGTTTGTTAATGGAACACTTTCATAAGCCATCTCCTTATAATACATATCAATTTCTATGTACAATGGCCCATTGATTTGTACCATGAAGCAAACCCAATTTTGAAAAGAAATCACTTCCATCTGTCCTATATAGGTACACAAATAGAGTTCTATACATAGCACATATATATTTACAAACTTTTTTTGCTCTAAATGTGAACCTATATACAAAATTATCAATAAAGAATATAATCTGTTCGCCTTATCAGAATACATACTTAAAAGAGCACAAATTTTGTTATTCTTCAGCTGTACAACATTTATTCTAAATCTAACATGTTTGTGGAAAAAAATAGTAGAAAACATGGTTTTTTGACTTTGGTACCCTGGAATTCGATATTATCTGGTAGGAAACCACAAAGGTCATGTTCTTTTAAAAGACAGTTTCATACTGCAATACTGTCAAGCAAAGAAAACAGTAAATGTCCGCTCCTACACAAAAGTGATGTAACAAATGTATGTATACTTCATTCGGTGATTTTTTAAACTTCTTTCGACTGGATGTTTTTACAAAAGGACCTAGTATAAATCCATAAAAACTCAGGGCTTTTTTTTCCTTTTTAGAAAATGGCCATTTTTCACAAAGTTATCGACTCAAATTTATACTATTTAAAGAAGTTTGTGACTCAAGTTTACACAATTTAAAAAAAGTTTGCTACTAATTTTTCACAATTTTGAACAGTTTGCGACTAATTTTTTCACAATTTTGAAAAGTTTGTGGCTCATTTTTTTTACAAAATGAAGGGGCCAAGATCGCTTCACTAAGCAAAGGGAAAAAAGCCATTATAAGATTCAGTTATTACTGAATTTAGGTTTATTTATTGATTTCCTAAGTTACAAAATTTCATAATTCCTGCCAGATCCATTCCAAAAGCTGTGAAAACAAATCTCTTCTACGATTTCCGGTTATGGAAAATCATGGTTAAGAGATACTGTATGGTCAATTTCCGGTAATGGAAAATCATGGTTAAGAGATATGGTATAGTCAAGTTGAGTGCATTACAGTGAGTTTAATCAGTTACAAACAAAAAAAACCGAGCAAGCAATATGGAATGAATACAAGTCTAGCTGAATGCTCTTCTGTCATGGAAAAAATACAAACAATGCTATGCAAAGCATTGATTTTTAATGCACAATGTTACATGGTCAGATCTATGTATGGCCGACACAACTTTGTGTGTCTTTGAGGTAAATGTTTGTGTGACAAAGTCTGGGGTTAGAAAACAAGATTACGTTGGAAAGAAACAATAAGAATACAGTGGTAACATTGTTGTAACAGTTAAACATGTTTGAAACTCAATACATTTTGTTGTTTATTTTTTTAAATAATATACTTGAGTTTTGTCATTTGGTTTTAAGCTGTTGAAATTCTGTGTAATTAGCATCACAATTAGCCGCAAAATAATTCCTCTTGAGTAAAATACATTAACAACAAAACAAAAACAGTCAGGTAGCACATCAAAGAATATTGATACATTGAAAATTCGAAACAAACAACAGCTCATAGCACACTAGTTAAAGAAAACAAAAACAAAAATCAAATATAACATAAGACTAGGTAAATACTGGAAAAGTAAAACACAAGATTCAACCAGGGAGAGAACTAGTCCAAAAATAGAAGGGTGGTGTCGTTATCGTTATCGTTTTCATGAAGAAGTCAACAATCAGTAGTTGTACCAGTCTCTTGTGCGCTCTTACAAAGTGACTAGCTCTAGTTGGAACTCCTGAAGAAACTAAATCGCCCTGGCACACGATTTTGTGATTGTGCGCCGAATTATGTCTAGTTGGCCACTTGGCAAATGTTTGCGATGGCATGGTGGAACACTGGTTCACTGGTACTCTGCCTGCACATATTGCAGAATAGCCCTACTATTTCTATAATATCTTCAGTAATTCTGCACCAACGTACCATTTCAGTTGTATTTATAGTTTTTGTTTACAGCAAAAACTTCACAATACCCATCTGCAAAGATTGTAATTAGCGACGGTTTCAGGTAAAAACACACCTAGGGCAATAGGAATTTTATTCCCTGAACATAATTCACTTAAATGTTTCCCTGTTGCCCATTCTTTCCCCCACAGGTAGTTATATATCAGCAGTACATTGTGACCACAGAAATGGTCTTATTGCTTTCAGATCGCCACGGCGTAGTTACGTAATTGTACTAATCGATTAATACAACGATAAATAATCACCCGTATTTTGACGAATGTTTCTGCATCCTCATGCCACATGAAAACTCGCTAGTCTGCCTCCGGATGCATCGACATCCGCAACAGCTCCTGTTCTTAGCTGCAGTGTAATTGTTCAACATTAATACTTATAGACATTTAATACAAATTTCACCCTGTAGACGTACGTGCACTTGTTGCCACATGTACAGCTGGCCCGCGACCACAGACTCATGGACTCACGGACACAATACCGACATTTCTTACAAGTGACACAATATCTGATTCGATTACACCGTTCTCAGGCAATGTCCAGTGTAATTCCCCTAGCCAGCGTGAATGTCTTGTATGTGACCCATGTCCATGCTACCGTGCAACGGCGGACTCTGCGCGGAGCTCATGGACATCCCATGCGGGCTCATGGCATGCGCGCCGTGACCCATCATCATGTGATGTGGGTGGCCCGGTATAAGCATTGAGTTTGTACCGCGTCCATGCAGCTGTGACATTTGTGAGTAGGCGCTACTGACGGGCGGCGTGCCATACATGTCCGCGCCGTGCATCCCCGCCAGCATGTCGTAGCGCTGGGAGCTGTCCATATGGTGGTACCCTGCTTTCATTGGGTCATACATGTCAGCCCCTGGCATACCTGGTACCCCTAGAAAAATAATAATAAAATTAATTGAGTATTGCTCTGCAAAAACGGGACTTAATGCATGTGCGTAAAGTGTTGTCCCAGATTAGCCTGTGAAGTCCGCACCTTGCTAATCAGGGATATTGTACATTTAAAGGAAGTCTCATTTTTAGCAAAAATCCAGTTTAGGCGGACAGTGTTTTCCCTGAATGGCCTTTGAGGACTGCACAGGCGAATCTGGTACGACACTTTACACACATGAATTAAGCCCCGTTTTTCCGGATTGTGGCACAATTACCTGGCTATATTACATAAGTAAATATTTTAATGCCATGTTATTAAAGTATGACCCTCTTTTTAAACATAATGACTTGATTTTCCAAACTCATATTGCTTGTTCACCAACTTATTTCTCAAAATAGAAGACACACGTTATGATGTAACTTTATACAAATTCAATGTTACACAGTAAAATGTCTTCTAAGATGTTGATCATACAAATTTTGAATATTCTAAATATTTTTATTTCAGATACAAAAGTTTCATAAACAACCATAAAAATATAAATTCAGTCTGCTGGCTGCTGCAACAATTAACCCTTTGCATGCTGGGAAATTTGTCGTCTGCTAAAATGTTGTCTGCTAAATTTCTAAAATTAGCATTTTCTTCAATTTTTTTCCAAAGAATACTATCAGAATAGCAAACAGTTTGGATCCTGATGAGACGCCACGTTCTGTGGCGTCTCATCTGGATCCAAACTGTTTGCAAAGGCCTTCAAAATCCGGTTCCAGCGCTCAAAGGGTTAACAGTTACGAAAAATCTAACCATGACACATACTTATTGTTGTTGTCATGCGCCATAAAACTTAACACTCGCACATTAGATTGAAGAAAAGGCATATGCGAATTATATTAAAAATGCAAACAGGTTTCTTGGTCATTCTGTATTGAAATGGGGACATATTTAGAATATTTCCACCATACACCAATGTCCTGCTCTACACAGGTAATGATATGAAACATGAAACGTTATCATTAGAAAGGCGAAAATTCTGAATTAACAAAAACAACCTTACACCTTCCACTCTATAGATGCTGGGACAGTAAAAACTGTGTCCTCCCAGGTGTGGAAATTCGACTATAAATTCATAGCAATTATGTACTTCATTTCGAAATTACCCCTGATTTATATGCGAGCATCAGAAAAAGCAAGAGTCATACATCATCTGATGTGTGTAGTTAAGGCTTCTGACAACATTTAAGGCTTGTGAAAACGTAATCAAAAGATCTTTGCTTATTATGCTGAGGTCCATTTAGCCATCGAGACTGGCTGATGACGGAGCCGAACCATTCTAAAGGGCCGTTGTTGTGGAACCTCTAATGGTCCAAAATAATTTGTCATACCGGGTCAATGGGGTTGAAAAACGTTTTATTGTTGTCTGTGGTAGGTAATCAATGATGAAATGGGATGAGATTTATCAATCTGTCTATGGAAGCCTTGAAATTGCTGTGTGTTTTATTAATATCTGAGCACTGCCTTTTGATGTTTTCCAAAAATAATTTTTTTGTATGTTGGGAAGATCAATAAAAAGCAACCTGATGATTAAAATCCAGAAAAGTTTAATGTTGTCCTAAGGGTGTATCTTAAAATAATTGTTTAATTTTTATGAAGAAAAAGATGAAAACATCTATCTACAGGAAACTCTGGTTAAATGCATGTGCGTCAAGTATTTTCACAATTCAACTAGTGCAGTCAGCAAAGGCTAATCTGGAATTGCGCTATCTGTTTAGTTGTAGTACCAGTATACATGTATTCTGTTTCAAGTTAGTCTCCTTTAACCCTTTGAGTGCTGGAACCGTATTTTGAAGGCCTTTGCAAACAGTTTGGATCCAGATGAGACGCCACAAAACGTGGCGTCTCACCAGGATCCAAACTGTTTGCTATTCTGATAGTATTCTTTGAAAAAAAATCGAAGAAAATGTTAATTTTAGAAATTTAGCAGACAACAAATTTCCCAGCATGCAAAGGGTAAGTTGATATGGAGGTTACAGGTTTGATCCCTTCTGTGGGAGCTTTCTTTAGATCTCCCCAAAAGACACCAAGTACTGGTTCTGGAGTATATATAAAAAACCTTAGTCTTTTGATGCAAGCGAGCTAAAATAAATAGGTTTAAACTAAAAAGCAAGTTATACTGTAAAGTTGCTTACATTTTCCGTACATGCTGTGCGGGCCCATTTGCATATTGTGGTTCTCCCAGGCCAGAGATCCGTCAGGGTTGTAACCTGCGTGGGCACCGGGAGCTGAAACCATGGCAACAAACAACACGTTTTATTATCACCTGAATGATATTATACATATCAGCCTCGCTGTGGGTAAAAGGGGTTAAATGCATGTGCGTAAAGTGCCGTCCCAGATCAGCACAGGCTTATCAGGTACAACACTTTCCGCCTTAACTGGATTTTCGTTAAGAAGAGACGTCCTTTAACCCTTTGCATGCTGGGAAATTTGTCGTCTGCTAAAATGTTGTCTGCTAAATTTCTAAAATTAGCATTTTCTTCGATTTTTTTTCAAAGAATACTATCAGAATAGCAAACAGTTTGGATCCTGATGAGACACCACGTTCTGTGGCGTCTCATCTGGATCCAAACTGTTTGCAAAGGCCTTCAAAATCCGGTTCCAGCGCTCAAAGGGTTAAACGAAAAACACCATAAAAGCGGAAAGTGTCATCCCTGATTTACCTGCACAGGCTAATCTGGGACGTCACTTAATGCACATGCATTAAACACCGTTTTTCCAGAGCGAGGCTAATATGAAAGTTTCGTCATAATTTTTCAAAAAATACTGTGGCCTGTCCATAGAAACCATCTTCATCAACTTCATCAGTCATAATAATTGTAACCATTATCCCCTTCAAAAACTCATCGACATCATCAATATCTTGAACATCAAGTGGTTCAATGATTTATGATTCTTTCGAATAATGCTGCATATGGCTGATTGAATTACGTTAGCAACAAAGTAAGCAACAATGTTACTTAATTATTGATACAAAAGACTGATAACGTCAGTGTCTCCTATAAAAATGACAATACTGAAAGAGATATTTGCATAAATTTAATAAATTGCTAATTTGCCCGTACGCAAATTGTTTGCAAACGCGACATCTGTGAAGTATCAAACAAAGCATCACGATAGGTGTGACACGAATAGTGTCGAATTTAGATGCATAGCAGTAATTATGTTTTGGTTCAAATATTTCATTATTAATTTCTTTAAAAAATGTTATGCCCCAGTGGGTGTTTCTACTTTGTTCCTCTTACTTGACTAAGACTTAGTTTATATTGGTGCAAATTTTACTTTTCTTGGTTACATTTATTTCGGTGAACATGCATGCAATTTGGTAGAAAATAATGAACAATAACAAAGTTTGTGTTCCCTTTTGTAAGTTGTGGTTCTATCAAAAATTTCACCATAACTTAATTTTTCATCATTTATCTTTTTGTTTTGCCTCAATTCAACACTTTAAATTTATAAATTGTGTTTATCACAGTTTGTACTGATTTCCATTTTATTAAATTAAAAAGCTGTGTGTTATTTTCAAGCTTCTCTTTCATTAGATAAAGTTAATCAGCGTACTTGCACAAGAGATAGAAATTTAGTTTAAGTTTCCGCCATAATTAAACAGAATCTTTTCTTGGGAACGCACTTTACTACTAATATTTGTAATAAGCATTTTTAAAATATATATTGATGAAAATTACAGTTAAACCACTTTGATTACTTGAAAGTCTTAAAATGTCGGCTTTGTAAATGACTATGGACACTAACTCCCATTTTAATGCAGGTTTACTAGCATGGTGATTACTGTGTACCATGCTAAGGGAAGTTATTGCAGTTACTTTCCATCTAATGCTGATTTTCATTTTTGTTGTTGTTTATTTTGCTTCTGTTTTTACTTTTCATTTATTATTATTTATAATTTATTTGTATTGCTCAAGTTTCACATTGTCAAATCATCTTACATAAATATATAGATGAAAAAAGCAGACCATTGCTTCATTATGTTGTTTTTTTGTATACGTTTTCAAATCATACTTACTACCCTTTTACAGAATAAAAAGCAAAGATTGATTGCCAGAAAATGATAAATTATTATGGGTGACACAAATGGTTTTATGCTATCAAAGAATTATAAAGGACTGACAATAAAATGCTCGTGTTAAATTATACGTAATGAATCTTAAATAGATATAAAATATTACATATTAAATATGATAAATCTGTTTTTATAGATTTCTGTCAGGCGCTGACAAGTTTGAAGCTAAGTAGTTTTTTTGACACTAAATTAGTAGTTTGAAGATTAAAACCTGAGGTGAAAGATAAATATATGTATATGGTTGCAGATTTGATCCACAATTTTATTGCATACTGCCAAACTATGTTTATTTACATTATTTAAGAAACATTACATACTATTGAATTATATGTGTTCACATTGATCTAATATCTATATGCATTTTGTATGAGTTTATGTTACTATATTCAAGGGTGACAATATAGCAAATAAACTGTATAATATAAACATATTAATAAAAAAATAAATTGTTTTTGTATATTTTTTGTTTAATTATAAATTAAACATATGTGGTAAATGCTAATGACTGACAAAAGGATTTTGACTTCAGTTAGGGACTATTTATGCAAACAAAACTAATAACTTATTTCAAATTTTAGAAATTCTTTGTCATTGTTTTTTCTGTAAAATTTTTTTTCATCATAGTTTAATTAAAACCTTCATTTATCAATAATGGTTTATTATGTTTTAAATTACTCTTCAAACAAATAAATCATGAATGAGACACTATTTTCTTGTTGGTAACTGGCAGCAAAATAATAGTTGGGTAACCCTTTGAGTGCTGGAACCGGATTTTAAAGGTCTTTGCAAACAGTTTGGATCCTGATGAGACGCCACAGAACGTGGCGTCTCATCAGGATCCAAACTGTTTGCTATTCTGATAGTATTCTTTGAAAAAAAATCAAAGAAAATGCTAATTTTAGAAATTCAGCAGACAACATTTTAGCAGACGACAAATTTCCCAGCATGCAAAGGGTTAATGAACTTTGAAACTAAGTCATTAATAATGAACAATAGGCTTTCACAGAGGAGTAGAGTCATTCAGGTTAATTTCATATATGGTAACGAGACTGAAGAACATACACTTTTTCAGTAGAAATTTCAACATAAATCAAAGGGCTAAACAGAAAATAGATTCCAAAATCATGAGTTGAAAGTGAAACTATGGTATCTGACACAAGGAATGCAAGGCAGATATGACAGTTTGGCACTAAATTCATGAAATGAATTTCTGCGGTTACATGGCACTGTGAGCTGTATAGACTCCAGTAGACAAAGTAGCGGCTCTGGGGCTCGTAAATTCATGTTCCAGTCACAAACCTCTGGATGTTCGAAAATTAATGAGAGAATAAATTCACATAATGAGTATTCCTGCCATTGATTACGAAGATAAATACTGATTTTGTAAGAAAATACAAAGAATTGAAATTCAGGTTCTGTCTGTTTACCATATAATTACAATTTTATGGATCCTATATCAATGAAAAACACATTATAATCACATTTACATTTATCATTTATTGTTTTGGTGGACAAATAACATTCAAAAACAGCATACCATAAACATTAATGAAAATTTAACAGCCCGAGTTTTTTCTGTCTGAATTGCTGTGCAGAAATTTGCTCTATGTGACAAGACAAAAAAACTGATGGCAAAAAATTCTTTATGACATTTTTAAATGTGTGCTAATGCATGTGTCTGCCAGAACTTGTTGCTGCTTTGTTTCGGCACAAAAGCCTTAAAATGCTGGGTACAATTTCTAATTATCATGATTAATTTCTACTATAAATTGTTAGTAAAATTGTATAGACTCTACAAAGTTATTTCTGCTAAGGCACTTTAATCCACAGATTATTATTTGTGTATTGTACTTCAGTTATGTACCATATTTTAGCCACACTCTGGGAAAACATGGCTTAATGCATGTGCGTAAAGTGTCGTCCCAGATTAGCCTGTGCAGTCTGCGGAGGCTAATCAGGGACAACACTTTCCGCTTTAATTTTTCATTAAAAAAGTCCTTTCTAAACAAAAATCCAGTCAAGGCGGAAAGTGTTGTCCATGATTAGCCTGTGCAGACTACACATGCTAATCTGGGACAACACTTTATGTACATGCATTAAGCCATGTTTTGCCAGAGACTGGCTCATTTCATGGTGGCGTCAATGTACTACATTTACCACATTTCATAGTGACAGCAAAATATTGTTGAAGGTGAATGACATCACAATTCTCTGGCAATATTGTGCTCTAGCAATTGTGCAAATGTCAACATTACTTATGTCTACTGTATGTACTTGTGGTATTATCAACCAAGACAGCATCTAATTATTATTAAGGATCACAAGAACGTATTATATTGTTCTTTTAAACCTCATTTATTAGTACCATACTGTGAAGAATTTACTAAGAATTAACAAACACTAAGAACATTCAAGAGTGATATAGAGTGATTGGTTAACTAAAATGTTATTTATGTCAAAACATGTCATTAAATTGCATTTTTACGAGTAATATATTAAAGAAGGGTTTGTTGAGTGAATATTGTAAACGTATCATGTTTTGTTTTATTTAATATAACCGTGCCTTGTGGTGTTAATTATTAAATGAACAAGATTTATGCCTGCTGTACCCTTATACATTTTTTTTTCACATTAATGTTATAACAAAATTAACCTGAATGAAAATGCACTTTACAGTGTTCTAATGCTTTGTTTAAAGAGTAAGCATGGAAACACCAACTCATCAACAACTTTAAACACGTTTCCATAGAAATAGGTTTGTGCATGAGGGTCCGTCACATCTTGCCTGGAAGCAGCATTAGTTATGACTTACACCCATTATTAATTAAAACAAATGATTTTACATGAAAGGACCTTAATACTTTAAAAATGGCCGGAGAGAATTTCATTTTTTACATTTAAAAACCTGATCCATCTTTGGCAAACCGGCTCGTGATATATAAGTTTATATTTGTTTAAACGTTTTTTTTTCTAGTGTTCTGTACTTACCAGCTCTATTTGACTGGTCAATCATAGGTTGGACTATCCGCCGCCGCGCGTTTATAAACCTGAAAATATACAAAATATGACACATATAAGTATTACTTGTGAATACTAAAGAAAATAAATAAAACTAATAAATATGATAATAACAACACAGTACCTAGTGAGGACAGTACAAATATCACAAATATTGGACATGAAGTTGCAATTTGTTTTGAGTTGGCCTAGGATTATGTCCATAATATTGGGAAGCAGCATGAGTAATATATAAGGCAGGACTATATATAATGATAGACCTGAAAATTAAATACATTTTCTATGTAAATAAGGAAAACTAAGAACACCGTTACGTATAACTGGGTTCTTATGAATGTGCAAATGCAAAACGAGTAGTGAAATATATGTATATGCTAATGCGTTCTCTGAAAATGGCTTTTGTGATTTATGTTTGCAGTTTTGTTATACATTAACCAGTGGGAGGTGGAAGCATGAATGGAAAATATGTTTTTGTTGTATTCCCTTGTATTTTACGACACCCCCATTGTATGCTGTATTAATTTGAATAATCGTGTAAACTATTCCTGGAGCGTACATTTGTGACAATAATTATAGGCGAAAATTTTGACGAGGCTGGTTCAAGTGCCATATATTTTATGGTTTTGCCTTCTATTTATTATGAGATTTTAAATCTACATACCCCTACAATACCGGTACTTTTAAAATATATTTTCATGTATCTAGTGACGCAAACTACACAACACAAAATGTTCCATTGTCAAACATACTACTAAATATTTTGCAAATACTTTTTTGGAATACATGAATATTTAATTAAATACACAATTCTTGAGCATTAGTAGAATTTAAACCTAAACAGGAGGTTATATACACCTATTAGGCGTTTGGTTGTGCATATCACTGATGATTACCCCAACAGGGGCATGTTCTCACAACAGAGAGTACTGGTTCTACCCTTAAAACTTTGATGTAAGAAATCAAGTGTCCCCTCTTTCGTCTTTTAGCAAGTTTGGGTTTACCAAACATCCCAAAATAAAAAATGCAATTTACTGAACAACTGAGAGTTCTGGTTCTACCCTGAAAAACTTTTATGTTTGAAATTAAGTGTCGACTCTTTTAGCAAGATTGGGTTAAAATCCCCACATCCCCAAATAAATACAATTTGCTGAGATACTTTCTTTTCTTCTACCATGAGCAAGCAGCTTTAAGAATATCAGTGAAGAAGAAAATCTTTTCTACGCTCTAACTCATAACGCGAGTGAAGGCACTCATAAAAATATGCGAAATTCTGACATCAGCCTAACTCATCATTGTAAGCATGTGTCAGAATGGATTCATAATGCACATCTTGTGTCTTATCGTGAAACGTGTTTTAAATGAAATTGCCAAATCCACAATAGCTTCCAAGGTTTCTGTGCCATTAAATGCGGCTGAAAAATATAGGTTTAAAATGGAGTGGTAATTGGACCTAATGCGAGTTAATTAATCGGAAAGTGAAAATAATGATGAAAAGGGAGGTAACCAATCTGTGCAATGTTGCCAGCAGAATTTTAACGGGCGAGCTTTCTGCGTGTAATGAGGGAGGTTATTAAGGCCTTATTGGACTGAAATGTCGGGTTCTGAGCGGCCATCCATCACTATTGACAACCAGGGCTCATTTGGGGGCACCTTTCTGGTACACTCGTAATAACCGCTGATGAAAATGGGATTCCCTAAGTAGTGTCACATTCTACTGGCTCATTTTGTTGCTTTTTGTCTATGATTTTTTTTTTTTTTAATGTAATTGATTATAATTCACTTTAGACTATTTTGTAACTGCATGGGCAGCACAAGATTGTGACTTGGTGATATATTTTGATGTGTTTTTTTCATATAAATGCAAATTAAAAAGTAACAACATTTTTTTTTTTCATTTTTTATTTTTCACTTGATTATGCAATTTTTAATAGCAGTACTTTCAGCAATGCATTTTGCTTGGTTATAATATATCCATCTGTACATAATAGCACCAGGTTTCAACTACTAGGTTGTCATTTTTTTATACTTTTAGTTCTGGCATTTAATGCATGTCTGTAGTATCACTTTGCTAACCCAGGTGTGATATTGCTATATGGTTTCCACTGCAGAATGGTTTATTTTATCTTAGAATGTTAATGTCTTTTCCCTTCAAAATCATGAAGAACCAGTCGACAAAACAAATTTAAAAAACTTGTCCACCCAAACCCTGAATTTCTGTATTATATTATAAGGAGTAAAATCTAATGAATTTAAATGTTTATAATTACACTGACAATATGAAGAAAAATAAAATGCTGATTTTTATACACTTTGTTTTAATTTTGTTATTGATTTAAAGTGTAATTCATCTTGAATTCACATTTTAGTAATCAATTAAGTTTTTGGAAGACAGTTGATATATTTATACAATCATGACAAGGGAAATAGTTAAATAACTATTGAATAGTTTCCAACAGTTGTTTGTATTAAAACAGGCGAATGCATCTGAAATATTTTAGTCCAGTAAGTGAAACAAACTATTAAGAGAACACAGTGTTGTAATATTTAAATAAGTTCCTTTGTAAATAATTAACAAACTCCATACAAAGTCTAAAAATAAGGTTTTGTAAATTATTTTCAAAGGGGTCTGATGTACCAGTCTACCCATGGCATAATATGGAACTAGCATAACTTGGCACAACTCAATTAAACCTCTAAAGAATCCAGAATCCAGCCTCCAAGAACCTAAATACAATGACTTTGTGGAAGCAACCGAGGAGGTTTTAAAACAAAACAGCTGGAGTCAGTTAGGGTGGCAAATGGCTGTTGGTTTTTATCCATTTTCCCAGCTAGATTAATTTATCTCAAGTGCAAAAGTAGCTCCTCAGTCTTATCTACGAATGTGAAACTTATGTTTGGTTAAGCAGCTATATAAATGTTATTTTGGTGTGTATTCTGCTTGATACCAATCGCGCAAGAGTCCCCATCCAAATTATCCCCGACTATTGGCATGAGTGGAATTCTCCGAGAATCATGATAAGCCTTCATAGGAGAGCCGTAGCACAACTTCTTTATCGGTTTCTCATAAATATCGCTGGCAAATGGTTTCCTTTTATTTTTTCATTTCGCCCATGTGAAATCTTTGGATTCTTTCGTTTCCGTTTCCAAGTTTCCTTGTTTCCCCCATTTTACCTTACCCAGTCAACATGTCATGCTCTATTTTAGTGAATATTAATGATAAGATTGGATAGGCCTGCCACTTTATTCTGAGAAGTAACAGCCACTGTCTTCAAAATGTCAGTCAAAATCTCCACACATTGTAAAATCTGTCAGAGATTTTATCTGGCAATAAAAAAAAAATCACAGTAGATCTTACGAAGCGTAAGGGTACAAAAAAACAAAATCAAGGGAGAAAACTCTGTGTAACAATATTTTTGAGCATTACCATAAGTTGTCTTTCTTAGATTGGATTTCAAGGTAAAATTACCACCAAAAAGAGTATTTAACATTTTTTAATTAAAAGTGCAAATTTATTCGCCAATACAGCCATGGATTTTTTTTCTGTAAATTTGTGCTAATTGATTCCATGTAATTGCTACCCCCTCCACAGTCGTTGCCCAGGGAGTGTGTATTATTTCCGTTGTGGACTCGGTGTCATACCAGTGTCTGAGATGATTGATTGCTCCTCGTGTAATCTGGCGCCACTTCCCAACGCTCTTCCCTTGCAATAATAGACGGGAAAGATTGCCTAGAGATGCTGTTGTATTACTTCATCTATGAAGCGATATCATCATAATGCTTTTTCCTTGCCCAATTGTTTGGATTAATTCCGCGGGCATTTTGTTCGGTATCTGATGATATAACTAACTATTTTCAAAAAAATTCATTGGCAAATTAAAAGCAGGGCTAATTTGATGACACTATTATATACTGTTACAAAATGTCCCTGAAAAAACAATAATGGACCTGGAATTTCTCCCAGTAAAACACATATACAAAACCAGTCATATTCTGTGACATACTACCTTCTAATATATTATCATTTCAACAGATTTTCTAATATAAAACAAACAAACAACCAGAACAAATTCACACCCTTTCAACATGAATGTCCTCTTAAAAACATTCAATCAAACATGCAGAACACTATAGTTTTCAAACCATCACCAACATCTCAAACTCCAACGAAAGGAACATGCCCTTGCCCGATTCCTTACCATCCCCACTGAATTTCAGACCCAATCTAACCAGCCATTATTCCCTCCACAGAAATTTTCACAGCAGCAAGTAGATGATTATATTTCCAGTAGATGATAGGATTGCCACAAACTGGCTGTCAAATTCCAAGTGTCCATTCTGGGACAAATTGCTACTTCACACTTGTTACAACTGACCATTCAGATCGGGTTTCGGGGTCTAGAAGTGTTCTCAGGAATCTCTCGTCCTTAATAGAACAAGTTTCAGTTGCTAGGAGGCAAAAAATACTTGCGGAATTTCAGATATTTTGCTTAATTGAAAATCAGTTCAAGAGTACCCGGTAAGTAAGATTTTTCAAGTTCACAAGGTGGGAGGCATGTTTCCAGTTTTCACACAATATCAGTTTTATAAGTTAAAAAAAATATACTAGTATACTCAGTTTCAACTAAAATTGTGATGTTATTCAAAGGTTCAAGGGTTTAAAAACAAATCACTTGTCCCATCACTTGTCGAAAGTGTACCTATAAAATGGGGTAATAACATCTTTTTTTGTCAAGCATGGTTTATATACTGTAAAAACTCGTTCTATCAACTTTTAGAACATTTCCTATATCTCGAATGTTCGTACACAGTATTCCAGTTTCTATCATGCAAAAAACAGCCATTTTGAAGGGAAACCTCTTCTTATTCTCCCCATAACATGCTCAAAACATTAATAACTAATATAACTTGCTCCTCAATGTTGCTTTTTATACTTTTTCATCTTCACAGCAAGAATGGCAACCTCTTTCCAAAGCAAGTGGAAGTGTTTACGAGGATCATAAACCTCTGACAGAGTCTCATCAGGCCTGTATAAGATTGCAAACTAATCACCCAAACGCCTGTTGCCACAGTTGTCTCTCCAGTAATTAGTATGTGACCTCACCACATAATTACATTATTATCTCCCATGTCATAATTACACCCCTTATTGGATACTCTTCAGAGCATTTCTGATAAGGTAACAAAAAGTGTTTAATTAATCTCTAAATGAAAGTAAAAATAGGAAATTGCATAGCCTCTAAGCCCTTAATGAAGAAATGTTATCAGAGATGCTCAAATTTTAATTGCACTATCAGTTTCTCATTGTTTTTACAGCTGTTCCTGGTGGCTGGTGTCTGCAATTCTCATTTAGGAAAGATATCAAACTAATTTCAAGCAATAACTAAGCATTAGACACAATCACAACATAATATTGGAAATGTCTGTTAAAAATATGTTTGTTACCAAATAACTGGTATGATGGAACATTCCATCTACAAAAGAAAGAACTACGCGAGTAAATTTATTATTTTAAATTACTCTTTACCAAATTTGTATTAGTTAACATATATGCAAAATGGGTTTCAGATGCAATACACACGCCATTTGTGATTGCAATTATATTACCTTTTTATCATATTATACATTACTACAACTGGGAAGTTTTTTTAAATGCATTTTATGAATTTAATTACAATTCTGCCATAAATTAGCAATTAAGTTCAACAAGTGAGAGGTTCTGGTTTTGGTCTTTCCGCCCACATGTATAAATGTAACAAGTCAAAACCCTATTTTACTACCAGCTTTAGGGCTATCTCCTCTGACACTTTTATCATTTGGCAGTCCAAAAACTGATTCCCCTATCAACTGCACTCATCATTCTCATCACCCATATCTGTGGCTTATCAGTTCACACAACAAACCTCATCTTCCACTGTACTCTTACTATCTGACTGTCATATCTCTCAACTTATAATGGGTTTTCTACCCAAAAAAAATCATTTCCACATTCTTGTTTTTTTGTCTGTAGATTTTTTTATTTTTTTTTTAGATTTTGATTTTGCAGAGCCTTAAATTGAGTGGATAAAAAATGGGGCTTATTTCTATGGTGCTGTGGAAATGTCCTTGTACTCATGGCAATTTTAGAATTAAAATATGCTGTCCATTATACAATTTATAGTGCCATATTTTAGTTGTAAACTCTATATTAAAATATGCTGTTCAAAGTTTCAGAACAATATATACCAGTATTTTGAAGTTCATAATACAATAGCCACATGTTTGCTAAATTGCATACCTGTATAAAACAAAACTTAATCAGCTTAAATGACACGATTACAAGAAAGCTGTTGCATTATATAAACAAAATTCAATTTCAAGCGAATTATATATACTTTCTTAGCATTAAATTAGGCAGAAGACCTGCTAGACTTTATTCGTCTGAGAAGCCTATAATTTTTTCCCCGATACCAAACACCAGCCCGATCCTCGTAAAACCAGACAATTTTGGCAACAACAATATTATTCATAATCCATATAATTCAGCCAGTCTTTCCCCCCACATTGTCATATATTTACTTCATCATGGGCTGTAGTGATTATTGACAAAGCAATCAAACAGTTTCGGAACGTCCTATATTTACAAGAAAATCATGATCATTTACTGTGGCGGTGATGCTGCCAGACATGCGAACAACATCGAATTCCCATGCTTGTCGTTTCCGCGGCATTTATATTTGAACACAACGATGGATATGGATAGGGGAACACATTATACAACATACTTATGTTCTTAAGCAGGCGCTTGTTTTTGCTATACAACACATTAAGCAAGAAATGTTGTTACAATTATTGTTTATGCATTTTGTTTTTTGGTCAAAATTGTACAATCTATTGGTTTAGTCGAAAATATGAAAGAAACTTAAGACACAGAAAATCTATGCTGTTATTTTTGTGAGTGATATATATCAGGAATATATATCAGGAATATTTGTCAATAAACAACAATTTGTATATTTCTGTTGAACAGTAAAACACAATATATTTAGAACATGCGCAATTTTCCTTTTCAAAGGACAGTCATGGCTGTAAATTATGGTGGTCTTTCGCCATGTCTGGTGCAACTTTGCAGTTGTTGCTCGTTCTTTTACTCAAAATCTTCGCTGCTATAGACATTTAGTTTTGTGCCATAATGTGATTTAACCCGTTTTCTAATGGCTTTCCCCGATAATGGGTCACAGGAGGGTATGTACGTCTAGCTGTATTGGTAGACAACATTTTTTTGTCGAAGGCATCTCCACTAGCTCATAGCACATTATGTGACTAATATTTCTCAGTAAATAAGCTGGAGACATGCTTAGGGACGAATAAGCTGTATTGTCAACACTTTGATTCCGTGGACTCGTGTCCCCTGTGCTTCTTAACTCGCGTTATTTACAGTTAATTTTCACGAGAATCTGCATAAATGTTGCCAATGAGGAATTGTGGACATATAATGGCCGTGCTGTCCTAGAGTCTAATGTGTTCTTAATTAATCAAGCCTTTTATAGAACATGAAAGGCAAGACAGTAAAGAAATCCCTAGGAAATATCAAGACTTCCTGTCAGATATAGATTTCTGAGCTTTTCTTAACATCTTTGATGAGCGCTGAATTGAATGTTACAGCGTGTGGTTCCGGAATTTATTTCAAGAATATGATGTTGCAAAGTATCATTTATAGCACACTTTTTTCTTTAAATGATTTAAATCAACTGGAATAAAATAACTTATGTTTGAATTCTGTTGTTCTAAATGACCTTAGTTACATGAAGTAAAAATGAAAGCAAACTTATTATTGACGAAACATTTTGTCAGTGTTCAAAAAGCTGTAGCCTGTCTAGTTCCAGTGTAATGATTCATATGCAAAGGTTTGTAATGCAGTGCCATTTAGATCATTACAGATTTGTCTGGAAATGGCTGCTGCAAATCATAAGTATCTTTGCCACTTAAGGTGGCAATTTATATTCAGCCCATCCACACAAAAAAATGATTTCGCTGAATTTTGAAGACTGGTTTTCAAAGCCAGCAATATTTGTCATTCCTTCGTCATGTTTCCTCAGTGGAATACGACAATTTCAGTCGTAAGACGGGAAAGCACTGGTGATTGGTCTGCAGGATATAAGATGACATTCTTAATGGATACAGGCAGGCATAACCCACTATTGCATTTACATAGTATTTACTGTCGCAAACATGCATTATGTTTGCAGAAAATGGACCACAAGATGTCCTTCCTTTCATCTTGAGCTGCATAAGCTCCTGTTATCTTGTTACAGAAAATAGTCCTTCATATAATTTTATGCTTTTATATATCTACATATTCAACTTTTTTTGAAATTAGTTTCTTTAATTATTTCAAATCAGACTCAAGAACAATATTTCTCAACCTATTGCTTATGAAAATAGAAGCGAATTTCATTAACAAAGGTACCCACACTCACAACGATTGTATATCAAAATTTGTATCAAGGGCATAATGTATAATGTTCAAAAACATACTCAAAAAGATTGAAAATCAAAAAATTTATGAATGGCAGAATGTATAATGTCCAAAAAACATACTCACAAAGATTGAATATGAAAATGTGTATGAACGGCATTACGTATAATGTACAAAATACAAAAATCGCCATTGAACTGTCAACGCCATCTGACTCTACCTGCTTCTTATTGCTTTATTAACAAATCGTCTGTGTAACCAGGTGCCTGAGCCGTCTGGCAACTTAAACAGTTGAAGACATAACCAGATCGGCAGGGCAAAATGGCTCATTAAGTCTTTGAACCCCTGCTCAACATGTCAGCGCCTTCATGGCTTACCAAACACGGAAACCCGCGGCAACCCATCCACAGTTATTCCGCATCAGAGGTTAATCCCAATTGCTGAGCGATAATCTGCGAAGGTTAATCACTTGTTTCTGGCATATTTGAAAGTGAACTGGAATAGTTGAAATGTTTGTTCACTGACACATTCTATGGATATAACATTTGTGCCAAGGTTCAATTTGATGAAAATTGTTTTATTATTGTTTCCATATTTTTGTCAATGTATGAATATTATGTTCTTTCAATGTATCTATGCGTGCTGTACTTGTTTGTAAAGTTACTTTGCTTACAATGTATTATAACAATGATAATGCATTAACAGTGCAGAGTGTTTATGACCAGATTTTCATAAAGAATACATAAATCATTTGTCATAATAATTTTGGGTGACAAAATGACTGACAAAAGTGACTTGGGTGAAACCAAACAAAAACAAAACCACAACATAGGTATTATAATGATGGTAGAAGACAATATTTTCACATAAACTGTATTATTATTTATTTCAAAACTGTTGATGTGCTCTTGAAATTTAAGTATTTGATTAGTCAAGATTTGTGAAATGGTCATTAAGTTTTATTATATAGATAGCAATCATTGTTGTCTGCTGAGGGAAGGTCACTTTATTTGAGATGTAATCAAACAGATAGCCTTAAAAGTACCATTAAATGTTGTTCTGGTGTGGGTCTTTTTGGTGAATGAAGTTCAAACTCATTAAATTAAGCTAGGGCCCTGAAACTGGGTAATTTAATGAAGATCCCATTATCTGGTAACGAGTCTTTAACTACCAGTATAATCATTTAATCTTCTTAAAATTTAACGATACCTCAAATTGCACCACACTTGCTGTCTGATATCTATTTTGTATACTTGATGGTTGGGCCAATTATGTATGAATCTTCAATATATTTTAATGAAATTAGTACTTTGACCTTATAGGACTTGGTATGTGTTTATTTTCTCACATGACTTTGCAATATTATCATTTGAATAACACTTTAACAGTGAGGTAAATCTTTTGCTGTCAGCTTTTCTTTAGGCCTATCAATTTTCGCATTACAATACTACTTAGTGTCATATACAATGTTAACATTCCGTACTTTATGACATGTGGATTGAATATGCAAATGTCATATTTCATAACAGATAAATTATCAGCTGTTACAATTCACCTTTCCACAGATTGGTCCAATCTGGATTTCAATTAGTTCAAACATCCTACTGGGTTCAATCCCCATTGGAAACACATATTATTTAAAAAGGTCGCCATTGCATAGTGGATACGATGTCCACCTAGCGATGGGGAGGTTATGGGTTCGATCCCCAGTGTGGGAGCGTTCTTTAGATCTCCCCAAAAGACACCAAGTACTGCTTCTACCCAGGCAATGGACTCTGGAGCTTCTATAAGCCTCTCTCCCCCCCCCCCCCCNAAAAAAAAGAGAAAAAAACACAACACTCAAATCCCACAACAAATTATGATGTCATTTGCATTACCCCTAACACCCAAACACCTGAATTTCTATCTAATCGGGCCTAATAAACTAAAAATTGTGGCATGATAGATTTTTTAAACATTATGAGAGTCATCCATCACTGTTCATTGTCATGGGTGACGTGAAACTTCAAAATTGGTCCAGGCCAATTATGCAACCTACAAATTATTGGCATATCGCTTACAACAAAGTGATTTTGTTATTAAAGTGTTTTTTATGCCTGCCCATTTAGTGATTACCACTTAAAAGAACAATATACCTAAAATTTTGTATTTTCGTGTGAAAACAAGTTTGAAACTTTTAAACATATATTTAATTTTATTTTAATTATTTCAATTTCAGCTATTCATTCTTTAGAAAAAAAATATAGAAACAATTCTGAAATTTGTTTGCACAAACATTTATAAATGGTCACCACAATGATATAATATATTAAAAACATAGCTCAATTGAATTTTCTTTCAATTTTTTAATTATTTACATTATTTATTCCTTTAAAAAAACATAACTGTCAATAAAAGTTTTAACAGTTATTTGGTACCAATAATGTATAGTTGTATTTAAGATTCTTGAATGAATACACTATCCTTTTCGACATGTTACTGGTGCCACTGAATGCTTCTCCTTTGCAAAGGTTTAAAAGACTGCTTCCAGAACAGGAAAAGAGCAAAAGATACTAAGTACTTTAAATGAAACCATTGTTGCACACATTTTGTTTTAGGCCAAAAAAACACATTATTTTTATGTATCCATACTATTTATGTATCCAATATTTAAAAAAATTAACAATTCTTGCAGATATCCTACATAGTTGCTTCCCTTAAGGCAAGCTTTTTTATGCGAAAACAATGTGATGTTTAAAAATACTTTTTTTTACCAAATAAAGAAAATTTTACTTTCAATTTAATAGTTATGTTCAATTTATGCTAAAATTTATTAAAATAAATATGTATAAGATTGTTATGATTACTGCATGTGCCATGAAAGCAGGCAGTATTGTCCCAAGCAGTTTTTAGAAAGGTATGGAGCCAAAATTTATAAATGATCCACTTGCTATATTTTGTGAACAACTTTCTTTCGTAAAATCAGTCTAACTCTTATGTACTGGAGTTTGATTTATATCACCTGTGTGATTTCGCGATCGTACATCTCACAATATTATATCAAAAAGCACATTGAGCACTTACAGTTGCATCTAACTAAGGTTTGATTTATGTAAATGGTATGTGATGTAATTGTCAATAATATAAGTCATAGATGTTTGATCAAAGTGTTAGATACTCAACAATTAAAGGTAATTGTGATGTATTGAGAAAGCATTTTGTAGTTATGACAGCAGCAGTATCGTAGTTTTCATTCATATAATTGTTCAATGGCAATTAAATGGCAGAAAAAATCTAGTACCAGTAATATATGTTGATTTATAGATCTTAAACTTACATAAATGACAGAGCACTTTTGAATTAGTCATATTCTTGTACATATAGTTCAAACTTTAGTTATTTTGAATCTATATATCAAGTGCTTAATTTCATTTTGTCTCTGTGGATCATTTGTTGTAATTAATTACAACAGTTATTATATAAGCCGACAAAGAGATAAATTTAAAAACAGACATAGTTAAACTGAAACATGATAATGTTTATAAGTTCATTGACACATGCTGTATTTTCCCTGGGCCCCTGTTCACCAACACATTCTTTGATTATACTTAAGAATAAAGAATAAACTTATAACCAAGAAAAATATGATCAGCGTTTGATTATATACAGGCGACAAATTTTGCTTTTATCAGAAATCTATTGTTCTGAATGAAGATTTGTGTAGTTTAAGGTGTTAAATTCCAAGTCATTTTGAACTATATTATATTATTAGAACATTACAGTTTTAAGAATTTTCTTTATTTATAGACTTAAGTCTAGGAAAATTGGTAGCTGAATACGGACTCCAGCAAATTTTGTTAATCATTCTGGCATATCGGAGGAACGTATTAATATCATAAGTCTATGTGTATACATATGAGCTTTCCTCATAATTCCAAGCATTTGATTCACAACAGGCTTTAGAGGGCCCCCTGTTGTGGGCCCACTTAAGGAAAGCGCTATCGCCCAAGTGGAAAACATATCAAAACCAGCAACAACAATAATGAAATTTCTGGTAGGGAAATTTTGGAAGTAATTTGGCTATATTTTATGATGATAATAAAATACTTAGTATTTCGGATGGCAATGTTTAGTGCATGTTTAATGATTACTGAAGTGGTTTTGTTATGAATGCATATTGAAACCACCTCCAACTTGAAACAATCGCTCTTGGATATTTAGAATATTGACCTTGGATAAAGTATGAACCTTTCATTGCCTATTAGCACCTGATTTCTTGCAATGATGGATGCAATAACATATCTCAGCAATTATTGCATTTTTTAGCTAAAGAATCCTGAGATCTAATATCGTTATATTATTAAAACATCATTGAGCATTTTTTTACGTTACAAGGAGCACAGATGCAATAAACCAACATCTTTGACAGGTCACATTAGTAAGTAGTATTTAACCTGAATATTAGGATTTGGGTGACCTTTAAATATTCAGTATTCAACCTGAAAATGTGCGTTGCATATCAATATGATTATTAGTTTTTAAAATGTGCTTTCAAACAATAACAAATTGTTTTACAGCCTCAAAGTGGCCTAAGATTGGTCTTTACCGAAAATACCGACACAAATTCCTGCTGAAACATCCATTGTTGAGGATACCTGATATCAAATTCCTGACTGAATTATACTTCATATCATCCACTGAAACCCATAGGCAATTATCAGGACCTAAGCTAGACAGCTGATGAGTCAGTGTAGCTTTCAGTTGATGGTATTCCTATATCCCTAGATTACTGTAGCTGGATTCTGGACACATGTCAGCCAGGTGAACCCACTTTTGCTTCCCCAGAAGAAGTTCACCCAGATTAACATATCGAAATATTACAGGTATGAGAAAAACAGAGAATCAAACAGTTTTATGAAAATAATCAAGTCCCACACTGCTGCTTTTGTTAGGGAGCCTCCTAAGCCAAGCTGTTGATAACTGGAGTATCATCGAGCAGGAGGCGGCCACTGGAAGACATGTGATAGATATAAGCCTCACTCTGTGAAAAGGGGTTCAATGCAGGTGCGTAAAGTGTCATCCCAGATTAGCCTGTGCAGTCCGCACAGGCTAATCAGGGACAACACTTTCCGCTAAAACTGGATTTTTTGCTAAGAAGAGACTTTCTTTAAACGTAAAATATCATATAAGCGGAAAGTGTTGTTCCTGAATAGCATGTGCGGACTGCACAGGCTAAACTGGGACGACATTTTACACACATGCATTAAACCCCCTTTTCAGAGCGCGATCCAGTTTATGAAAATAATCCAGTCCTACACCTTAGGCGAAGCTGTTGATTACTGGAGTATCATCTAGCAGGAGGCTGTGGCTGGTAGACAGGTGATAGATATAAGGGTCGTTATTTGAAGGAATGATTACCATTTAGTATATGTAGAGTGATTGGAAAAGATGCCACACATCTATACTAATAGACTTTGCTAGTCCATGTTGGGTTCTTATAATAAGTAAGATTTTTATGCATTCTGCAATATAACAATGATACAATGTTGAATCAGCACTGCTAACAGAGACACAGCAAGAAAAGCTTAATATCAAGGAAGTCACTTTCCACTTTAATGGAATTTTTTGTTTAACCCATTCATGCCTAGTTGACTCTCCCATCCTTCTAAATTGGATCAATTTATTTCCAAAATTAGGGATGTCGAGTATATTTATTTCTATATTTAGAATATTTCTTACAGAATATTTTTTTTAAGCAAACAGCACAGACCCAGATGAGACACCGCATCATGCGGCGTCTAATCTGGGTCTACGCTGTTTGCCAAGGCCTTTTTTCTAGATGCTAGGCATTAATGGGTTAAAGGAAGTTTCTTCTAAAAAAAATAATTCAGTCTATGCAGAAAGTGACACCCCTGATAAGCCTGTGCATACTGCACAGGCTAATCTGGACAACACTCTACGCACAGCATTCAACCCTAGTTTTCCCAGAGCAAGGCTCAAATAGAGAGAACATGGTCTCTGCAAAATCCTACAGACTGGACACGATGCAGTCATGAAAACCTCGCACAAGGCTTCCCCCATAAAACTTCCAGTACAGTAAATCTCTGTTAGTCTTGAAAGAACATAACACAAGCCCTTTATATGAGCAAATATCATCACTAAAGAGACAATATGGGGCGTTTTATGCCTTTGTGGAGAGTCTTAGGGACATTAAACCCTCCAGGACGAGCGGCCTTTATTTGGCTATAATAAGAGTCTGGATTTGCGGGCCATAAATTGATAATCGGCAGAAATTGATCTAGCACACACTGGCTCAGGGTCTGTCAGTAATACAGAAATGGATGCATCCATGATTAGTTCTTTATCCAGGATGTCATACAGTTCAACTTGGTGCCTAATGTGTGTATTTTGGGAAAGAAGGTTTTGAAGATGTTGGGTTGGTACGCATGTGTAGAATTGGTTCATATAAAATTAGGACAAATGTAAAATGTGTCAAACTTTTGAAATTATGTTGTTAAATATGTAAACAATCTTACATGCCCCATTGGTGCAAAAAGGTACCATGTGACATTTAATTTTAATGTCAAATGGTACCTTTTTGCACCAATGGGACGATTTGATATGAAATCAATAATGCAAATCCTATAATTGCAATGTCATGTTATGTAATAATGCACCGCAAACACAATATCGCACCATGAGGCAGTCAATTTGGCTTGATTGCTTTACTTTTTATTTCAAAAACATTTCCATTTGAGGTGGCATCCGGTCTTAATTTGAAAAGCTATTGATAGGATTTTGACAGCAGGATCCGTAATTGGAAAGACAATGGAACAATACACAGGGCAGCAATGAAATGTATTTATCGGACAAATGGGTTTTAGGCTCTCTCCGACCGTTAGGAATTGTCCAATATCCAATAGCCACTAGACACTCATTGTGATTTTCTGACTGTACTTTGTGCTAATTTTTTAATATTTTCTTAAGAATTATTTATCTTTTTTTTAATCATTAATAGAATAGAAATCACATAAATAGTCTGCTTCACTAAAAGGGTGTACTCGTGGTCATAAAATATATGTTTACAGAATATAAATGTAGAAAACATTGCCATTTAGTAAGCAAAAGAGTTGCTTGCAGTTTATTTTTATAAATTGTCTTGAATCTTACCTCGTTAAGTCTCGATTTTTTTCGCTGAAAACTGCTGCACATAAAATGAAATATTTAGACTTTCTAATTTTTATACAATTTGGTCAATTTTAAAAGCAAACAACAGTCTTGTTTATCCAATGACCTAAACCTGCAAATAAATCATTCGATATTAGGTCCAAGCCTATGCTGAAAAAACTATATAGTTAAGCTTCGGGAAATCTAAATGACACGTTCAAGATGGATACTTGTTCACAACCAATGAATATTGAAGCATGGTTTAATGATCCTTCAAAAAAAACTATTGTAAAATAATAAAACGTTATTACATCTTGGCTGATTCTGGTCCTGATGTAACCATGAAATGTAAATTATCAGTTGAAGGCCAGAGGGGCCTATCTGTCTTCTTTGCCACTTTGCTGATGACACTTTCTGGCGTTTAAGCAACAAAATGCTGTAAATACCATACCCTAGCAATAAGCGCAGTTGTTGAAAAGTCTTAAGCACTTTGCTAAGACTTTGACATATTAACGACCATATAATAGCATGTTCAAACAATCTTTCATGATCATTTTATTAAGGTATTGCACACTAAGTTAACATTTTGGACTTGAAATTATGGCCACTTTTTTTTTTTGAATGCTTTTCTGGTTGTAGTTATATTTTTACAACTTAAATAAAATAAAGTAAAATAAAATAAATTCCTGTATTTGCACGTACCGGTTATTCTTTATTAACTAGGACGTTCTAAATAGTGACTGATAAACACTATACATGCAGAGTTTTCCACACAATGGATTTTATTGCTTTATGAGCTGGTGTCAATAAAATGATCATATAAGACACTCAATAAGTGTTTACTCATTACATTTGTTGACAAATCGTGATGTACCACCTTTGTCTGTTAAATGTTGTGGATGCAGCTATCAATTTCCTTCGCTACTTATTACAATATTGATAATGTTGCAGTAAATGCAAACTGCTTCAAGTTTATCTCAACAATGTGACAATAGTTTCACAGTCATTTATGATGATGATATTGACAGAAACTGTAGGCTTAAGCTTATAAATTGTAGAGTGTGAGCAGAATTTTACAGAGTTTCTCCTTTTCTACATGCCCGCTTTTTTAAAGTTTTTTGGTCAAAGGTTAAAATAACTGCTTTGCTGGTTTTTGATTACTTTCATCTAATCAGCAATCTTGACTACAAAAATTGACCCTATTTTCTGCTGTAATGTCTAGGCTAACAACCCTTAAATGAGCAGCCAAGGGTTTCAATATTCTTGCATTGAAAAGGAGTCTTGCCGATACCCCGTGGAAAGGGACCGGGACAATGCGCAGGTAATGAGATAATGTGTCCCGGACTTAAGGGGGCGGGCTCCGTAAAGAAATTAAGGGACAACTAGACAGTGGACAGACAGAGAGCCCTCACTGTGGACAATAGGGGTCACACAGTCAATGATAGGGGGTCATTATAAACCCATCGCCCGTGAATAGTGTTGACCAAGCACCATTTAGCTAGCGACACAACTGTTGTGACTGCCAGTTTCTATTACATCTTGGTGACAAAAGAAGCAAATATGCAGTCAAAATTTGGTAATGATTTTCATTGAATCGTTGAAGAAGCTACCTTGGAAAATTGAAAGATTGTTGTCATTGAGAAATGGTCAGGCAATGTGACCGTCTTTAATGTCCTGCTGGGACCCTTATCGTAAGAGCGATCGACAGGAAGTGCATTTGTTTGACAGTTTTGTCACTTTCAATGGGAACAATAGAAAACGCTTTCATCCATTTCAAATAAATTCAAATTATTTTAAATTAAAGATCCAACATCAGGCTATAAACTATTTGCCGCGGCTGTTTGGTTGATACGTTTGATGTCTGTAGACAAATTCATGGTTTGTTTAAATGTATATTCCAAGTTCATTAGTTGTGTAATGTATGTTTATGTTGCATGCCTTGTAATTTAGGAATTATTTATAAATTTCTCAGATCTCCAGAAAATCTTCCAAGTGATGATTGAGTCAGGTGCAAGGTTAATGGTGATGTCATTTCCTGTTTAATTCTGGCCAATCAAAAGCTCCCATTTGATTTCCAGTGAATGTTCCCTGTGAAATGGTCTAATTACGTTGTCTTTCATAATAAACAGTTTATAGTTTAATTAAAATAAGTTTGGGTACACTTCAAATAATCCATATACTTCATGTGTGAAATATCTGAAAGATGATTAGATTTTTTCCTGTGGCATAAATTACAAACATAATTATAATAAGCAGACATATTATTAGCAACTGCCAATGAGCAATAGTTAATAAAAGAGTTAATGCATTCTGTCAATAAAAAACCTTGAAACATAGTAGGGTTGCACCATGTGGTTTGAAGCTATGCTAACAGTGATGCCATGGGGGGGAAGGGGGGTTGCATAAACATGATTGCTTATAAATTGAGTTTTAATTAATAAGCATCCATAACACAAGGACAATAAAATGTTATTGTAAAAGAATTATGTTATTTATAATTGTCCTTTTTTACATTAAAATGTTAGTGCTCAGATAACTAAATTAATAAGTAAATACAGTATCTCCATTAAGTTGAGTTCTAGCCTGAGCTCAACTTTACTTCAGAAAACATTAAATGGCTGTGGATTTTTTTAAATTAATTACCCTGGAATAATAATAAAAAACATACACTATCAAAAAAGTATTGTTCAAGTCGAAGGATAATAATTGATGTTATCCACTTATAATTGACTTGAACTTGCAACCTGGTAGCTTATAAGAGCAACTGTGTCGTGTATCTGATGTAAAAAATGAATAAATTTTATCAATAAAAAAACACGCAGTAATAAGTATTTGCAGATTTGGAACACCAAGCCCTATCTCAATGACATCTGATCAAGATACCGTAGTGCTCAACAATTGTGAATTTTATCTATCATTTAAAACCCAACTCGTATTGTTCAGCGACATACCTAAATTATAACGAGATCGGTAGTGTGCCAATTTTGAAGAAATTTGACTAAACCTTGAAGATCGGAGTATACATACTCATTCAAGTAAGTCAATAAGATGAGCCTCTCCCTATTAGAGACAATACCTATGTCGTTGTTATTTGTTTGAGGTTATGGAACCGAATTGAAATCTTTTGTGGACCAGATTTGGTTCATAATCTGCTGATGTGTGGGAATAACTTCAATAAGAACTAATCTTGTTTGTTTTGGTGTTGTTTTATTTTATTTGTTTATGTCAGTGTGACTTAATTATAAGAATATTGAATGAATGCACCGAAAAGACCTTCTTCAAATCTAAAGCACTTACATTCGAAAATTAAACTGTCCTTTGTTCTACTTTTTTTACGAAAATAAAATGTAGTTAAATAACCTATGATGACTCTTATAGCTTGAACGGCTTAAATCAGAAAGTAAAACAAATAATTCATGCTCAGATGCGTGAATATTTAATTCGGTGTTTAGCTAGTTACAGAAGAAAAAGGCCTCTGGCTACATCTTAATCATCTTAAAGTGAAGGCTACACATTTGCTATTTGAGGAGGTTTAATGCTAATAGCATGTTTGCGTGTGACACTAGAAAAAAAATATATACACCTATTCAACTTCCATTAAGCAGTGGAGAAAATTATTCATTTACACATCCAATGTCAACTTTTCTTCGCCCCCTCATTACTCATTTTGTTTGTATTTAATGTCTTCTGGAGATGTGTACGCTAATTGGTTAAATGCCGTCAACTGACTAAGTCCTTTTATATTGTACAAGAAATTTGTAGCATTTAGTTTTGCTTACCGCGATATTGTGATTTTTTTATTATCATACTTTTATGATCAAAATGTGGGGGTTGAAGTTTGGCTTAATGATAATGTTTTATTATTATACTTTTTACTTATAATGCGGGGGTTGGACTGCAATATAATCAGTCATAAACTGATAATTAGGGGTTAAAAAAATAAAAAAAATACACATTTCTGTGTAAGATTAAAGGCACATGCGCTGCTTTCTGACTAATAAAATATCATCATTAATGACACAACACATATAAATATGAATTGTTTTGTTAATTTAAGAAAGTGATTACCAAAAATCTTTTATAGTCTGCATTATTTAATTTATCTGTTAAATCCCCAAACCAGAGCATATTCTGCTCTAATGACACCCTATATGACACTTTGCAGTGGTGAAATAAAACCAACAAAACAATATGGCTGTAGGAAAGACATGGACAGATAATCTAGATCATTTCAGCTAGATAACTTCCATTTGTCAATCTTGTCATTTGTTAAAATCTGAATACCACCCTAACACTGGGTTTGACAAATTAAGGTGCGATCTTGTCAGTATATTTGAAATCTTTAGGCCAAACAGCAACATTTAGATAAAACCTTGTCTAATTTGTCACATCAAACAAAACCCGAGCCAGATTAATCAATTAATTTGTGAAATGATACTTTTACACATTTATTTTTGTTCAGCCATGTTTGTTTCGTTTTGTTCATTACCATAAGTAGCAACGCGAACATGAACAATTATTTGTTTTAGATGTTTTTAAAAAGGTGAAGTTATAATTGAAAAGATTGTTTAATTTATTAGCTGTCAGTTTAACACAATACATGTATTTGGCCTCTATATATACCACAATTATTTTATTTTGATATTAAACCTTAATATCCTGAAAGTATAAATTTAACGCCATATGAGTCACAATAATATTTAAAAGTGAAACACCATCTTCAGAAGCCAAGTTGTGACTAAATGCAACATAAAAGCTATAAATTAATTTGCTTGTAAGCAATCACAAACATCTCTGTTATCGCAACCACAACCAGGTGACATCTTCACAATATTTTGAGCAAAAATTCTATTACGTAACTCACTGATATCATGCTGCCACCAACCATTTTTGCATCTAATCGATTCATATCAAAGCTGGTTCCCTTATTTTAAAATGTTTGTTGCTCTTTTCCAAGCTGTAGCCCTAAAGGCTTCTCATTTTGCCTGTGTAATCAATTGAAAGCTGGTTCCCTTATTGTCATCTGTGAGTTGCTCTTTTCCTGCCTACACCCCTACAGCAGTCCCATTCACCCATAATGCTAGGGTTAAGGCCCTTTATTAGCTGGGGTTTGCGGTGCCAGAAGGCCCCTATTAAGGCCTCCATTGTACAGGGCACCTTTTGTTGGGACTGAGGATGGGTGTTGTCCTATTGAAATGGAGGCACCCAATTACTGAATTATTGGGTATTGAAAGGTGATGCTCAAGTGTTCTGTATTTTGTGTTTGAAAATTGAATGTCTGCTTCTTTGAAATAAAAAGGCATGTATCTGTATTTGAAAACTGGGTGATTTTTCCTTAAATATAGGGGCATTTATCTGTATTTAAAAACTGTGTGTTTTTTTTTTAATTATATATAATGGCATTTGTCTGTTTTTGAAAATTGAGCTTTATTTTCTTCCTTATAAATTTTGAGGCATTTATCTTTATTTTAAAACTAATGGCCTTATCTGTAAGTGATATTGGATTCATAATTTATCCATTGTCAAGAAAATCAGATACAGTAATCAACAAAAAATTGAAGCTAGTTTTTAATATTACTTTTTTCATGGCAGATCACAAAGAAAGCTATCCAGCCATGCATCCATGAGAAATTCAAATTATCTTTTGTAAATGAAGAGTCCCTTATCTATAATTAATATGGGGGTGAGACCTCCAAAATCAGCCTCAGCAGAAAACTTAATCAACTTCTTTGGAGAGAGACAGAGGGAGAAAAAAAGAGACTGGGTTCCACACGTTGCTATTGATTGCCTAGCTGATAGTGGCCCAAACTAATTCACAGTCTGGAATTCATGGTGGCATTGGAAGAACACTATATGAAACAAGCAAATTCGTTGAATTGATATCCCCAGCCAAACTAGAGCTTTGTCACAGACGTGACGTATACCCCCACATGCTGCATTGACACAGAATATATACAAAGGGCCATAACTCCGTTATTATTAGATGGTGTACGATGCTATTTGGCGTACATCATTCTCTTATCCATATATATACTCATACCAAGTTTCAATGGAATCCGCCAAAGTACTTCCAAGATATGGCTCCGGACACAAAAGTGCAGGCTGGACGGACAACCCCAAAACAGTATCCCTCCGCCTTTGGCGGGGGATAACAAGGACTCCTAGAAATCATGGGGCATTCCAACACCAGCCCAACAAGAAATATGAACAAGGAACATGACTAAAGGATGTCCTGGAAAATTTGGCAACGTAGGAGCAGGTGTAAATAAGACAAAAGATGGAATTGATAGTGGAATAGCTGCCAACAGGGCAAAGACTTAAAAGACATGGCCTTGTTATTCAGAGTACATTATAGGTTGTTGCCTTTTTGACTGCCAAAGTACTGGCAAGTGATATTGCCCCATCGACTTGATCCAAGGCATTTTTTTAACCATTTGAGCCCTACTAAATTCATATTATTTCTGTGATCTGGGCATTGCCAAAACAAAATATGAATAAAATATTTATTAACTGACATGCCTGTAAATCATCTGTTTGCTCCGGGGTAACTAAATAAGCAACAGATGCAGGGTCAAATGTGACTCTGTAATGATATAAACTTGTGTGATGCAACAGTAGGATGTCATGTCTTCTATGACAATTTTTCTATTGATATTTTATTGTTTAGGGATATATATCTTCTCATTAAGAATACATATTTAATATTCAGATTTAAGTGCAAAAAGTTCCATCAGTTTGTGTTTTTTCTTTCATGAAATCAATGACATAATGTTTTTGAAAGCAAATATATCATGAAGCCATAGAGTGTGCTCCAGTTAGAAATTAATTTGGTTTCTAACTCCACTTTTGTTTTATGTATCGCATTTAAAGTCAATCTTACTTCTTTTTACAAAATATATTTCCATATTTTTGCCCTTGTCATTGATAGTGAATTTTTGTGTAGTTTTTGGCACTATTTTTTGTGGAGTTTCTGGAACTTATTTTTTTTGTAGTTTCTGGAACTTTTGGGTGTGTAGTTTCTGGTACTGAGCTGCTAATGGTATTGTTCTAGCTAACTCTAGAGTCAATCAGGCACAGGCCCTTCTTGTGGGGATCTAACGGCAACAAATTAATCGGATTTTTCTCGATAAGTGAGCCAGTGAGCTCTGGCGTCATCAGCGAATGCTAATAACAAATTAGTAGAACGCGATCTTTTTTTCTTCACAAAAAATGTTAATAACTGAGGATATTGTAGCACAGAGAAACTCTTCTTAGAAGTTCTTAGAAGAAAAAACAACAACAGATTTTTGGGTCAAAAGCAATGCTTTAATACTAGCGCAAATAAAAGATCAGCGAAAGTTTTGTTTGATTACTTGTTAACAAATGTCCGTCACNTATGTATGCATACGTGTGGCATTATATTATCATTTTCTTACAAAGAAATGTGCTGGCTAAAGTATTTGTCTTCCATGGAAACACGAGCAAGGATGGGACAAGACCCTGGTAAAGACGTGTGACACTGATGATTTATTAATACTCCGTGCAGAAATGCGTGTGGTACTTTTTGTCTGTATTCAAATGAGATGCTTTCAGTCCCCAAGTGCATTTGTCTACATTTTCATAAGGCTTCACCCTCGGCGTATCTGCTGCCTTTTGTATTTGAAATGTATACCCTTTAGAAAATATCTATGCGGTGTCGAGTTCCTGCTTGCCTTAATTTAATTATAGTAAGCTGAAAAAGGATGAATCTGATTGTATTCCTGATACTTTTCTCCAGTGAACAACTCCGATACCATCATCTTTCACCACCAGAGTTTTGAGCAAATTTTTAGCTCGCTTCATGACAGCTTTGGGCACCCTAATGAAATTCAACATGCTGGTGAAATTCAACGTCCCTATTTAGTTATGTTAAACCGGCTTTGCTTGTAAATTTGGGACCGATAATGGCTGCTAATCATGATAATACATCTCTACATCTCGCTCTTCCACTGGGCTCGCCATGTATAGCGGGCTATTTAGTCATAATTAGATGTTTCGTCTGATAAATCTTAATATAAGTAACCCTATAGTTGCTATATCTTTGATTGTGCGATGGATATCTTGTATGTTTCTAACAGATCCTTGAGTCTGATTGAATTTAAATGCCTCGGTTTGTCTCTGCGTGGTATTTTAATGTTTGATAAACTATTGTAGGAAATCAACATGGGCTGGATCGGATGATAAACTGAATCAATGTACATATGTCGCAGATATGTTTTTTTATTGAGTGTGTTTTTTTTTGCCATTCCTGATTGCTAGCTATAAACGAAAGAGAT
>VMBQ01000627.1:114607-199165 GCA_007657795.1 Dreissena rostriformis
ACGAATTAGTAAAAAATGCACTTTGAAGACTGTCAATTCCCAATTATTTGCAAAAAATATATTATAAATTATATTAACACAGCTCATGAATATATAGCAATAATTTCTAAAGCAAGTTTTGATCAAGATTTAATTAACAAAATATCAACACCTTAATTTCAGAATGTAAAGGAAACAGTGAGAAAATTAAGCGCATTTTTATTTGGTGTCTGGTTAACGACATCCAATTTATTATTCATTAAAATGTGGACTACACGCATTGATGTTATGAAAACAGATTGATAAATACAAGAAACAACGAAAAAAGCACAACCCCTATCACATATCATTAAAGCTACACGCTTTGTGATAAAATACAAGTTACAAGTGAAGTAATTGTGGCCCTTATGTACGACAGAAGTTATGAATAATTTATCAGAACTCGATCACATGTCTTTAAGTTTCTGATGTTATCAATAATTATCGTGTGATGATTATGGACCAGCCCAAACTCATTTGCATATTATTATTTTCAAAAACATGGTGAAGATCATGTTACAAATTAAAACTACATGTTACATCAAAGCATCAATGATACAGTTTGACCCCAAATACCAACACATTGGAAGAAAGTGGTGACAGATTTTCTTACATTTACTAATTGAGCCGCGCTCTGTGAAAAGGGGGTCTAACCCTTTGAGCGCTGGAACCGGATTTTGAAGGCCTTTGCAAACAGTTTGGATCCAGATGAGACGCCACAGAACGTGGCGTCTCATCAGGATCCAAACTGTTTGCTATTCTGATAGTATTCTTTAAAAAAAAATCAAAGAAAATGCTAATTTTAGAAATTCAGCAGACAACATTTTAGCAGACGACAAATTTCCCAGCATGCAAAGGGTTAAAGTGTCAACACAGATAATCCTGGGAAGTCCTCACAGGCTAATCAGGGACGACACTTTCCGCTTTAATGATGTTTTTCTGTTTAAAAAAAGTCCCTTCTTAGCCAAAATCCAGTTAAGGCGTAAAGTGTCGTCCCTGATTAGCCTATGCCAATTTCATTATCTACATTTACGTCTCATGGCTGTAAAGTGTAGTCATTGATGCTGTTGTGGTAAAAGGAATTTAAGATTTAAGATTGAATCATATTTGTTAACTGACAATGCGCCTAGTGCTGAAAATTATAAATGTTTTGATATTATCAGGACTGATTGCAAATCCTCAATTACGGGATTTCATAAGCTCATCATTTTGAATAAAGCATTTAAAACAGTTAAGACAAAAGTGACAATTTGAAAAGCAAAGTCTCAGGTGCAGGATTGGAAAAATAATCACTTCTTTAATTGGTTTGCCAGTTTAAGAAAAACATGTGCCATGTTCAGACCTAAGCCTGCAAGTATCAGGTTGGCCTGAAGCCATGTTTTATGGCCATACTTTGCTCACACTAGAAACACCAAAACTGCCATTGGATCCTTACTTATCCTTGATTTATGTTGCTGAATTTTCATAAAAACAAGCTGCAAAGGTTTCATGTGTTGGAATGGATCTCCATTTTGTCTGCAATTAATTACTTTTCAAGGTTTTCTTTATATGCTTTTTTCAACCATGATTAATTATACACCATTGTGTCAAAACTTTCTGATGTATGTGTCTGAATTTGATAGGTTTTCCCTATATGTTATTTTAAGACCTTCAAAGAGAGTGCTTTTTCAAATAACAGGATGAATTTCATAAATAATATGGTCATGTGTTTTGTTTTTAATTATTTTAATAAGAAATCATTTTTAAAAATCAACAAAAGAAACAATTTGGAACAGTTACCTGTAGGTAAAGAGTAGAAAAGAGATTAAAATTACCAACCTACTCACAGCAGTTACCTCCCTTAGCAGTTCGAACTAACCACTGCTGTCAAAAGTAACATACCTTTTTTAAAGCTTTATTAATTGCATGCATCTCATTTTAATATTCTGTTTATTATGACAAAGGAGACTATTTTGAAGTAACACAAGTCAGTTTATATGGAGTTTTTGTTTCCGTTACATTGTAGGGGCATAATCTATTAGGTCAATTTCCCTCAGACATTATATTTCATAAAATACACCATATTCCGAAAAATGACCCTACCCCTAGAGTTTTTTTATTTTCCCTTTATGAAAATGTTTATCCCAAATGCCCAATATATTTCTATATTAAAAAAAGAGGATCAATTCCCAACCCATAATAATAATAACAATAATAATAAAGATTACTATACAGTCATAGTAAGACCAATATACAACATTATCATTATGCATACTTATAAAACTTGGCAGTGCTCCATTTAAATTGTAAAATTACTGCTTAAAGAAATGATATTTACATGACTATGTAACAAGACCTCAATTTTTGGTGTGCTTTTTTGAAAAGAATGTAGTTAGCAGTCTATTGGAATTGCTCAGCGAATAAAGTTTCATAAAAACCTGCTGATTTATCAAGCGTGTATCGAATTGCGAATTCATTACTTAAGACTGTCATTCAGTTTTTGCTTGTTTTTGTTTTATACAAGACGGATGGGTCATAGACCCCACGCTGATTGTCACAGTGCGTTTAACTGCACTAATTCGAGCCCTGATCGGACCGTTGATAGTGTCGAAATTAACAAAGACAATGTCTATCTTCTATCAGTTAATGTTCTGTAAACAAAAATGTAATATCGTGGATTGCATTACAGTGATTTCAGCATTTTTGTCTGCAGATTATTCTCTGCAAGTCAGTTTTCAGACGATTGGAATTTAATTCTCAACTGTAATGAATATTATTATTAATAGTATAATAGTTGAGACCTTTGATAAATAATGGTAAAAGTTGGGATTATCTCAAGCAGAATGGTAGGGGGCGAAGGGCCATCCATTTTATGACTCAGCTTTTAATACATGGCCTAACCTTCCATTTTCATGCCCTAACCTTTAAAATGTCAAAATCCATCAATATATGGCAAAGTTATAGCTGAGACAGGAGGCTTCTCACAGACATACGGACAGATGGACCGTGTGAGTGCTATATGCCGCCTCCTTTGAAGGGGGACACATAAAAACTAAAAGCTCTCTTCCAAAAACAGTTTTTTACAGAGTCTAACTCAATATGGCAATAATTTGGGGTTGTCCCGTAGACAATTTAAATGAAACAAAATTATGTGTCATCAAAATGAAAGAAAGAGAGACTATCATATATGGGATAGAAAATATACTGTTGCTGTTATCTGCATACAAATGTGTCAAATTATGCATATTTTTTTTTAAATTGAGTTAAAAAACAATTTATGCAATCCAATCAGAAACATAATACTAAGTGACTAAGATAAGGCAGTAGATTGTATAGGAGTTATGTGGTATCAGGTTTGCCAAAGATAGCTCCTCGCTGACATTGCTTGACAACATGATGACACACTTGGCAACAGGAAGTTGAACTCTTCAAAATGGAGATCAGTTTAAGTGTAATCTCACAAATGGAGAAAACAATGGTAGAAATCTTGCAGGTAAATCAGACTCAAAACCAGATTGGTACTTCAGAAATCTTGATAAAAATATCAAGGGCCACATTTCAGTGACAAGACAAATTCTTAAGGACTATTTTTGTTCTGATCTCCTTTTTTTTCATCTATTTAAAATCTATAAATTGTGAAATTAAACCATTAAAAGTCTGTGAACATTACATTGTCATGCAATAAATATATGTCATCCAACAATTAATATCAAAATGTCTTTGAGGAAAGTAGATGCTTAACACTTTTATGTATGATGAATAAACCAGATATTATTGAAATAATTAATTTTGAGTGTTGGATGTGACAACATCAGGCAACAAACTCCTTGACAACTGACTTTTAAGCCCAAAGTAGTTTAAAATAAAATATATATCTACTTACCAATTATTTACTTGTAAAATAGTTAATCCCGTATCTTGTGCTAATTGTTTCTTTTGTTCTTCAGACGGATATGGATGCTGAAAAAAAAGAAGAAAATATAATATTTAACAAATATATTAAAAAATATGTAAATTGCTCTAAAAACATGCCATTATATGCAAAAAGGCCTTCGGAATAGGGAATCTGAAATCCAACAGAAAATTATTTGGGACATTAACTTCAGACTTTTTATTTAAGGCGAGGACAAAGTGGATTTGTCCTTAATTGTTTCCATGGAGACAAAATACATTCTTTGACAAAAGGCGGGCATGCATTCTTGGATTCCAGGAAAAATGTGTCCCACACAAAACCTTGAAGCTGTTCTGTGCATTTCTGCTTGACTTGAAACCTGGATTAAATATGATGAATTTGTTTGTCATGAGAAATGTGTTTGATTCTTTAACAGGGTGAATTGCCCTTTTTTAACTTTAAAGGACAAACTATCATAGTACATGGTTTGATCGAAAAAAAAAATGAACATTTTATAATACAAAATGAACCTTTAAGTTAAAACATTAAGGAAGAATGTTGTTTGAAGAACAAAACGCACAATGTTACCAGTATGTTGATTTATAAACAAATCCATTAACAGTCTTTGTCTTTTATGTATCTAACAGTGCCTTGATTGCAAAAGAAGCTTCTAACCTTCATGACCTTAATTGTCATACACTAGAACATTGTGCACCCTCACTGACTAACCTGAGAAGGTTACGTAAATAAAACAATTCACCAACAAATAGTACAATATTTCACCTGCAACATTATTTAAATTTGACTTTGCTTTGATTAAACAACAATCTGTTGTTTTTAATTGTTGAGTGACTTTGCTAATAAAGCTTTGAACAATGAGTTGGCTGTCATTTGAAACACAATGGTCATCAGGGCAATCAGCTTTGACTGCGTGGACACTTGACACAATGGAATAAGTCTAAGACATGATGCAGCCGTTTTCAAAGACATAAAATCTTACACTTCAAAAGACTTGCTGATTTGTGATGTGCCAATGCCATTTCATCAGCTTAAAATCCTGCTTGAAAAGATTATGGACTGGGCAGAATATTGTTCCCAGTTTACCCAGAAACCTGGTTGGATCTTGCCTCATTAAAAACAGAAGATCAATATTTAAAACAAAAGTCTGGAAAACATAAATCTTCAGCCATGGATGTTAATGGTTCTTGTGATCAGGAAAACTCAAAGGCTAACAAGGCATTGTCTCAATTGTAAGTTACCATTTCTTAGTTGTTCTCTGGCATGGAAGGATCGATGACCAATTTTAGAATTTTAGCGGTAGCAAAAGGAAGTGAATTCTGAATTTGATATAGGCATGTGCACGTTCAATGGCATGCCCACCAGCGCACACACATAAATAATTCCGTTTCAATTGATTTCGTCATGATGATGTACAATTCTAATTGGATAGTTAATAGATCAAAGGAGGCAATTTGCCAATCAAAATGGTCCTTAGATTGGTACTAGGGTGCTGCAATGTCGATCGTTATTTGCCTGATAATCGTTAATTATTTAGACTTCAGTGAACGCGAAATATTGAACGACTTTACTTCAAATACATACATACATAAATTCACAGGCAATACATATTTCACTGATCTTATTAACACTGTATTATGTGAATAATGTTAGAATAAGACCTCAAACTTGGAAATGACATCATTTAGGTGATTTTCATGTTTACTGTTTATTTCATGTTCAGAATGTATTTTTGTAATATTCCATCTATACTTTTCGTATAATAAGCAGTTTTCCATAATTTTTTAATTAACAGTGAATGTATTATTTAATATTTTAACCGTATTTTTAAACTGTGTTTGTGCTCCCATGGGCACTGTTTTATTGAAATATTTTTTAAGGATAAAAAAATCCAATGAAACATCAAGTTTCGTAGTTAAAGCAATTTAAATGATGCCGTTATATATGCAAGTGTCTATTTTACTTATAATTTGTCAAGATTAATAAATACAATTGGTAAAACTACAGAATGGGGGATACATTGTTGGAAAAACACAGTTTATTCCAAGATTCATGTCCAACTTTACATAATAATATGTTTTATTTAACTTTTAATTTTGTTTGGTGAAATATTTATTTAAATATTCCGTGGGAGAATATTACCATTACAAAAACAGCTGCCTTTGTAGTACAGAAAATGTTACTATTCTGCTGGGTGAAATAAAAAACACAAGTGGCATAGCCTGTGTAATCATACAATTTTATTTCGTGTGAAATAAAATTACCGCAGCAGAAATTTTATTTGTTATTTATTATTCCCTTTTAACAAAACTGGTTATTTCATCACTGCAGGCACGTTAACTGGCAAACATTATGGAAATAAAATGTTATGATAGTTTAATTATTACTCTCGTAATTGCAACATCGGATACTAAAAGAAAGGGAAGTAATATTAATTTTTAAAATGAGCGTTTGCTTGATTGTTTAATTTAACCCTGAAAGTTGCATATTAAAATTAAGTATTAAATTGTGTTTATAAATTAGGTATAACTTATCATTTGGGCATGATTTATTTAAATCCAAAGTAATAGCAGTTTTAAACTAGATACAACTTGTGACCAAGTTTGGTGAAGATCGGATGAAATTTTGGGACAGACCGACAAAGTGACTCCTTTAAGCCCCCATTACCAATGGTAATGGGGGTATAATAAAAACAAAAATGTGTAAATGAAGTCAAATAAAAAAAAGGAAATACACTAAAGTTAGTTAAAAAAAGCAAAAGTTGTGACATCTACCGGTATTGTTATAGACATATTTTTGGGGTGTTTTCAAATGCACATAATTATCTCACGGGTTTGATCCCCAATGTGGGAGCGATCTTATGATCTCTCCCAAAGCTCGAGAGCGTTTCTAATCAGCAGTAAGTACTTTAACCCTTTGAGCGCTGGAACCGGATTTTGAAGGCCTTTGCAAACAGTTTGGATCCAGATGAGACGCCACATAACGTGGCGTCTCATCAGGATCCAAACTGTTTGCTATTCTGATAGTTTTCTTTGAAAAAAATCGAAGAAAATGCTAATTTTAGAAATTCAGCAGACGACATTTTAGCAGACCACAAATTTCCCAGCATGCAAAGGGTTAAATGCAATTCAGCTAAAATAAATAGGTTTAAACTACATAATTATCTAATGATAAAGTCCCTCTCATGATGAATTTTCTAATTCTGACTGGACGGTGAAATCTGGCAATGGACACCAGAAAAGAACTCCTGCACATTGCCTGTCATCCAACAGCATTCACAGTTCATATTTCGCCACCTTGGTACAAAAAGGTACCATTTGCTATTGAAATTTAATGTCACATGGTACCTTTTTGCACCAATAGGGCAATATGCTTTGAGCTCTATTGTCCAAGTGCCTTACTGGCACTCAGTTATGGAACTCTGACTACACAGTGCAATCTGGGAATGGACTTCCAGAAAACAACTGCACATTGCCTGTCATCCAACAGTTTTCACGGTTCATATGGTCTGCACTCTATTGTCCAAGCGCCTTACAGGCACTCAGTTATGGAATTAAGGAGACAGCTTGCTCCGGTCTCTGGGGGCACAGAATTATAGATCAACATTGATTAACCCACACTGAACTGTGTTAAGAGTTCCACATATTGGCATTGGTCAATGCATGGATACAGGCGCCATGTATTTGGTGATGTCCGGGTTATTCATGGACAAAAATACTTGTCATAAAGATATTTTTTCTGTATATTGTCTGCACTTCCTTGACATGGGTGTTTATTTGTTCATTTAGAGTTTTCACTGTTATTATAATACTTTTTACTTGATATATTCTGATCCTTAAAAGAATTGCATGGGTGTTTCTTTGTTTATTTGGAGTTGTCACCGTGTTCAAGAATTGTTAAGTCATATCACAATGGACAGTTACCCAAGTTCATTTTGTACTGTTTATATTCTATATACAATGTTAACATTTTTGCAATTTAATCACTATTATGAGGTCAAGAATATGAATGATTTTTAAAGCACTAAATTCAGGCACTTACTAATATTAATGCTAAATTTGTGGACTCATTACTGTATTATTCTTAACAAAATGCTTCATTACAGTTAACATAAAAATAATACTAAATTACCCGCACGGATAACACAATTATCTTAACAGATATCTCACATCTAGGCATGCAATCTGATACATTTGTCAATAATTAAAAACAGCCATTGTTCATTACTTTCATATTTCCAATACGTTTCCCTGCAAAATTGGTAAAGCTACATTATGTGCTTCAGTAACCCATAGGAAATGGAAAAATACGATTTTGAAAAGAGATACTCTTCATCAGTGGAGATAGAAACAGTCCATGAAGATCTGTACAGGAAGTTAAATAAACATGGCAGAAGAGCAAGAGTGTTTGTTTTGTCAATTGAGCCGGTCATTTTGACACTGGACATTTAACTGGACATAGATTAAGCACACCGTCAGGTGCCAGACTGGTCAGTTTTAATGATAGCCCCTGTCGGGGAAAGGTGATTTTAACATCCCATGGGCCAGTGCACTTGTCAAAGACTAAATGGTTATTTGACCATGCTGGCATTAAACATGCACATGGGAGCTCTGCTGTAAACACCTTGTTAGCACTGGCCTCTGCATAGGAATTCTTTCCATATTCAAATATTATGTTCGTTTGTAATTACAAATCTTCTTTAACTTAAGTAAAATGCTACTCAGTTTATATCTCATATCATGTATGCCTCAAGCCCTGATAGACATTATCAACTAGACTATGATAATGCAGTTAAACACTCAAATAACATAAAGTCAACATTTGAAGTGGTGTACAGTTTTGGCGGGTGGTTGAAGAGTTTTAGTTGACATGTTCACACAAAGTTGTCACCGTCCTTAACTAGTTGTGTTACACATGACAAGATACTGCAAGTCTGAAGCCTGTCTGTTTTTTATCTGTTATTTGACCGAAGTGGGTTTGTAAAAAATATTTCACTGGGCCTCAGAAGCAAATTTCAACAGGTTCGCTTTTTATAATGGCTCAAACTTCTTGTATAGATATCGAGCTTATTTGTTTTTATTGATGCATTTGTTGGTCATGACCTTGTCTGTATAATAGCAATGGGCCATAGAAGCAAATGTCAACAAGTTTGCTTTTTATAATGGCTCCAACTGATTGCTGCAATGAAAATTGCAAATTAATTTATTTACTTCTTGTATAGATATTGAGCTTATTTGTTTTTATTGATGCATTTGTTGGTCGCAGCCTTGTCTGTCCAATGAATATTTTTTTTAATTACATAATTGGTTGTAAAGGTTATGCTGTTAAATGTGGCAGGGCCTGGTAAATTTTGGATGATTAAATTTGACTGATGGGTCAATTAGAAAGCTCAAAAGCATTATTGAAAATAATTTAAACCATTAACATTGTCTGACAACCAGTGGACAGATATTCTTGTAAATTTCCATATTTAGATGACACCTGAATGGCGCGAAGTCATGGCTGTTTTAGGTGCGCTGAAATTTTAATGTGCTGTGAGAATAGGAATAAATGGGGCTTGAAATGGACATTAACAATTGTATGGGGGCATTTTTGTGTCCCTTAAATGGTGTAATTTAGTGGTGGTGAACCCTGACGCCTGCTCTGTAAAGGGGCTACAAGGGGGCCACAGAGATGATAGTTATGGGACTTTGATTGAAATCATAAGACAATAAACGTCTGAATTGGAGAAAGGCAGATTTCAAAAGTGAATTGTTAATTGGGAAATAATGTGAGATCCATGGGGTGTCCACTCTTACTGGACAATGGTGAAAGTTTGACCACTCCTGGACACTCTGGTCGGCACTATTTATGGCCTGCGGTCATTGTGCCTGATTTATGGGTCATTCGTGTGAATTCAGCTGATACTTGGATTCAGCCTTGTAACATTTTGTGCATTTACTAATTAATATTGAATTATATAACCAAATTTCTTTTTTTAATTCACCAGTATATGTCTACCAATTTAGCGGCCAATTTGTCTGCAATGTAATTGCGTTCATGATACTTTTTAATATGTTGATATTTACTATTATATATACAACCAATAAGTCCCAGTAGTTACAACGTAACAGCAATTTCTGGATGGTTTAAACTTACAAACTTGAATTGTGTGCATATGACCTTTTATGGGTGTGAGAGGAATCAAACCTGCCTAAATTAAGTCTTCTGTCAAAACATACACTTAGTGTTGTACAACCCTCACAGTGCGCGGGTTAAATGATTTTAATTGGAGGTTAATGCAAGTGTTTGAAAAACCATTTGGCACTAAAACGAAGAGCTTTAAGTAAGAGACCTTGAAAATTTGCCTTTTTAAGTGCACCATGCACTGTTTATTAAATATTGTTGTATGGTAAGAAATAAAATGATGACTTGGCGTAATACCAGCCTTCAGTTGAAAACTTGAATGCCATTGAGCACTCTCATGATATTTAAATATTTGCTTATTTCATTTGATAAAGAAAGAAGTTTGTATGTTAACTTGCAATAAATGTCAGTCTTGATGATCCGGTTTGCAGGTTTTTGTCAGGTTTTATCATGAGTTGACTTTCGTTGACATTTTTGTTGTCCTACAAGTGCAGTCTTACTGCTGCGTAAGATTGGGGAAGGATTAATAACGCTTTTAGTACCAAGTTCTGCTCTGTTTGCTTGTTTTTATATCTGTCATGCGCAGGCTAAATGTTAATTGTTATCCAACTTGTGCGCGTCTGACATTGATTTGTTATAATCATTGGACAAAGTCTAATTTTTCTTAAAAAGTTTTGCTTGAAGTGATATAACTTTTTTTTTAGCAGACACAAGAATATTCTTTTTACATTAAAAGAAGTCATACAATTAATGTTAAAGAGACTGTCTGTAAAACCATACCTGTGTGTGAATCTCAAAGTTTATGATGTGCCAGAGGCTTGCAATATGTCAGGCCCTGGAGTTTATCCTAGCATTGGAACCTAGTCTACTTACTGTGACAAATTTTGAATTTTTATGAGCTGCAATTTCCAGCTTTCTTATTTTTACTGAAAAATATTAAAGTTTGATGTGGAGCCCCCACACGCTGTCCGGTATGGTGACCTGTGACCCACTAAGCTCACATATGCCTCTAGCATAAAGATTGTACCCAGAGGAAACACAACCCACTTGTTGCTTTATTATTATGTTGTGAACTAAATAAAAGATATATACACACCATGTAACTTAAATAAAACGTTATGAAATATTACTTTTATTTTTTGTTTCACTGATCTGTCCCATCTTGTTTTTTCAAAATCTCTTTTTTCTAAGCAAATGGAGATTTTAAATAGCCATGGATGTAACATGACTCATTTATCTGAGGAATGGGTCACTGGTGGACAGTATGAAAATTTAGAACATGATGAACAGGAGCAGTCACAGATATGACTGATGGTGTGAAAACAGGGTGTTGGTTTTGGTAGAGGTATAATGGCTGATCCCTTAATGCTCTATGGCCCGATTATGAGAGATTATACCGTGCAATATTATAAACCGTTATGAAATATTGGGTACTGGAACAATGGATACCGCTTTTGGAGTAAGGTATTTCATTGACTTGATGACAATTTATAACTTCAGTCTTGACATGTTGGATACATTTTAAATGAATAAGTTCACAGGATGATAAAGCTACCAAGTTTTATAAATTGTTTGATAAATCTTGTACGATTATTATTTCATTATTTGTGTAAACTTGTGTTAACAAATGAAAAATGTTCCAACCGGGTTCAATCCCTGTTCATGGCACATGTGACCTTGGTTGGTGATCACCATATGGGACAGGTGGGGTTTCCTCCGGGTACTCTGGATTCCCGAAACAGGACAAGACCTCAATAACATTGATTGCCTCTCAGTTGGAACTAAATTGCTGGAAATTGCGGGATGATACAAATTTATGCGACCTTTCATGAGTCTATCAAGAAAATTATGAAACAGTTCTGTGACACATTCCAGGTCTTCACATAATGCAACCTTGAGCGCAGGAGGACTTCATAAACTTCCAAATACACACACATTATCTAACGTAGTAAACAAAACTATAAAAAACAAAAACATTAATGCAAACTTACAGTTAAATGTTGGAAGAGCCATGCTCTCATAATATTTGTAGCAACTTTTGGAAAAATGCCCCGTTTCTTTTGTCGTTTGGGGTTTCTATCTTCGCCATCCTCGTCCGCAGTTCCCTCCCCTGATCCAACACTGTTGTCTAAGCAGTCTCCTGAAAAACAGAGAAATGTGGATGTCAGTGAGTCTAATGTGACAACATTTTTATGAGATGAATAATATCAAGAAAGTGTCTAAAGATATAATGCGGTTGACAATGTCATTGTTGTTAAATTAAAAACCATCCCAATTATTATGTTTCTCATCCAATTCTTAACCATCCCCACCATTATCTTTCTGATATTATTCAAGGTCAGCTGTTATTATTGTTATTTATTTAAATGTAAATTATCATTTATAAGTTCATATAATTTAATTTTGTATGGCCATATGATGACTTTCTTTTTTTCCAATTATTAATGAACATTTTATTGATAAAGTTATATCATATTAACCAAATACAGACAACAACAGAAACAGCCACTGGAACGATGAAATAAACAACTTTGAAAAAATAAAGAGCACAAAAATTACCTCCCTTCAATGGAAACAAACTCAGTGTCAGAAAAAAGGAAGAATAAGATAAACTCCAGTCTCCTTTGTGAAAAAAACATTCTGAGCTAAACGGTATATATCCATTTCAGCAAACCATTCCCCTCCATGTAAACATAGAGTAGATGGGTAACCCATGTTCTTTTGCGATAAAAGTTTCCTGACATACAGCTAGGCAGATCCTTAAAACAGATATGCAGGATCTGTTAGACTCCACGAAGTGACCTGCTTTTAACCATCAAAAAGTTCACATCATCACATTTATGCTGCGCTCAAATTTCTAACCCATTAAATTTGATAATTACGATAAAACTCTGGTGGGGTGTAACCACATGCTTAGCTCAAGCCGGCGCTTGTATGTTAACTAAACAGATGCCCTTTTCTGTGACTGTGAAAAACAGAAGGTTTTAGTGGTGAATTCCTCATCGTAAAGTCAGGAATTTGTGAAAAGTGTATACCTTAATTTAGTTTATTATGTGTTTTATAGCACGTTTTAGGTGCTATCAGGTTTACCTCATAAAAGTTTTTGAGGACAATTGTTAAGCATCATGTTACTCATACAGAGAGACCTGCAAACCTCCAAATCCCTGAAACTTTACACTAATTTCAGTTTAATGACCAGATTTTGATTCATTTGATATGTATCACAATGTTTTTGGCCCTGATGTGATGGGCCGTCGAACAATCAGTGTCCGCCGAAATCGACTAGACGTGTGACAAGTTTATTTTGAAGCAGCCTCGAAATGAAATCCAGTCATTTCGAGTTTTGATGGCGTTTTTTCGATTTACACGAAGACTCAATTCTAGACGAATTGAAGTGCGGGGCTTGAAATAATGAATAAATAGACAGTAGGCAAAATCAGACAAATATGATTGATGGCGGAGTGATTTCATAACTATATTTTTCCAATCATCTCCAGAATTCAATTTGCTTGGGTAATTGGCAGGGAACAATTGCAAATTAATTACACCATTCTCAGTTTTGGCCTGGTATCGGCACAAAAATCCTGCGTTGGAATAAAGCCTTGGTCTGCGCTGATTTAATAAGCTCGGAACAAAACTATTCCCATACTCTTGTTTTCTGAATCATTTATCCATTTATAGGGGAAAACTGGGAAATTGAATAAAGGGTTTCTTTATCCAAACTCTTATACCGTTTTTTTTAAAGAGCGTAGTTCTGCTCATTTCACTATGCATATGTTCATTGTATTTTGTTATAAATTAATCTTTTCAACATCTGAAAGATTTATTATACTTTTTTTTCTTTCAACATACCAAATCATTCTATATTTATTGGTAGCCTGTTTACATATAATAGATAATAAATGATATTATTCATAAATTGATGGCTATTATAATGTTTAATTTGTAAGCTTCGGTAAAAAAAAAATGAATTTCAAGGAAAAGTTAAACTTATGAATCAATACAATTTTACATTCATATTATGTAAATTTGGCGACATACAGTCCCCATCAGGCTTGGTGGAAATGCTTATTTTAAAAAATGTGTTCACTTTCTTTCGAAAAAGGTTCAAATCATGGCTTGTATAGTACATCTCAAGTGATTCCTGATACACAGGCCATAAATTGATTTTCAGGGAATACTAATTATATGGGCTGATTAGTAATGATTAGTAAACATGTAATTTGATTATGGTTGACTTTTCATTTGTCCCGGCCCATCTTTTCTAAATTTCAGGTGTTAAATTGGGTATTGTTCTCTACCATTTTTCTCCTTATATGGTGTTTTTAATTATGATTGTTCGTTATTGCTGTGGATTTTGGCATATGGTTACCCTGGTGATGATGGTAGTATTCCTGTTAAGATGCTAATTTAGTCAGTCAAGACAATATGGTTGAAGATTACTTTACAACTTCTGAAGCACAGTAGATTATAAGACTAACAAAATAGCCTCACTTGCCTTTAGGCATGGTAATAGTATCAATTTTCGTTTTTCGAAAAATTGAATGACAGTACAAAGAGATATCTTGGGAAATGTAGGCACATATACTGTTTTTTTAAAGATTTTTTTTTCTTTTATGTACTTAGTACATCAGTATGCACAAAAACGGTTAAAACTTACATTGATGTTTATGATAGACGGAATTGATAGGTTTAGATTTATAATTATTGTAATATCCTTTCATGCAAAGAAATATGAAAGACACAAATTAACTTTACACTATCATTTTTGCATGCACATATAATACAATATGTGTTATATTAATTATAATATAAAAATAAAGTTACAAATCAACAAGTGATGTGTTTGTGAAACACTATGTCCCCTTTTGAGCCATTTTGACCCATATATTTGACCTTTGACCTTGAAGGATGACCTTGACCTTTCACCACTCAAAATGTGCAGCTCCATGAGATACGCATGCATGCCAAATATCAAGTCACTATCTTCAATATTGCAAAAGTTATGGCCAATTTTAAAGTTTGTGCAAACAAACCAACAAACAAACAGACAGGGCAAAAACAGTACGTCCCACAGTAGCTATAGACTGGGGACGACTGGGGGACATAAAAATAATCTTTGATATTTCCATTAGAAAAGGAGCCAGTCATTGTAATATTTGTTAACCTCTTAAATAAAATTGTGAATTTACAAGCTGAAAAAGTATATTGAATGTGCACATCAAACATATTTGTTTAAAACCAAAATAAAATACCAGTATTTCAGTTACAAGTAACATCAGATTACTTTGTAACACAGTTTTATTAAGACTGTTTCTCCTATTTCAATTAGGTATGCAAGTCAGAAAATATTGAAAAACTCATTTTTCAAAGCCAACCCCTATGAGTTACTAGCCATCATTATAATATTAGCCTATTAGCATTTCTTAATCAACTTATTTGCTGAAAGATTTTCGGCAATCACGGAGAATTTTTCCAATCCAAACAAGAACTTTGAAAATTAGATGGTTCATTTACAAGGAATGGAGAATTTTCATTCCTTCATTAACCCCTTTACAGCCTAAAGACATAACAGATGAGAGGCATGTTGCAAGAGAAAACAATTCAAGCCAAAATATGGTGGTATGAGTAATTTCTTTTTTCTCTTCTCTTTCTGTCTAGTCCTGTAAAACTGGGAAAATAATTGTTTGGTGATTATTTACAATTTTCTTGTAATGAATGTATTTTTGTTTATGATTATTGTGAAAGGTTTTTAACTAACTATCTAAGTACCTAAATAGCTAACTACCTAACTAACTAACAAACTAACTTACTACTTACTTTCTTACTTACTAAATATATAATTGATTTAATATATTTATTGATAAAATTATCTGTTAAAGGGTCCATAAGTTACCGTTGAAAGAATTATACTACACATCAATAACACACCAATTAACATGTATTATATACATAAATAAAACCTTAACAACAAATTTCAAAAATAAATCTAAGAAGTAATGCGGATCTATTAAAATTACGAAATAACCCTAGTTACTAAAGTTCATTTTAAATAAACATATCAAACTAAAATTGCAAAAAAGAAACCAATATGAAATCTTGTTAGCGCTTACCAAGACTTAAAATTCAGCCATTTTAACTAGCTCATTAAACGACACCAGTTTAATGTGATAACAAGTAATATCAGGCATTGTGTGACAATGCCAGGAAATGCTCACGTGTAGAAATTACCTCAAAAGCCTCATATATTATCCAACCAACATGTTTAACAAAACCTGACACTATCCTCAGAAGCCTTAATGATTTCGACACAACAATGCTTAGTGTCAGTAGGGGATAATTTATATCTTTAGAACCGATTTGCACCAAGAATGTGAGGAAATACAAACAAGGACAGTCATTCTCAGTCCAAGATTTAAGATCTAATTGCAACTTAAATACAATTAACATAAAGCATATAAGAGATGTTAAAGTAACATTTAACATTTTTGTTCCTTTGAATAATAAGTTCAACATGAAGATATCTTAGGTAATTAAGGGATTTTCTATCCAATGTCAATGTTCATTTCAAATATATAAATACATTTTGTGCATATGCTTTATAACTAAAAATACAAAACAAAAAAAATATCAGAATAAATGTATGGCTCATTTTGATCACGAATTAATCTGTAAAATTATGAAAATACACAATTACCTCTGTCATATGTTTCGTAATCCGCCATTTCCTTTTTCAACTTATTTTGCGACTGTCACAATAAAAAATTAATCACTTTCAAATTCAAACAAGCGTTGATACAAAACTCCAACTACTTGCAGTTGTGCAACTGACTAAAAGTACCTGACAATAAAAAATAATTCTTTGATATGAATAGTTGAATACCAAAACCAAGTGAGCTAATGATATAATTAAGCTACACAATAACAGTGGTGGTAAGGGTTCCCCCTGTTCATTTCCAGTCTCCCCATATTTCACCAGCGCTATGGCCCTGGGCCTGACAGGTCCACAGGGTCTCTCTGGGGGTCCCTGGTTCTGACAGCCTCAACTGACACTCTCATTATCAGCCATTACCAGGGGGCCATACCATTTTGCTAAGCTATACTGGTATTTTTTGGTAAAATTGTTATCGTTTAGTGATTTCCATACCATTTTTCTATGCTTAAGTTTGTGTGTGTCTAACATTGTTGTTGTTGTTAGGTGATTTTATTCAAGCAGTCATTCCAAATAAGACCATACTATTTTGCTCAGCTTTAGTGGTTTTTTTTTTCCGGTAAAATGGTTGTTGTTGTTGTTAGGTGGTTTCACTTATGCATGAGTAATTACAAATAAGATGCATGTTGTCTTACAGAGTTTTGTGTTTAAAGGGGGCCATACCATTTTGCTAAGCTATAGTGGTATTTTTGGGTAAAAGCGTTGTTGTTTGGTGATTTCAATACCATTTTGCTAGGTTGAAAGTAAAATTGTTGTTGTTGTTTGGTGATTCTCCTCATGCAGTCATTCCGAATAAGATACATGTTCTCTTACAGAGTTTTGTGTATACATTTTGGCAAAATGACAATTTAAAAAACAAATGTCATAGATTAAAAAAAAAATGCATGCATTATGTACAAACAAGAAAATTAATAACTCCTGACTTACAAAAACATTAAAAATGATATGATTTTATAAATTATCATCAATTCAAATTGGAAAAATGATGACGTATTTGTGATGCTTTTCATCATAATTAAGCAAAAACGTGTGTTAACGACATAAATTTCAACTACGCAACGGATTCTAAAGCCTACGTGGCGTAGTCGTAGCCCGTAAACTTTTGCATCGAGAGGTATCGAATTGGAAACCCAGGACAGGCACATTTCTTAATTATCTTTTTTATGTCATTATTATTATTAAAACTCTTCCAAATATTACAGTTTCGTTAGAGGTTTCCTTTTATGACATTTTTGAAAAATACTAAAATCAGTGAAGAAGTCCAGCAAGTAATAAAAATTCTCAAATCATTGATGTTTAAAAAATATAAACGATAATCGTTACATTAAAATAAAACATGCTGATTATCAAATTATCTTCACTCCTTGTCCACATTATTTAAGTGTTTAAAATGTGCAATGTATTGATGGTTTAAGAAAATATTTCAGAAATGTGTTTATTGTCCGTGTCTCACATGCCAATAATTGCGTGCTGTGCAATTGCACATTAGGTGTGACTGTGTCACATTTTCTGCTGGTATCATGTTGCATATCCGATGGTGACAAAATAACCACCAGTCTAATGGTCAGGGGTATTGTTAAGGTGCTTATGGGTTGGTTTGTATCTCGCTGTTAGCCACAGCATCCTCGTGGCATATCTCCGCTGAGAATGTCCAGTATTGATCACTTTAATTGTACGCTGACATAGAAATCATGAATACTTGCCGCTCATTGACGGCCAAAACGTTGTGCCAACCCCTCCCTGTGGACATTTAGGTGAGAAATGGATGCCATTTTGGCAGGATTTACACAGAATGGTGACACCCCATGGTCAAAATTGTGTATTTATCCATAGGTTTAGATAAACTGATCATTATTGCCAAAGGCAACATGTATTCACAGTGTTATTTTCTTAAATGAAAGCTGTTTAGGATTTTTTTCTGGCACTGATTTTGGGTAAATGTGTTTAAAGAAAATTTAGAATAATCACTATGCATTGTAGCACTAAGTGATTATCATGTCACTGTTTTGTGCACTAATGAGGTATTGTCAGACATGATGAATCATACAAAACTGGGTTTTCAATTTTGATAATTAAATCTTAAACATGTTGAATAGATTTTTTTATGCTTCCGAAGGTGGGCATATAGTGATCGCACTGTCCGTCTGTCTGTCTGTCTGAAATTCCATCACAAGTTTAGGTTTCGAAAAATGTAGAAAAACACTTTGCGTTTAGGTTTAGAAAAATGTGGAAAAAGGGGGCATATGTCATCCTATGGTGACAAGCCTTGTTTTTCTACCAGTTACACAAACATGGCAAATTATTATATTATTATTATTAAAAGGTCGATGAAAATAACTGCTCCCTTATAACTGACCTACATGCACAATAAACACACCTTGAAAGATTGTTATTGCCAAACTAGAAAACCAACTTGACCAACAAAAACATGAGGTAACTGTGATATTCTTAACAACTTGATTCAAAACATTAGTGAGATAAATGCTAGATATGATAACATTATTGTTAAAAAAGGTTGCCACCTTACACAATGACATAAAAGTCCTGTCATCAATAATAGCCAAAAAAGAGAAACATATTTATTATTGTTGAAAATGCTTGTCATCTTAAACAATGCCATAAAACTCATGATAGCAAAAAAAGAGAAATGAATTTTCAAAGCCCTTCTTGCCATGCTGTATTTTTCCAAGGGCATACATAGCAAAAGCCAGAAATGGAGTCTGGTAATTGTCGATTTCCTGGCATTGAGGACTCAAGATGGATGGCTGTCACCACCAGGCTTACGGTTCACATCGGCGCATTCTGACGGCCACTTAAGAGTGAGAATGTTCATTGAAGCTTTACGCTCATTACCGGTCCATCAATGGTCAAGAAGGTTTGACAGCGGGATGCAGGGCTTTCATAATTTCTGATTTGGGAAATTGATATTAACTTTTTTGGAGCCTTTGTTTGTTTTTTGATGATTATTTAAATGGCTTGTTAGGTAATATATTTTCAATGCTTACTTATTTTTATTGCTGTTTTTGGAACATTTTTTAATCTAAATTTGACATTGAAAATGTTAAAAAGAATTGTAAAAAATATGCAGCTTTTAAGGTAATATATTTTCAATGTTTACTTATTTTGATTGCTGTTTTTTGAAAGAATTTTAAAATACAAATTTGGCAATAAAAATGGCAGACAAATGTTAATTCTAGTTTGAAGACACTCTGTTATAATTTGTAGCTTTTGATTTTGATGATGTAGATGGTAGTGATGTTGCTAACAGAAGGATGGTGGCGAATCCAACAGTGTCAAATATCTCTCACGATGTATAACAACAATCATGTCATGATGCCCCCCTCCAAAAAAAAAAATAAAAAAAAATGCAATAGGATTACTCCCTGACTTTGTGATGCTACATATTCAATTGACCTAGTAATATTCATAGACATCATTAAGCGCATAACCTTAAGTCAATAAACCCTTTTTTATGTCTGGATCCCAACCCTTTTATCAAATCTTTATGTGCCGAAAGGGCATTACCTTAATTGCTCTTAATATAACCATAATTCTCTGCAATGTTTCCAAGTTAGCATCTTCCCCCTAGCAGCAGTCTCATCACACAATATTTACCATAGAAATTGAATTATAGCTGCATATTATACATTTAGTGGAGTGAATCCTCTGCATGTAACCCTGAGTGATGAGAATAATTTTTAATAACTTGTCCCCCGGGACTTATGAACTGAAGTATGTTTCAACAAGTGAATATTTTATGCTTGAAAATGGCCATGGACATTTGATTTAGAGCCTTCTGCAGCTTTGACTTGCATCTCTTCGGATTTAATAACTACTCCCTTGTTTTCTTTTTTGCTCAACTGAACGACTTATCTAATTATCTAATTGAAAAAAAAATCAAGTTATTCTCCGATTCCGTTCAAATGTCTTGAAATCAGTGATTGCCTTTCAGTAATAATAGAAGCAATTATTTCTATTTCTTTGTAGGGGAAGATTAATATGATTCTTATCCAGGAATCTTTATATATCCAAATTTTCAAAAAAAATGGATTAAAAAAATAAATACTTCAATGAAACTTAATTACCTATCAGATTACTGATTTTACGAAAGCGTTATAATCAGGAATTATAATCAGAAAATCGTGTAATTGGGAGAGTTGCACGGAAGGTCGTTCATTCATTTATGGTCTGCGGATTCAATTAAATGCTGTTCAGTTAAACCAAACATTAAATCTTCACAAGTAATTAATACACATTCATTTAAACTATCTCTTATCAGTTGAACAAAGAGAAGTAAGTGGATTTTAATAATTTAAATACTTTTATTTGGATAAATTTGATAATATCTGGTATGTTAACGCAAGAATTGAAGGAGGAAATTGTTTTGTTAATGTGATTACTAAAATGATGTATTATTATTATTTAATGAAAGATGATTAGCATATTTGATAGAATTCCTCTCCCATCGTACAATAGGCCTTTTGTATTGTGTGTATTTATAGTTGGGTTTCGCCTGTTGTTAACTTTTACTTTTACTTAATGATGTTTGAATTAATTATATGCATTATGTAAGGAAACAATAAATGCCTGATTGTGTTTGGGACCATTTTTTACATAAATTACATTATAATTACGCCCGTATATAAATGTTTATTTTTGTATTTTGACAGTTTTATGGAAGAAGTCTTGCTGACACTAAATGCTTGAACAATATGCAGATAAATATTGCCATTTATGTGGAAATATTGGTCCTACGTTAATTGTCTCTACAGTTCCATAGACTTGCATCAATTCATTACAGATCAAAACAGATTGTTTATGTTTTCTATCTCATTAAATCTAGACCAAAACATTTTTTAGTTGGCATTACTCAAAGCTTGTCTGGGATTTTGCTTTTTTCCTTCTCTTTCCTGCTCCTATTCAGTGAAATGCAAAACGCTTGAAATAAATATGATCTCTACAGCACATGGAAGCCATGAAAGCTGACTGGATGCGACATTTAGTTGTATTTGATATATCCATATGCACACCTCACATAATCATTGACAAATGTTGCCATTAAAAACAAATGATTTTTCGTGAAGTGTGTAACTTAAGACAGGATATAAAGCCAGTGGCTTATCAGTGGGTAGATTGCTGAATGCCTTATAGCCCGAATTTTCACATTAATCAAGGCCCAAACTACAGTTTGAATTGATTCTTGTTATGGGTTGAAATATGTTGTTTTATCTATTATCTTGGATATTAATTGTGCCGACAAGAGGAGCCTTATTTCACAGACAGAATCACAGATTCTGGCAAAAGCTGTGCATGTGACTCATGCTGCTAAGAGTGGCTTCCCTTTGCTGAGTTCTTCATTTATCACCAGGTGAAGGTGTGTTTTGTGGGGCAAATGTGTAGTGTATTAGCTCCTCCCTGATGGAAGAGTGGCAGATTTTCCTCATTTTCTCACATGCTGACTTAGATGTGCATACCAGTTATCAATTACCATACACCAAGAGTAAATTGCACAATGTGTTGGCCAGGTTGATTTTAAAATGAAAATATTTCAATTAGGGGCCAGCCAGTGATTGTGGGGATCTACAGATGCATGCTGGGATAAGTGTTCCGTCTGCAACACAGCAGTCATTAAATTGAAATGGACACCATACTTGTGGGTCATGACCTCCAAAGAATTTTTATGATGCATGAGTAACATTTAAGTTTCTTCAATCATTTTCCCACTTATATTTTCTGACGGGAAACCAGACACAAACAAAGTAATAATATCATACCCGGTATGCTTTACAAAGCCCAAAAAATCATTTTCCAAACAAAGACTGTTTAAAATGTGACTGAAAAATGTTGTTGTGATAGATATCAACAATAAATGCATGCTACAATAGAGCCAAAACTGTGAATAACTGCATTTTTGTTTGAAAATAGATTTTTCTATGAAAATCAATGCCTTCAGCATGTTATGACTTTCCAAAACACATTAGATGATAATTTATAGTTTAAGGGTGCTAGCCTCTATGTTAGTGGTAACCTGCTTTCGCTGATTTTTCAGTCAAACCATTACCATTATGTGCACCAAAGGGACATTATAATTACCATGAGCGCTTACTCTAACAGTTATTTGAAGTGTCTGCAATTTATTATAAGGCATTTAGCTTAAGAAATGGGTTTTTATACAATTTCTTGAAATTTATGTGTTTTGTCGATGTATATTTAATCCATTCCTTTTCAGACATTTCCAGATAGGTATACAGTCGTTGCATGTGTTTTGTCTTTTTGTTGGTAAAATCAATTTGCGTAAAAAAAGCTTAATGCATTTAGTTTAACTGCCATGTCTTGATATTACATGAAAATGTGCACACATTGATAAACAATATAAAAAGTCAGCAGCAGTAAAATACTGGAATAATATGTAACCAGCTTGTTCACAGTTCGAACCATTTAACTTAAGTACCGTATATCTGAATAAAAAAATGATAAACACCATTTCGGTAAGCAAAAAATAGAAAATACTTTCTATGAACACAATATCTTTTATTTCTAAATAAAGACCATCCATTTCTAGTTAAAGACCACATTGTATACTACTTTTGCTTTGACAGTAAGTATAAAACTTCCAAAATAGCAAAACATTTTTCTTAGACCCCACTTGGACAACAAACAATTTTTTTCTTCAACATCCAAATTATCAAGAACAACCCTGATAATTATTTAAACAAAAAATAAGATCAGTATCAAACATGTACATCAAAATAACATACAGAATAATTTAAACAAAACAAGATTATAAGTATAAACGATAAAAAATCTTTTTACGGGCCGTTTAACTTAAATTGTTTATTAACGCCTAACGTGGTTTATATATTGTTACCTTTAATGATTCTGTACTAAAATTATCCAGCAAAATGAAAACCAGCGTAGGAGGTTTGAGATCACCATAACAATGTGGTAGAATAGGAGAAACATTCCCCCTCCCATTGAATGCTGGCACTTGAATAAAAACTTTAAATAATTATTTTGCTATTAAGTGAGTAAATGACTTTCCGGCATAAATGTGTCAAAACCTGAAACTTTTAAAGGTTTAAGAGTGTACATTAACATTTGCAATTGCTGCTTGAAATGTTGACATCTGATATATATACACAGAGTTTATGGGGGTAAACTGCAAAGCATCAACCTTCTCTGATAGGATTATCGTTTTTCGTGAAATTTCACTTAAAAAAATTGCATGCAAAGAACTTTTTTTCTGGGTTTTGAAAGAAATAAAATTATTTCTAATGAGTCAGGGTAAGGAAAAGATACATTTCTGTGTTTGAAATTTGAAGACGCGCATTTGACCGGAGGAGATTAATACCGGTATATTAAATTCGAGCGGGTAAAATAAGACTTAATATTTGAACGCTCTTATCTCATAATATTTCTAGTTTTGTAGAAGAATGAAAACAGTATTATTCGGTTTGGTTTGATGTCTTTTACGATTTAATGCAATGGTAAACCAGGGTATTGCAACATGGGTGAAAAGTAAACAAACCTAATACACCCGTCCCCACTTTCAATGATAAAAACTTATCCAGGAATATCTTTCCCTATTATCTGCTATGCCCGTTAATGGACTTACAGCTCAAGATATTTGAAATTATCTTACTTCAAAAGTTAAATAAATACCGGTATCTTTTACAATGTAATTATACCATACCTCGCGATTTTTGTCTAAAGGCCAACAAAGCTCGTTTAAGTGTGTATTCAATCCATTTCTGTTCACAAACCATTTTATTGGATTGAATAAATATTATTGTACTTCTCGGGGAGTTATATTTATTTATATAATTTAACATGCAATCAATTCATTTTGCAGTTAAAGCCCTGGTAAAGAAAAGCATTTAGGGATATCTTAAGTGCTTGATAAATAGTGGATACCTCCTAGTGAAAACTAAACAAATTGGTCTGTTAAACATTTTGTTGAAATATAAATGAAATCCCAACCCCATGNAATCCTGCCACACTTGCTTTTGCTAAATTATCTCTAAACCACCATCTGCTTTTCAGCTTTTGAAAAAAGATTTCCCCATGGAAATGGCATAAAATGGCCACAGTGATTGTTGTGCTTTCAATAGTGATCATTCTCAAGCATTTTGACAATACCCTGTTTAGCATAGCTTGCACGGGTGGCTAGCCCACTATAGGGTTGGTACAACCAAAAGTCTCAGGTTTGCCTTCAATAAAACATTCACCCGAAGTAGTGCATAGACAGATAGAAGTCTCCATGTGTCATCAGGGGGGTGGGGATTTGATATGCGCATCAACGGGGCTTTAACAACATTCCTTATTCATTAATTCAATCAGCGCTTTATCATCAGGTTGGATCATATTTTTGACTTGAAATCGTATAATCCATTTATGGGTTTGTCGTGATGTGATATCATTTGTCGAAAAATGGCACTGTGGACATTTAAAGGCCCGGGCTCTATTGTTCTCAAAGTCATTTCTGCCTACGTAAATTCAATAGCAATTGTCAAATGTGAAGCTAAAGTCATTTAGAAATGATAAATATGAACTTAATTTACCTGACTAATGTATTTTTGTTGAAAATGATGGAAGAGTTTTACAGTTTTATGCATTATAATTTGTCAAATACTGACAAAATTTTGAACGTGAAGCAACAAAGGTAAACTTTTCTGAATGAATGTCAAGAAATATAATCCTTTAGGTTTTTTTAATACTTTATTTACAAAATTTTATGTCAGTAAGTTAAACTAATAAAACTTATATCCATATCAAAACATCCATTAAAATTATATTTCCATCATGTTTGCTTTCACAACGCATAGAATAATCTGTAAAAAAATTCTGCGCTTATAAATTTTTGAATATTCATATTTTGTAGAAAGTTGAAGCCATTTATTTCAGTTGCCTTGCTATAAATACATTATATTATATATTTTATTAATATATTATGCTGGATGGACAATGTAATAAAAGAGTGGACATCCCTTCCCATGGATGAATTACTCTCAGCAGCACACAACAGACTTGACTGGAGGAGGATTTCTGTATCGTCGTCCCTCATTTCCCCCCAATGGACAAATAGGTCAAGGGATTGATGATGATGATGATGAAACCCCCAACTTCTTTCTGATTGTGTATCATCCTTCTACAATAGCTCCATCATTTCAAAAGTTTCCTTATTTTTTTTATAGCTTTTCTCGTCATATGGAAAGTAATCACATCCTAACTAAAGCTAAGCCGGTAATTTCTAAAATAGCAATATTGTTCCTAAAGTTGGCCCATAATTTCTACAGCTATTTCCATGACTTTACAGCTATCAACCTAACTTCTACAGCCAACCATGCCATTTTGTACATTCATACAGATGGCATTTCTGAAAAGCACCATCACTTCTACAGTTGCACCACCAGTTTTCAAGTTACCCTATAATTTCTACCATTTATAAATTTATGTCATTCTGAAAAAGTTGTCCTAGACTTGCAGAAACCCAAATTAACGTGGCGCAATCTTATCTACAGATAGGTTTTAAAAGCCAACGCCAGAGCACATATGCCAAATGTTTTAATAACTTGAATCGAGGACAGGCTTATCGGACAAAATTGTTTTGTAATCAAGTCCATATCTTGGGTTTATTGAGGTATTACCAGCCATATGAGATACTTTTCATACTTATTCTTGGTTGCTAGGAGGTGTTCCAAATGTTCAAGTCTTCGCTATCACTGTGTAAATTTTGTTAGCAAAGATGGCCGGCTCTTAGTAATTTAGCTCGGTATTATTGAAATATTTGTTCAGTGATAAATCGCGAAGGAACTTCAATGATATCGCAACTGGATCAAATAGGGTTACATCAGTAGCGTTTCAACTTTCATGTAGAATGTTGAAGAATAAATGTTTAACTATCTTTACAGAATTGAACAAATGTTACAAACAAACCCTTTAAAAAACAATCACAATATGACAACCTTTTCTTAAGGATATTTATATGTCTATGGTTTTAAAGAAGTTTTCCTTCTGTTTTGAAATTAAAATATATTACATAGTCCTGTGCCCGCAAAAATGGCCAAACTCATTTTTTTGCGCGGAAACGGATTATGATATTTTCGCATTGTCGTGCAGAGCCCGCGTACACCGCGAAAATGTCTAAGCTCCTCGCAAATCGGATGATATAGTTATGCCCATGTGATATGTTGGCGAATATAAATTGGTTTGATAAAATTGAGTTTGAAACTTTCCAAACTTCAGTATTAACCATTAGGGGAAGAAAGGATTTTGGAATTGAATTTTTTGGAACTAGTCAAGTTAACATATTTACACCTGTAAAACTACCTTCAACGTTTTTTTTGCAAATTTTTACCTTCATCAAGACTTTTTTAGAAAAATTGTGAAGTTTTTCCTTCCTCCTACTGTACTAACTTCTATATGTGTTTTAAAAAAAAGCCAATCACAATGGTAGTTATATTATTAAATATAGGAAAGAGATCATCCTGATCTGTTCATACTCACAGGGCCATCTTCATACATTTCAAGTGCCCAATTTATCTATTGCAAAGGTTTATGTTTACAACAATTATCACTTGCATTATTTACGCACAACACATCATTGTGTGTTTGTTTTTTCAGGTACTTGATACAATTAGAGTAAGGTTAGGTTACACCTTAGACCATAGGCTACACCTTAAACCTGATTGTGTTGACGCAAGATTAGATTGTTGGGGTTTTTGAGGTTGACCACTCTTCCTGACACTAATGCAAACAAAACCTGACTGTATGACCTTGGGCAACCCAAACAGTGGATTGCCTGTATTAGGACTTGTTTTGGATTCACCAAATGGTAATCCCAGCCATTAAAGTGTGATATTTATTTATTGATATGATAGGTGTTGTAAGGTTACTGGTGTGTTGATATTTTGATTTTTTTAGGTTTTAGTTTTGAACTATTGACCATCAGTGCAAACCAGACAATAAAACGTTGAAACAAATTGTTTTTGGAAAAAAAAACATTATCACTATTAACATTTATCAAATGTAGAAAGTATGTCATCAATAGAATCATTTTTTTTTTCGAATGGAATGCAAGCTACTTTAATGTAAAATGTAACCATTTGTTGTAACAGTATGCCAGAATTATTTTTATTAAAATTTGTATTTCAAATATTTTTTTTTTGTACATTAAGCAACAATTACATAGAATTATCATTAAGGACAAATTAAATGATAAATATGATTGATAAACACTTAAACAATAAGTTAATGGAATGGCTATAGGGCAGGATAATTATTACAATTGAATGCCTTTAATTGCATTGTGATTAATTGCTGGCTTCAATAAAATGACTTTTCATCGAAAACTATTTTAAATCAAAAAGGTTTCATGGACAAAATACATTTTAATCTGTTGATCTAACCGGCCAGTATGGAAGACTATTGTGTGCACTCAACACTTCATAAATTAATAATAGCCTGGAACAACACTCGGTATCTTATTACATCCTTTTCCATTACAAGCATCGCGAATAATCAATCCCTATTCCTGTACTTATTGTAAGATCGATTCAATCAGTATTCAAAACAAAAACGATCTGTTCGGGTTCTGTTTTGTCCCAATTCTTTACACGCTTTCCAATTAATATTGCAGCAACCATAGCGGGTGTCTATTTGACTTCATAATGGCCGTTTCCCTATCCGACAATACCCAGGTTGCGTGTCGCTGGTTTTACTGGCACTAGGCCTTGTTAGTATGCTTTTCTTTTGTGTTTGATTATTATATTGATAGGCTATTTAACATTTTTCAGTCGAATGACTCTGTTGTTAATACTGCATTGATTACTTTTTTCATTCTTGGTCAAAGCTCTTCCTTGAGTGGGAGCTATTTTCTTTCAATTGTATTTATCAACTCGTTATGATGAGGGAGTAATTCTTTCTTTGACCAGAATACTGTAATATAGCTTATTTGGTTTCAAATTGTTAATCAATAACATTTTATAAAAGAAAATAACAATTATGGAACATTTTTCAATTTCTACAAAAAAACAATATATACAGTTTTATTCTGATGCAAAAGGTAAGTTACGCCAATCTTGACTCTTTAAATAGGTAAGTCTAAGATCGTTTGATTCTCAATTTGTGTCCTGTGAAGGACAAATACTGGAAAGATTCCTTTTCGGAAGAATCGTTTGAATATCACCCGCATCATGCAAAAATGGGTCTTATGCCATATGCGGCCAGCGTAGCTCAAGACAAGCCAACTGTATAATAAGTCACGAAGACTACAGAAAGAATCACTTAACCCTTTGAGCGCTGGAACCGGATTTTGAAGGACTTTGCAAACAGTTTGGATCCAGATGAGACGCCACAGACCGTGGCAGACGCCTCAGAACGTGGCGTCTCATCAGGATCCAAACTGTTTGCTATTCTGATTTTGCTAATTTTAGAAATTTAGCAGACAACATTTTAGCAGACGACAAATTTCCCAGCATGCAAAGGGTTAAGGAACAGTGGTCACAAAGACGCAGTTATACTCACACAGAAAGAGTTGCAAGGCAAAATTCAGAATCACAAAACCTAAAGTAAGAGTTACATAAACTAAAACGTTTAGTTGCAAATTTTTTAGAAGGAGTAATGAAAACTAAAGTACTAGTTGCATAAACACAAGTTTGGCTACTGATTCTTACATGAAAAACAAGAAAGGCCCTTTTGCAAATATTGAGTTTCTTTTTATATGGGCAATTCTCTTCAATTAATACCCATTATACTAGAGTGTTAACAAGGCAAATGTTGACAACGCACGACGGACAAAAGGCTATCACAAAAGCTGACCATGAGCACCTTGTGCCCAGGTGAGCTAATAAAAAGGAGCACTGTATTCATTTCAAACATCTCATCTATAAGTCTTCTGATTCTTACCTGCTTCACTTGTGTTGTCTGCGTTTTGAGATGAGTTTGTGTTTGATTGACTAGTGACGGGAGTATCATTGGATCGCGTGGAGTGAGCGTCGTCAGGGGAGCTAAATGGAGGTAACGTGTTGGGTGCGGAGGGGGGTGAGCGCTGAAACACAGAACAAAATACGATAAAATTACGTCATGAAATATGGCTGCTATAGGGTGGATACTTCCGTAAAAAGTACGTTTTACCTGATTTAAAAAACTTTGTTCGTTACGACAAATTATTAGACATACACAAAAGAAAGTCTCTTCTTAGCAAAAATCCAGTTTAGGGGGAAAGTGTCGTCCTTGATTAGCCTGTGTGGACTGCACAGGCTAATCTGGAACGACACTTTATGCACATGCCTTAAACCCCCTTTTCACAGAGTGAGGCTCAAACATTTTTGTACACAGAATGTAATGCACAAAAGGTGGACAGTTTGTCATACTGATATATCTTACAAAATGTAATGCACACTTTAGCCCCTAAAATGAAGACATCATGAGGTGTAGCGATGATTAGAGTTCCTTCCAAATGTGCTTTAACCATAGCATTTCAGTGCACTTTTTGATGATTTGGAAAATTCTCTCGATTTCAAAGTGCATCAGATTCTGCTAACGCCGAAACTTGATTGTGCATGTAATTTGCTACTGTTTGGTTTCGGCTCTCCTCATTTACTTAGTTTAGATAAGGTGGATTTCGTTTCACTCTAAGCTTCTAATTATGTTTAAAGACGTGATTAAAATTTCACACTCGCGTAATATGGTATGAATTAACATGTTTGGAAGGACACATTACTTAGCGTGCAGTCGATTTGTAACAATGCGTGTGTCGGTGGTTTGTTGCCCCTATCAATTATACTCTTTTTTTCAAAATATTGGTTTCAGGTTATGAAAGTTTATAATTTAAAAATCTAAAGCACGTTCTGTGACTTATGTGTTTGTGTTTATAATTAAATAACTCACAGAGTCTCGCTCTGTGAAAAGGGGGTCTAATGCATGTGGGTAAAGTGTCGTCCCAGATTAGTCTGTGCAGTCCACACAGGCTAATCAAGGACAACACTTTCGACCTAAACTTGATTTTTGCTAAGAAGAGACTTTCTTAAACGAAAAATACCATAAAAGCGGAAAGTGTCGTCCCTGATAAGCCTGTGCAGACTGCACAGGCTAATCTGGGATGACACTTTACGCACATGCATTAAACCCCCTTTTCTCAGAGCGGGTCTCATATCATAATGATATATCAGTTTTTCAGTTAGACAATCTTTAATCAAAGTAGTCTTATGTTTAACCGCCAGACAACGGATGCTTTATTGTTATGTCTTGATTTCGAATAAAACTTCTCTTATTATATACTTCATTTGGAAATACTGCTTTTGAAGGCAAAAGTATAAATCTTTCCATGCCACATTACATATTTTGCATGTCTTATTGGTCCCAAACTGTCAAATTTATTGATTAGGCTTACAAACAAAAACTTCTTCCTACAATTTAAATGTATATTGGGAAACACCATCGATTTTGAAAGAACGTCATTAGTATTTTTTGGTGAAACAAAACATCGAGCTAACGAAACACAAAAGCTTTCCAATTACGACCCAAAATGGGTTTCTAGATTTCAAATTAAATCTAAGAAACACGCTGTAATGTATTGAACGATCTCTCTTTGTGTTTTCTCTGTAAATATTTCAGAAAAATGGCATCAGAAGACATTCCAACATCTTGGGGTTCACGTTATGGGAGGTCGGTCATGAAATAAAACTGCTTTATGAATGCAATTGTTGGTATTAAAACGCATATAACTGCCATACAAGATGATATAATCATGAAACATCATGCTGTTATATAACCATATCTTTGCTGGATAAAATATCCATCATTTCAAAATGAAAATAACTGCTGCCTCCTGAACCTAAGTGCAGAATTGGATTGCGGTATACCACCATCATTACACACATTCATTTCAACATAATTAATGATGAATATCAGTCAAAGTTAGAGACTTGGAGTTATACGCCACTCGTTGAAAACAATCATAAGCTGATAATCTTGAATCCAGAATTTGGGAATCCCAACATTTTATATTGGGTAATAAAAGCCATTAAGAACCTAAAATAAGCCCAAGTACCAATGAAGGGTGCCCAAGTAATTAAAATAACTGCTCCAATGGCATTTATGAGGATTTTATACATTATATGATGTAAGCGTGATGACTGGTGATTACAACGACCCCCCTTTCCTATGTTTCGTCTGCTGCTAATTGACGGGATTTGATGTAAGTTTATTATATTTAAGTAATAATTTTCTATTGACCATTGTTTATCAATTAGCAAACAATAATTGGTTGTTCAGGTGTGTGGGAGGTAAACGACAAGGGAGTAAGGTTGACAGTGTAATAACCACACATCCCCATGACCAAGGCTTTTAATAAATGAGCCTCGCTCTGTGAAAAGGGGGTTAATTGCATGTGCGTAAAGTGTCGTCCCAGATTAGGCCGTGCAGTCCGCACAGGCTAATCAGGTGTGACATTCCGCTTTTATGATATTTTTCGTTTAATTAAAGAAAGTCTCTTCTTAGCAAAAATCCAGTTTAAGCGGAAAATTTTGTCCCTGATGAGCCTGTGCGGACTGCACGTGTGCAGGCTAATCTGAGCACGACACTTTACACACATACATAAAAAACCCTTTTCACATAGTGAGGCTCAAATATAAATGATAAATATCATTAATAAGAAAATTATTTTGAGTCTTATATTTTTTAATTAAAGATGATCTTTGTAGATTAAAATGATAACTAGCTGAAATGCTGTGGTAAAAACACTTAATTAGTCAGTTAAGAAGATTCTAAAACAAAGAAATTACCCATGGCATTTTTTTTATTCATTTTCTTTTATCATTATTTACTTTTTCTGAACATACTGCAAAGATTTTATTCTCATTATATGTGTTTATTTTTCAAATCAAATTATTTAACCATATTTTTGGTACAGATTTATGGCCTAGTAGCTGTAAAACAAACGAGTAATCATATTAGATCGGTATCTATTGTTCACATTCCAGTGTTTATACACCGAGGGTCTAGCCAGTCATCCATTTTGTGACAGTAAGACATGGTCTTTAACTGGTTGTAGCCCTGTTGAACATGTGTTAAGTAGAGCCTTAATGACGGGCACACATATTTGATTGTGATTATTATATATTGGCATTTTATTGCTTTTCTGTGCTAGGTAATTCAAAATCCCAACGGTATACCTTGGTGCATATAAAATATTTTTGCATTTATGCGTAAATTATGGACTTTCGTCAAATAAAAAGTAGTATATGACGGTCATAAAACCGGGTCATAAAACTTAATCGAGCATTCGAATAATTGGAAAGGAGAATTTAAATGTGCTACTAATGTCAAATTATTTCCACATTCGCTCATAAAATAATGATTGCAAATGGTTTGGGACGGTTAAACAAGTGGTATCAAATTTTGACTGAACAGTATCGATGCATGGTTTGATTAATCGTTTTTTATGTTCATCACCGTAGATACACCGTGTACAACATAAAGTGTTTTTAACCATTTAAATCATAGATTCAACTCGGTTGTATACACGCAGCCCGTCACTAACATTTTCATTTAGAAATAATGAGGTTCAGGGGGGAAATGATAACAAGCACAGGTGTATTAAATTGATGTGCCATTTTAATTGAGTATTGGGGTAATATACTTTATATGTGATTATTTTATAGATCGTATATGAGATCTATGTGGATCATTACTCTACCACGAAGAGCGATCGAAGTTGTTGTAGGTGGCTATGTAAGTAACAACATCAAAGAGCGTAAGGCCGTATGGAAAGACGAGGGGAAAAGACCTGCATCGCAGATAGAAATCTTAATGTCAAAAGATTTCAAGCTTATGATAAATGCTTATATTGCATGAAAAATGAGATTTTGTTAAATTCACTCAATGAATATATCTAGACGAGCAGTCGGAAAAAAGTTTGTCAGTTTGAAACAATGTTTTGACAGACTCTGAAGTTTGATGTGCATGTTTAAGTGTCTGCAATATTAAATAGTTTTGTAAGGAAAAACAAATGTGTTAAAGAAATATAGACGTTCACATGTATGTTTGCTTTGCAATAACCCATAGCCTGGGCTACTTTACCGCTTAAGTTCTCTGTAAACAAATCTTTTGACCCGATTTTGCATGAGGAAATTATTCAATTTGCATCGAAGCAAAATATAAACAATCAACTGCAGTCTAATATGTCTGAGCAAATTTAGGAAACTAATTTTTCCAATAATTTGGAGCCTCATTTGCCTTCTATCAATGAGTGTCCAAATATATCAAATTTCAAAATATTTCCTAGTCCTTTGTCCCAAGTGTGTACATTTCCTATAAGGCATCCTTAGCACTCGAAACATTGTGTACATAAAACAGGGAATGAGTTTGAAAGCAAATAATTTCATATTCTTCAAATAAAATATGTCTGGAGTCATCTCAGAGAGTTGGTTAGTGCTTTGCTCAATTGAATGATAAAATTGCAGAAACTAGTTTTTAGGGCCACCAACGTATTCTCATACTTTAGAATAAAAAAGACTTAGAATCGAAAATAAATAAGTTCAGCAAGTAAATATATACAGGCTAAAATAAATACATTTTTCTAAATGAAGAATTGTGTAGTTTGGGGTGTTAACCCTTTGCATGCTGGGAAATTTGTCTTCTGCTAAAATGTTGTCTGCTGAATTTCTAAAATAAGCATTTTCTTCGATTTTTTTCAAAGAATACTATCAGAATAGTAAACATTTTGGATCCTGATGGCATCTCATCTGGATCCAAACTGTTTGCAAAGGCCTTTAAAATTCGGTTCCAGCACTGAAAGAGTTAAATTTCATGTCAAATTGAATGGTATTATACTAGTAGAACATTACAGTCCAAGAATATTCTTATTTTATGACATATAAGTCTAATTTTTGGTTGGTTAATACAGGCCTAGGGTTTGATTCCCTTCAGACTGTGTTTGCAGCTTTCTTGCCGGAGTTCCACCGTTAGTGCACAGTCCAGAAGAGTTATGTGCAACTGAATGGGACCAAACTTGTGGGGTACAATTTGGTAAATAAACACCTGTGTCCAACTAGGGGCACAAACAACTATATATGAGCCTCGATCTGGGAAAAGGGGGCTTAATGAATTGCATAAACTGTCGCCCATACAGACTCATCTGACAGGGACGACACTTTCCGCTTTTATGGTCTTTTTAATTTAAAGGAAGTCACTCCTTAGCCAAAATAGGTGCAGGTTGAAGTGTTATAACTAGGCTTCAATTTCTTCTCAAGAAAATCGACAACTTTATTACTTTTAATACCATGATAGTAATTAAGTATTTAATATGCTTTCAAAGGATAGTATCTTGATAATGAAGGGCCTGTGGCAAGCTTTGAAATACAAACATATTTCATTATTGATTAACAATATGGTATTTAACTAGTTTGTTCAGTGTTCTTTGCACTTTGGCTCCAGGGGACAAGATCCTAACTTAAGATTGTGTCAATTTTGACAATCTTTATTTCAGAGTTATTTGTATCAAATTACGAAGAAGTCACATTATGTCACATTTATTGCTATATGTTTAAGTTGTAGTGTTTAACACTGTTTTAATTATCAGTGTTTTATGAGCTCTGTCTTTATTAGAAATTCAATGTTTTTTATTGATGGCACTTTTGAACATAAAAAGTGTTTTAAGAAATCAATTTTTTATCGAAAATATAACATAAAAATATTCTAAATTTAAAGACGACAATGTAGAAAATGGTATGACAATGGAATGGACCATGTGTCCCGTACTATCTTCACAAGCCAATGTGTTGATAGTATCTCCAAAACAACAGTAATTTGCATCTAATTACCATATATGCAAATTAGTGTGTATATTAGCAGGGTGTTGAGAAAACCCGGGACAAAAGCAAGACTGGATAAATGAAAAAGCGGGGAGGCCAGCGTTTGTTGGCGAACAAATTGGAAATGACAGGCCCGTCTTATTCAGGGCCATCTGAAATCTAATTTTGGATATCCAGAACAGGGCCTGTGATGACAACTTCATAGCGTGTACATTTTGATTCATGAAAAATTACATCTTTTCTATCTCTTAAGCTTGACTTGCACAAAAACAATAGTTCCTCTCTCCTATTAAGCACGTTGTCTCACTCACATATGAGTGTTCAGTGCACAGACTTTCGAAATGAAACACAATTATAATACAAACACTATACATTCAATTTAAGAAGCAAAACAAACTTATATTACAAACACGTCAGTCAATTAAAGTCAAAACAAACTTATATTTCAAACACTTAAGTCAATTTAAGTACCAACCAGCTAATTCCAAGACAAACTCTTGCCTTTGAATTTATTGTAATAGAATTTAAATAGACCCTAAAAATAGTTATGGTAGAAGATTTGTTATTCAAACCCCCACAACATATTTTACATACATCAGACATTAAACTGAGGTTGCTACATAAATTTATCACTGATTTATTGTATAAGGAACTTCTGTAACACATCAATATCTTTCAAACATTTAAAATTTGGTGAACTGTGAACTTTTATAACCTATGACATTACCATAAATCAGAAATACAAAGTTATGTTTTTTATGGCATAACAGCTATAAACTTTTATAGTAAAAAAATGCAATGGTGTGTGGATCATTGAAAAAAGTGAATTATGTTGAGAAAGATGAATTCATATACGTAGTTGCTTGAATGCAAACGCCAATTTGCAGTTTGCATTGGTCCCTAATGGCTCTTATGAGTTGCGGTTGCATACAAGGTAATTTATCGCTTGAAATGAAAACTGATCATTTTCAGACTTTTGGTTAAAGATGAACTTTGCAGTGAATAAAAAGAACAGATAAAAAGATAATCCATGGTTCCGTTCCGTCTATCTCATCACCGAAGTAGACATTCACTTTTATTCGCCTCTATTTAACGAGTACGTTCAGGGCCTGAATTAAAGTGTTCAAATCCGTTAGAAAATACCGGGGATTAAGTTTCCACTGTCTTTGTACGACTGTCTGACAGGGAGGTGATTAAAGTATGAAATATGATTCAAATATTTATTTAATTCAGATGTATCATATATCTAGACCATTAAGACGGCATAATAGGTTTCACTGGTGAGGGGTATACGCAACTACCCGTTAAAACCACTGTGATGACAAAAATAGGTACGAGTCCGTCTGAGATACACTTTATAGAGATGGGTTTTCTTCATTATTTCGATATCTTTTCATCAGTCATTATAGCCAGGATGCTTTCTATAGGGTGTTTATCACTATTCAGAGATTCCGTTTTTGAAATATGAATTTCAAAACTCTGATTGTATTTTTTGGGAGCAGTGAATAACTTTTTGTGGAGCTTGATGGATTGACATGACAATTAGTCGGGTTGGTAAACGATAATGGTATTAATTGGAAGCTTTAATAGTCAAACCTGGGAAGTGTCATTTTGACCCACATACATGTTTCAAACTGTCATCTAAGTTTAAACCTATTTATTTTAAGCTCGATTGCATCGAAAGCCTAAATCTTATTTGAAATGCTCTCGAGTCCGTTTCCTGGGACAAGAACCAGTACTTGGTGTCTTTGGGGGAGATCTAAAGAATGCTCCCACTGTGGGGATCGAACCCATGACCTCCCAATCGCTAGGCAAACACCATATCCACTACGCCACAGCGACACTGTCATCTGATGTCAGCATTGAGCAATAACATTAAACAATACTTTGAAATAGATATATGCGTTATAACTAACATAATATAGTGGGCAAGATAAGATGAACATGTGTTAGAGAAACAGCTTGTGATTTTTTACTTGTTCTTTATTTTTTTGCATGTTTCTTGATATAAAACTGGTATGATTACATTTTGTAGCCATGACAAATAAGAATTAGAGGACATTTCCACAATTTTGTAGATCCTTATCCAGTGGGCTTGGGAGAAAACTTAAGGACCAAATTGCTGGAAATCAATTCACCATGGTGAAAGATGGTCCAAGTTTGCCTGAATATCGGTAATTTTGCTTTAACTGGAGTAATTTGTTAATATCATCAATAAGCCTAGATCAATAGGCTCTATCAGTTAATTACAGCCTTTCCACATGCGTGAATCCGACAAGAGTCTATCTAGACAATCTTAGGTTTTTAACTAACAATTTCTTCCATTTTTAGACTTTTACTTAGCTTTTAATGAATTAAATACCATGTTGTGTAGACCCCTTAGATTCCCAGTGTCTTCTGATGGTGAAGAAAAACGGAGCTGTAATGGCCCCTTAATATGGAGTACAAAGTGGGAAAATTGTCTAACATATAGTTGATAGGCGTTAATCAAAAATATGAAAACATCTTCAGTTGTATTAAATGTAAAAGGAAGTATATTACTTCCTTGTGTGATGTATCCTATTATGAGATACACTCACACTGATAAAGAAATAGTAAATGAAATGATCTTTAAACAACAATTGCAATATAAAAATGAACCAAGTATAGGGTTACTACGATTAATGTAACTAAGGTTATAAACCTGTAACTATGCAATACTATAAAAGATATTTCAGGCTATAATGCAAACAATTTTTCTCAACTATGGACGCTTCTTTGAATTTCAGCTGAAAGATGCAGTTCTTGGTTTTATGAGCATTTTAAGACAGTAAGGAACTGTTCATGAACAGCTCCTGTTTTCTTCCTGGATGTTGTTCATGAACTAATGACTTTTTATGCCTAAACAGTGTTCCTAAAATAAGTTCATGAACATTTAAGGAATAAATGTGGAACTTCTAAGAATTCATTAACTGTCCTTGATTTAGATTCGATTTCTTTCACTGAATGGGCTTGTTTATTTAATTCATAATCACACGCATGTAAATTTGCATTGGTTTAAAAGTATAATCTCATTACCTGATTAAGCCATGATAACAAAATAAATGCTCATCATCTTTTTTTGTGATTAATACCCTTGTTATCTTTTGGGTTTCATTCATATACCTGCAGAGATTTCCTTGTCATTTTTTATCAAAACAAAGACCAACTTGTTGCACCCTTTTGAGCAGAATGTGTAAGGGTTACAATGCACCTTACATAATGTCCTTGTGGGCTTAACAAATACAGTGATGGCATGTTTGGGTGTTACTTTGCGGAACATATCTTGCATCATAGGCATTATCTAAATATTATCAGTCGTCTTTTCAGTTGGGCCTCATATAAATATTAAACAAAGGGGTTGTCACTATCTTGTGGGGGCATGCATAGTTTGGTCACTGTGGTAAATCGCAAACATTATCGGAGCTCATGTGAAATAAAAACATCAGAGATCCTTAAGCGGGGCTTCATCAAATAGTGGTATTGGAATTTGAATTTTTATAAATCCCGGGGATAAATTATCATGTCCTTTTCCCATCATAAACAGATTATGCAGGTCCCGTAGTTCATTTTAGGAAAGCTTTGTATCATCATGTCTTGTTTGACAGGATGTGTAGGTTCGAAAGCTTCGCGCTAGGGACATTGCTCAGTTTCCATTCTACATCCCTCGTTTCTTAGTGTTTTCCCACGTTTCACATGTTTGAATGACAAAGAAAAATCTAAAAAGTATATGTTTGTTTATGGATAATCATCAATAGAGAATCGGGAGGAATAATAAAGCATTCATAACACTTTCATAACAAAAAATGTGCAAAGTTCTTTCATTACTGACAAAGAATTCACATTGCCCACTTATTTTGAAAACCTGTGTTGTGTAGTGGAAGCATGTTCGCTTTTGCTTCCAGAGGACCTGGTTTGCGTTTGGGACCCCAGGGAAGACAGATTTTGTTTATTTTATCTGTTGTCCTTATTATTATTATTATTTTAATTGGATCCAAATATTACATATGTGTGAGTCATTTTTTTATATACTAAAATATTTGAACAAGTCCCTTGAAACTACAGTATTTATTGTTTTGTTTGAATACAGGTCTGATGAATCACTATGATTGAACTTACTGGGGTCAAATACCTGAGGGTCACGAAAAGGATGTTTTATTATATTGTTTACTTTATAGTCGTCAAGTTTGCACTTCACGTCCCTAACATCTGTGAACAGTGTATAAAATGGCTAAACAGACCAGTACCTTACTACAAAACATGGTGGAACCCATGTTGTGAAATGCACTTTAGGTAGATCATTCTCATGGATTATGTATGATAAGTGTCATTAAGAGGAACTTGATGCATAAGCAGGTATTATTATTTCAAAACAAAGTGACTCTATACATACAGCTAATTAATTTAAAAAGCTTAATACATTTTAACGGCCTATTGATCCAACAATTGATGTTCTGCAAAGTCATTGTCTTATTGGACTGCTAAAATTACCTCCATTGTTAAACCTAGGAAGAGCTCTCATGTTCTAAATGATTAACCTGGACTGGGTTACTCAACCAAGCTTATCATAAATGATATCAATGAACCACTTTTTTCAGTGAAAACACATTTATAAAAAAATAATTTGCTGCTGTCAATCCTCTACCAAAATGATGTATGAATTTTCATGTGCTGTATACTATAGCCGCATTAATAGGTTGGATAATTGCCTTAATGTTCGGTTGGAACCATCTCACTTTGGGTGGGATTCTTGCTCTGGGGGGTTTAATGTGGGACCTTTACTCTGATCTTTAGGATCTCTTAGCCTTTGATAAGTTTGTTTTGTAATCTCACCTCTTTGCTTTGCTTGTGTTATTACCAGTAATTTATTTTTCCTTAATTACAATGCTTACAGATGTTATAATAATTTTAGTGTATAAGTCATACATAATTATCTTCTGGACTTAATCGGTATGTTCAGTTGTGGTGTATTTTTTTTTTAATATCTAGCCAAAATTTAAACATATTATATTTTTTTTTTAAATTGAAGGCACTCACAAAAGATAAAAAGTTATTACAATAGCTGTTAACGTTCAAGATTGAAGATACATGCAAGTGTGTTCAAATGAACTGCATTGTGCGGAAATGGGTCTTATGCCATAAGCAGCAAGCTCAGCTCCAGATAAGCCCGCACAAATGTTCAGTCTGGTCAGGAGCTACTCTGTCTGTATTAACCCTTTGCATGCTGGGAAATTTGTCGTCTGCTAAAATGTTGTCTGCTAAATTTCTAAAATTAGCATTTTCTTCGATTTTTTTTCCAAGAATACTATCAGAATAGCAAACAGTTTGGATCCTGATGAGACGCCACGTTCTGTGGCGTCTCATCTGGATCCAAACTGTTTGCAAAGGCCTTTAAAATCCGGTTCCAGCGCTCAAAGGGTTAAGTCACACAAGGATTCATGGTCTTATTAGCGGGCGAGGAGGCTCATGACCAGACTAAGCGAATGTGCAGGCTGGTGACTGGAGCTACGCTGGCCACATATGGTATAAGACCCCGTTATGCATGACGCAGGTCACATGATGTTGCATCATGTCGTGAATTGCTTATGAAAGTTAACACGTTGACAAATAGGCTGTTTTCATTCATTCCTGTTTGTGCAGGTAAAAGTCAAACAGTTTGGCTGCACTGATTTAAATTTAGTAAGCAAACAAAATCGTGTGGCCATCTGTATGAACATAGGTGTCTCTCTAGAGTTGACACTGAAACGAACATTTTACAAGAAAACCGGTGTATTATTTATTGTGCTGTCTTGTCATTTTACGAGTGATTAGCTCAAACATTGTTAGCTCAGCTCGGCACACTGCTGTTATGTCTTTCAAAAGATTTTTATGACAAGATTATGTTTTATGTGGCTGTACACCTGGCCAACATGCAGCATGCGTTAGCAGCGTAATCATCCTTCAAATGCCGCATTATTGCTCAACTGCAATGTAAAATTACACAGAAAATGCACTTTTGGAAAGGAAATGAGTTTAAGAAACTTTGGATGACACTTTAATGAGCCCGTGTAAAAACAAAACTGCAAAAACACATCGTTAATTCAGTTTAGGTTTAGTGATTGTAATTTTTCAAGTTATCTCTTCAAATTTGAGGGAAAAAACTGTGTTCACTTAAATCATGATAAATTGCAGGTGAAACTTGACAATGTCCAAACTTCCTCTTATACATGACATTGTGTATTCTCTTGTTATTTTATAATCATTTTCATTGTGTTGTTTATAATCATTAATAAAGAATTCACATATTTGTATGAAAATGGTATGGTATGAGCATTATTATTTTACAGGTATATTAATACATAGTTTGGTAACATTACAAGTTTAAGGTGCTATGTTGCATGGCTGTCCAAGAAGTACCAACTGCTTTTCTCAGATATGTGTTATGAGAAAACGATTCTAGTGTGGCATAAAGTCAACATCTTATTTATTCTATGACACGAAACAAACTCAAATATTGACGATTTTGCGACAACTTTGTCTCATGCAATTTCATCCAATCAGATATCACCAAATAGGATTCTGCATTACAGTCCCGTCTAATCCCTCACATTTTCTCTCAGTCATTCGCGCAATGGCAAAATAAATATTTTCATACAATACCCTATTATCATCTCTGTTTAATAAGATTTTCCCCAACTCCTTCTTTCAATACGCAAATTTCCAATCTTATAATACCAGTGATAAGATTCTTTGGAGAGACTTGAGATAGGCTGGACGGACACGGAAAAGCCTCAATATGGAGGTCCTTTATTCGGATGCTGGCTTTCTCAATAATATATGAAGAATCGCATAATTGAACCTCCTCGTGAAATCGATATAACTTTTCATTTTTTTAGGAGACTAATTTCGTCATGGAAAATTGGTTCTATTATCAGCAAAGATTGGCAGTACCCAAAACATGAAAATAATCAGAAATTTTAATAAGCTTTGCTCCTCCATAGAAATTCTATTCAATACAGAGTCAGGGGCTGTCTAAAATTTGATGAATTATCTAGACAGGAGATCCTAGTGTTTCCCAATTCCATATTTTTTTAATGGAAACAATACCAACTTGGCACTTATAATTCCTTAGATCCTATGATGCATTCTTTAATTAAATATAAATTTAAAAAAGCATTTTTTCTAAACATGATCTATTTTTATATGACTTGTTTTTTTACACTCCCAATTTCATATTTTAATGGAAACAATACCAACTTGGCACCTTCTCCTAAAATTCTATGGTGCATTCTTTAATTAACATAAATAAAAAAAATTTTTTTTTCTAAAAATAATCTACTTTTACAAGACCTGCTTTCTTCCACGATCGCAAAATAATGCAAAAGATTGATCTAACAGTGCCAACCCACTTTCAAGCTGGCAGTTCGTAAACAGTTGTAAAATATATAAATGTTGCAATGCCAGAAATCTACTGCTAGGCCTCGATTCTATAACAAAGCACATAATTTTGACAGCTGGGAAAGTTAATATGTATACAATAATTACGCCTGAAGAACGCTCTCTGGTGGAATCACATTGATAAAACAGCAGCCAAGGAACTTTGAGAATTAATACAGGGTGTTGTTTGTGTAAGATTTAGTAAGTAATGTTTGATGATTCATTGATAGAATTAAGAGAACTAAAAGTAATGAATAAATCACTGGTAAAATGCGAATTTCTATATAAAAATGTGTCATTATCAGGTTTCAATGGGATGTCAGTGTTAGTGTTGTTCACATCCACCCAGAACCAGTGGTACAAAAGTGAGATTTGTAAACAAACAAAAAATTCTTGAGCAAAAAAAAACACAAATACAAAATGACATCATTTAAATGACACAATCACGTTTTCAGGTATTTTTGAATTTGAAATTCAGCATAAAAAAAATTATGTGTCAAAACAACAACAGTTCTTGCATAAACTCCATGCAAAATTATGTATCTGTTCTCATCAGCATTGGACCCATACATTAAGTGTCCAGGTTTAATTGAATATTTTTGAATTTGAAATTCAGCATAATAATAAGTTTGTCTCAAAACAAAAACAGTTCTCACAGAAACTTTATGCGAAATGATGTATCTGTTCTCATCAGCAGTGGACCCATTCACTGAGTGGCCAGGTTTAATTGCAAGCTCTCCAATGCTATGCACAGAGGCTTAAATGTCTTTTTAACACCAAGGAATTGCATCCTTTTCTGTCAAATGCCTTGCGAACTACCACCAGGCTCTTGAAGCAGTGTAAAACACTCTTGTTTATTACAGTTTTATATTTCATGACCAAGTTATGATGTGTTTCTACAAACATCTTCTTGTCATGCTTGCGCTTTGCAGCAGGCCATGATTATAATGGCATTACGGCCAGTTTGCACGTTTGCCTCTGTCTCTTGAAAAGATGCTGCAGATTAACCCTTTGCATGCTGGGAAATTTGTAGTCTGTTAAAATGTTGTCTGCTAAATTTCTAAAATTAGCATTTTCTTCGATTTTTTTTCAAAGAATACTATCAGAATAGCAAACAGTTTGGATCCTGATGAGACGCCACGTTCTGTGGCGTCTCATCTGGATCCAAATTGTTTGCAAAGGCCTTCAAAATCCGGTTCCAGCGCTCAAAGGGTTAAAGGTGTACTCTATTTGAGCCTCGCTCTGTGAAAAGGGTGTTTAATGCATGTGCGTAAAGTGTCGTCCCATATTAGCCTTTTTAATAATCAGGGACAAAACTTTCCGCCTAAACTGGATTTTAAATAGGAAGAGACTTTCTTTAAACGAAAAATATCATAAAAGCGGAATGTGTCGTCTTATCTGGGATGACACTTTAAGCACATGCATTAAACCCCCTTTTCACAGAGCACGGCTCATTTATTTTTCTCTTGACATATTTAAAATAAAACTTCCCTATTTACCTATACATAAATTTAGATGTGTTAATTGCTCCTGGCCAAAATAAAATACATCTTTACTATGGCAATTAAATAAATTATATGATTATATTAAATTTTTAAAATAATATGTTTACAATTAATTTTTGTGTTTGACCCAAAGGTAATTTGCAACGTTTACTAGTATTCATAACATTTCATTTTCTTTTAAATTGCAGTGCATTTACATTGCAACATTTACTAGTATTCATTACATTTTCTTTTCTTTGGTAATTTCAATTCATTGATATTATACACTTAATTTTCTTTGAAATAACAATGCATTGCAATTGGAATATTTACTAGTATTCATTACATTTCATGTTCTTGGTAATTACAATCCTTAAAATGAATACTATAAATAAGTGATTAAAGAACACACAATCCAATTACAAAATCATAAGCCATTACTAATTACATGACTTTGTCTATCCCCTCCCTCTCAATCTCTTTGTATTATAGGTGCAAGACACCCTGATGTCATGCCTTCATTATTTGCCATCTTCCTTATCTTAAGAAAATGTTGTTCCAATAATCGCTTGAAGAACCACACATATTGGGGCAGCAGGGGTCTATGATTTTAATTAAATTCCCCACTCTAATATTACATGTTTTGATCATCTAAAATAGAGACACACAAACTAGGGAAAACCCCAATGAGAACAAGTCTTAGAATTGGAAGCCATAGCATCCCCTATAAATGCTTGGTAAACAATGATATATTTCGGGATCAGTATGTTGAGAACTTGATCCCTCTGAATCAAAGAGCAGATCTCTAGCAAAGCCTTGCTATATTATTTCAATTTCTGCATGTTACATATAATGCAAACAATCTATTTCTAGAATTACCAGGAAATTCTTATCTTGCAATGTTTGTATTGGTGTGTGGTGATCATACCATTGGTTACTGCTGTGGCATAGAATAACTGATATTATCTGCCTAATTTCTGTTTGCAGGTGATTATCATCAGCCATTGAACGGGGCTGGGAAAGCTGATTGCTTTGATTATATTGACCAGTGAAAAGGATGGTAAGTGAGATATGGCAGTACTGACCTGTGCCCACATGGTGTGGCGGGGGTTATCAGCAAGTAAGGCTTTTGAAGTACTGATCACAATAATAGATCATAGATACCATACAATGCAGTTGGGCTTTGAGTGCAATCTGTATTATCATCACTCAATTGGTATAAGCCAGAATTATTGAATTAATTAATACGTTAATTAATTGAATTAGATAACATAATTGTTGTTTGTTATTTTGTGGGATGACTTTTACACAAGTTGTTTAAATAATACATTACTTTTGTAAACATGCTTTTGTTGCTTGTATTTTTTAGTTTTAATTGGAAGTTTTTTTTTGTGTTGGTGTACATCATATTTTTTTGTAGAAGACAACTGCTTAATAATACCATTAATATTTCATCTAATTTTCTAGGCCTCTTATGTAGGAAACCCTGGCAACACATGGGGCAGAGGTTTCAGGTAAGAAAAGTAGTTCCAGTCTACTGGAAATATTCTAGACACAACTTAACTTCAAAGGAACCTAATAACAATGGAATGCCCAATGTTCCGCTGATAGTTCTGTTCTAGACTTCTAGGCTTTGTGTATTGAAATGGTAAGTAAAGTGTGACCAATTACCATCTAATCAGGCCTCAAAGAAAGGCACTTTTTTGTGCTTTTGAGATTTTTTGGTCCAGTCTAATGCACATTCTACTACAGACATCGTGGAAAAGATATCACTGATTCAGTGCAAAACTATGATAAGTGAAATATGCAAGGTGTATAGAGATAGACCAAATGTGCACTAAGCTCACAAATTATGCAGACTGGGAATGTTGCTGTGGTTCAAATGGGAAAATGATTGGCCACAATGCAGATCGGTATCAAAAAGTGATAAATCATGGCAGTAATTGTGTTTGTTTAGCTAAACCTCTTAATGAATGTGCAGTCCTGGCAGACATGAAAACAAGGAGCTGGCCCCTAGACAGCTGGATCTGATAGGGGCCCACTGACCCTAGCAGTGACCCTTTGCAATGGCTGCAGCATTTGGTTCCACATTTGTGTCCAGGGGTCAATGTTTCGGGCATTATTTGGCAACAATGGAGAAAATGTCCAGTTATGCCATGTTAAAAAGAAAACTGTTTCTTGCAGTAACAAAAGCATGACCAAATGTTGTTATTTTTTAGTATATCATATGCTGTCATTGTTTTCTAAAATGACAACTGATGCTATTTAGTGTGGCAGGTTTATTCCTTTTCCAATTGATATGACCTAATTATCGCTATTGAATAAGCTCCAGGCGGCTGATTCACTTGCAAATGAATCCATGCTTTGGTAATGTCTATGTTACTTTCTCCCACAAAACATTCAGCATTCTATGCAGTGAGAGAGATAAGACTAAAAATCATTCTTCTACTTCCTACTGGTATCACCTTCTCTAGAAACAATGCCCTGGCATTTCCATTATATCTCATTTTAAGAATGATTGAACTGCACACGGTGCCAAGACTTGGCTATGATACCAATAGCCCTTATCTTAGAATTCCAAAATTGTTGGCTTATGTCTGATCTTCTGGACCTTTTATCAGTTAAGAGCTCGCCAAATATTCAAAAACGGAATAATTCACTCTTTAAATACCATTGTCAAGACGTGTGATGCCATGTCTCCCAGTTGCAGGCAAACAGCAATAAATGTTTGATGCCATGAGATATTGATGCATGGTTGCTTCATAAGCTTTGAAATACTTAAACATGCAGTTATTGTTTTGGTCAGTGTCACCAATAAATTCATTATTTCACCACTTTTTATTGAGCCATTTTAACAGATATTCCAGTGTTTTAGGTCACATCTGACTTCAAAGGCAGAATATTTAAATTCTTTAATTGTGTATTATTTTGAAATTAAAATCACCAAATATAATGTCAGTGTTGTATATTCACACTTGCATAAAATGTTCTCAAATAATATGGATCAATTGCGGATATTTCATTATCTATTTCAATAATTGCATTGACTGATACTTACAGTTTAATAAATGCGATACCAGTATATACCACATAAGTCGTAATAAAAAGGATGTCCTTATATTGACAATCCTATGATTGCATGAACCAATTTTCGTCAAAATGGCATTATTTTCACAAGCACTGTCTGTCAAGGGTTGATGATACTCCAAAATGGCCTCAATTGTCGTCTCCCAACAAGCCTGGTGATACAAGATTAGCTTATTTATGTTTGACATTTTCTGTCACATACATTAGCCATATTGACCTTACATTGAATGTGAATGCCTAATTTAGCGATGTCACTCTCTCAGCAGCCGTTTTGTTCGCTCATCACTTAATGTAACCACATACATCTAAAACAAACCAATCAGTATATTGCGGTTGGAACGTATTGGATTACGTGTTGAACATTAAATTATTTTAGATATAAAATTATGCAACAGTTATAATATCAATTTATTAAATTATATTTTACTAGTATTTTAATTGCTCGATTAGGCACATGGGAGTGACGATTTGGCAAGTAGAATTATTTATTATCCCACATACAAATGTATTATTACTATCATAGCGTAAACAATAAATATGTATAGTTTCACGATCAGTGTGCAAGTAACACACAATTTATTTGATGATGCAAAATAGAACACATGTAAAGCAATTTAATCGTAATTATTCAATTTAACTATTGTGATTTCGCGGTAATATGTGGCGTGTTCTGAGAAAACTGGGCAAAATGCTTGTGCGTAAAGTGTCATCCCAGATTAGCCTGTGCAGTCCTCACAGGCTAATCCGGGACGACACTTTCCGCCTAAACTGGATTTTCGCTTAGAAGAGACATTATTTAAACCAAAAATTCCATAAAAGCGGAAATTGTCGTCCCTGATAAGCCTGTGCGGACTGCACAGGCTAATCTGGGATGACAATTTACGCACAAGCATTTTGCCCAGTTTTCTCAGAACACGACACATATGTGTCATAACATTGCGAATGATACTGCAAAAAAAGCTGAGTCTTCACGAACCAACATGCTCTACATTATGTGATGGCGTTAACAAAGGGATCCTCTAGTGCTACATGTATAATGTACTACATTTTGTTGGGGGACACAAATGCCAAACTCCTGTATACAGTTCAAAACGTCGAACGGATAGTGTGTTTTTTTAATAAGCTAGACATACGAGCTATTCTTTTAAGTCCGCCATTTATACATGAGATGCATCCAAATGTCAGTGGATTGTATCGACCTCATATTTATAGGAGTAGTGCATCTATCTATCTTCACAAAGAGTATGATTGTCTCCATAATTGTGTAAATATTTAAATCATGTTGTTAATATTATCAAAACTTCTGAAAATCATAATTGCTTTTTTATGTTTTGATCGTTTGGTAGACCACAATGAGTAAACAGTCAACAATTAAAATAATTTATGGTTATTATTGTAATTGCTTTCACATTATAATTTGTTATCGTCAATTCAGGACCAATTCATGCATGATAGTAATATCAATAATATTTATGTATTTAAATATAGGATCGATGATTGAATAAGTCCTGATAATGAAAGGTCTATTTTCAAATTATTTAAGAAAATCGTTTTATCAAATCCACATTTAATTGCACAACATGCATTTGCCAATTGTTATTAACAACAAAGACTTAATCAAATTAAATGTAAATTAATGTGTTGTAAACATGTATACGATGCCATAAACTTATTCTAGTATAAAAATGTATAATCAAGTAGGCCAATGAATACATGCATATGCAATATCTTAAACATATATCGAGTTTTAAAGAAAGATATATATCTTAACCATGGCAACCTGAAACTAAAATGAAAATGCGCTAACAATGTGTTTCGCACTGCTCATCGTTAAAATTTGCAGGAGAAATCCCGGAGTGAAATTTGGCATTCACCGCCATATGCCAGCTCCGTTGACAGCATAATGGGGTGTAGCGTTATTGTGTAGACGGGAAAACCAGATGTTGAAGCCATAATATGTGAACCCTGATGTTAACCAAGCCCGCTTTACGATCATGTTAAATAGGCAGTGACCAGGCGTTACAATACTATAGCTGTACGCAGGTAAATTGTTCGTTAATGTTAATTTATATTAGTTTATAGTGAAAACATAGTACGAGGTCTAGCTAAACATTTGAAGTTTAAACATTTGAAGTTGTTATTTTATTGTGAGGTCTTTGCTGAATCCCAGACACGTGTTGCTTACACATACAATAACACACACCCGGTAATTATTTATATTTTATCATATTTCAGCTCTAAAAGAAATTTGGGTGGGTTTCTTATCTATGAACGCGTTAAGCTTGTTTGTGTTCGACAGCATTTGCCGCTTCCGGGTTGTTTGTGTTAGATTTAAATAAAGATTAAAAAAGCAACGGTTTTCAGTTAATTTTGGAATGAAATACTTGAGGTCATGAAAGCATTTTCTCTCATGCTTTCCAACTTTCCAGACAAACACCTGGACACCGTACAACTAAAATAATTAGTTAATTAAGGTAATTTATGAAAATTACATCAAACGCATTTGTTTTTATAAGTTTCTCTTTTGTCGCACAAAAAGTTCCAATATGTTTTTGTTTTACTGTGTGTCATATTGCACATTATGTAATTAAATGAACATAATATTGTTTATGTTGTTATATTAAGGCATTTTGAATGCGTTTTTGAAAAAAAAGCTATGTGTTTCATCAAAACGTATTGTAATGCGCACCTACACATACATCATACCAACGGTTCTTACATGTACACAACACAAAATCCACTCTTATAATTTATTAACAATAAACTGACTGCACCAAAATATAACATGTATATAGATACATGCACCATGAGGAAACGGTGTAATACGCTCTCATACATTGTATAGACAAGGTGAACGTTGAAGATTTAAAAAGTTACTATCTAGTTATCCTACTTTACATTAAACAACCGTGAAAAGATGTGCCCTAGTCACACGGTCGTTGGACATCAATAATTGACATGCTTTGCATATGTAACCAATGAAATACTATCACTAAAGCTGTCAGCAGGTAAAGAACTTTTCACCTCCAGTGTTTTTGTGCGTGGAATAAATTTCCTTTGCGGAAGATATTTGAATGGCGGTTAAATGAAACTAAAAACGTTTTCAGAATATTACAATGTAAATTACGTAAGCCGACCTGTCTTCTGTGATATTGAGAAAACGAATAATTACAATTGTTGGATGTTCGACTTTAAACACAAAATGTGCCTACATAACTTAAGAAATGATTCTCCTAGTTCATCGGTTTTCTACGGTGTATTTGAAATATTATAGTATACAGAATATTTAAATCTTTGATGTCATTGGTTTTAATTTTCAAAATAAGAATTTGAATAATTTGACAAGTTTGCACGCATTTTTTATAGTATACTTAAAATAAAAATTAAGTCTGTTCACCAATGTCTAACCCCAACCCCTATAGTCACTCACACAGTGATTGTAATAGTAAATAATATGTAGTGCGTAGCATTTTGTGGAATAAAATAGCTTGCAGTTAAATGTGAGAATATGCTAAAGTCGATATACAAAAGAAGATAATAAATGCAAAATAATATATACACAAGTTTCTAAATAGTAAATAAAATGAACGTATACAACATGACGTGCTCTCAATAATTCTGAACTTTCAAAAATGCAATGGCACATGTAAGTGGGACGAAGGTTTTCAAAAAAGGTAAATGGTTGTCAAGACTATACAGTTCTTGGATCAATAGAATTTAGTTACGCTAGTTACAATTTAATTTCTTTACATTTTTAAATAATCCATTTCTTAAAAATCATATTAGACGAAAAATATGTCAAATGTGTAAGAGAATGTTTAATGCAAGACTTAAATTGAATAATTGAGAAACTAGAAAGCACATTAAATGTGTGGCACACTTCGAACAAAATGAATACGTATGGAATGCACATTTTCTTCAAACAAAAACATAAATAAATGTTACTTAACATGGCACTCAATTAAAATGGCGGATTGTACTGACTTACGATAAGAATGTAAAAGAACACACAGGAAAAGAATAACAATGAAAACTAAGGTTGTAAAAGCACCATTTGTGATGCACCCCTGTAAAGAACACAAATACAACAGTCTAAATGCGTGTTTTTAGCATCAAATTAAACAATACCAGTAAAAGACAGAATAATAATAAAATCGTTCCTCCACTGACACGAATAAAAGTCGTATAGGGAACAGCTCAGAAGAAAATATAAAGAACCTTATTATATGTTGCAACACTTGGTCTTGAATGTGTAAAGAAAATTTCGAAGGATTTCTGCAATAGAATATATTATGCGTCATTAAATATAACGAACAAAAATTGCCCGTCTCCTTCTTAAAACACTTAATATTTACAAAAGAACGAAACCAACGTACAATTGAAAGTGAGAACTGATACACAGCACATCATTTTTTTATGAAAACATAAAGGATTTTATCCGGATTCTTTGTGCAAATACTCAGTTGATAACAGCACATAATATACACTAGACGCCAATGTGAAGCAAATGTACCTTTCGTTTACATCAATTTTATGTGTGATAAAAATAACGATATGTGTTATTACTAAGTGACCCTTAACTTGTGTAACGCACACAGTCGTAATATACATCTGCTTTACAATGTTGATAAGAGCGGTAATGGTAGTGTGTATCCTACTTGACCTATATACATGATGGATAGGCATGCAAATGGTTCGCCATAATTATTCATGCTACGCCATTAATATGTCATACTAAAAAGGCGCGCGTTAACGGACAGTAAACGTCCAACCAGGTGTTCAAATGAACAGTCAATAAAACATGAAATTTAAATTTAAAATTAATATGTTGAAAGATGAGAAATTAGCAACTTGTATATACAATATTTATTATGTAGAGTTTGGTATGTAACAAAGACATTTGTTATGTAGTTTTTAAATTTTTAAAGTGAAAATTCCAATTCATTATTCGCTATTAAATAAAAGGACTAAGATTAATGATTGACATATATACGCACAGTGGAAAACAGTATACACCCATTTGACTAGACTAGATGATTTTGTACAAACATCTATAAAGGCAAAATCACATGGTAACTTTGTTACGCAAAACATGAATATATTCACAGTAGACATTCCGTTAAAAAAAAATAAGAATGTTTAATTAAGTTTTACACCATACTGGTGAAGATAATTTCGTGAATCTTAGATATAATGCAATGCGATTCCAAAATGACAAGATGCGTAGCTTTATATTACGGTCCCTGTAACATGGTCCTGATTTTTTTTTCATTAACAATGACATGTGTTCCTCTTGTAGCCATGGTGTCAGGTGCGAACAGACGACGTAGAGATTCACAATGAGCGCACAAGCCAGCCGAATATGGCGGCTCGTTTAATGTTATTTCCGTGACGTCACATGGCTGAGGCCGCTTGCGTCATTCTGACGTCACCGTCCATTCCATGCATTCAACGAGTACATTGAGTGTTCCTGTCAACGAGAAACCAAGGTCAGGGTGAGAACTCAAGCCCAGTATATCCAAAAGCGGACAGATTTCTAACTTGTTTTCCCCCCAAACGTGTGACTTTTCCCCGAATATTTAGCCATGAATGATAAATTTGTCATTTCACGTTCGTTGAAATTCGTTTCAACCTTGAACCACTTCCTCATACATACGAGCATTTCTAACTGTTCTGAATGTAAGAGTTAAATGAATGCAAACAGAAATTCGCAGGGAGTTGAGAAATAAAACACACACAAAAACACAAATCGTAAATTACGCACTGCAAAGCAAATCCTCCCTGTACAAATGAACTGTATGCAATTTCGATGTATTTGGAAGTGATGTGTCAAGGGAAAAAAATATTGCAAAAATTAAATTTTACTGGACTCAGTTTCATTTCTCACCCTGCATGGTTTCTGTTGGCATTATGAGATGCATTATTCATCTCTTAACATTCACTACTCAGTTTTTTTTGCAAACAAATATGATCAGAAATTGAAAACATATTAGACATCTCCCACCTTTGGATAGAAAACGAGCAAACATAACAATATGGTACACAATTTGAAACAACAATGTATTCGCATATATTTCGAGGATGACGACAACAAACTAAACAAGAAAAGGGAAACTTTTGCTGACACTAATGATCTGCACATGTTGTGTTTAAAATAAACAACAACATGCGCAACGTGAATGGATCACATTTAAATACATTTTGAGTTTCACGTTATTATACCATTTATTTACAACACCACGTTAATTACAGAAAAAATAAACGTTCTGACATAAAATATATAGCACATCGTCGCATATATATACACTGCATGTTTCGATTGTTTGAAACAGGTTCTGTGTTCACATAATGGTGCGTTTTTTTTATTTATTTATCTTCATGGTGATCTAAGGACATACTGCAAAACCTAATCCAACAACGGTAGGTAGAAGATTGCTCGGTACGAACACGAGTTTTACTTAACAATATTTAAACATCTGTTACATCTTCGTTTAACACATAGCGCAAAACATACACATTGTACGCTCCGTCAAGTTCTTTTAGATTTTATATAGGCAAGTTTTTGTTACATTGTACTGATTGTCACGTTTGTGTTGTGCATTATCATATTTAAGCAATTACGTACACACGAATATTATGTGTATCGTAATTAATGTGTTTTATTTATCCTCTTAAACCATCAATCCAGATGAAGTACAAACTGTTAAATCTGTTTGACTCCAATATTTTATTTCTGAGTGTTAGTGTTCCTTTAGTAAGGATTATAGTGGGCATTTTTGTTTTGTTTTTATCTGTACATATAAGGTATAAAGCTCGTTATAGAATTTGCATTTCTTGTTTTCACCAACGGTGTAACCCCCTGACCTAACATATTCGCTATTATTACATCAAATAAAAATTGCGGTCACCTGAAGTGGTGGTCAGCGCAGACGTTCAAAGTGTTCGGACGAGTTTCCAGAAGGTAGTACTTTAAATTATCCTTACGATAATATTTCGTTACTCTACTCTACTACTTGTAGATGGGACTAGGTTAAGTAATTTCACGGATGGCACGTACATTGTCACAACGAGTCGAGTACAAAAGCTCTTAACTCGTGTCAATATATATTACTTTTAAAATATATTTTTCTCCATATTTTAAAAGCAAATTTAGAAGGACCCATGGCTGTTATGCGCACCATTAATTTTGACAGGCTTTGCGTATTCGATGATTTGTGTGAATTTGAACGCGAATCTCCCATTCATAAAACTTCCTTTTAAAAGGTCACTGTTCAGTTGTTCTCGTGGAGTTGTGAAACCGATACTTTTTGTTCTACTGTATTGATTATGTGTAATATTACCAAGCGTTCAGTCAGCCCCAAACAGATCACCAATATATGAACCCAACGTGGACTGTGAAAAGGAGGTCTGTTTACGAAGATACCGTGATTTATTGGCATTATTTACATTCTTTCATTTAAGTATACGGATAGTTCCACTGAATTACACAGTACATACTTTCAAAATTGTTGCGTGAGTTTTCGCCTTAGCAATTTAAATGTGCTTGGATTTATAACGACAAATCCGAATGTGCTTGACATTAAAATGGCTAAAGAATTATCTCATTGAAATCCCAATTACAACATACACGGATCACAATAGAACATATACCAGCTGAATGAATTTGCATTTGAAATTACCCAATATCCCTTTCTTCGGCCTGCCACCATTCGTACATATGGTTGGCATTTCCGTTTATTGTTCACTTAGCCCAGCCCCATTATAGTCGTTAACAATAGCCCGGGCCGATGTGTCCACGACAAAACGTGCGCTGAATAGGGATATTTTACCAAACAAATATTATAATTGCACGTCTGTTTGCATTTCAAATGAGATTCTTTCAATCTCATTAAAAGTCGGAAAGCATCGAAATTTACAAATCACCAAGAATAATTTCCCGCCTCCCTAGGACGATTCTTTTTATGTTATCGTATGAAGCGTTTCATTGCCCATCCAGGGGTAAATAATCCATTCCGACTAAAATATCCGTACTTAGCTCAGTGTAGCATTACGTTCGACTGGCGCGGTGCTATTGCATCCCTATATAGCATATGATTGACAAATGATCGCCATGCTTTGTGTGCAGAATGATGTTAAAAGTGTAATATATTTAATCGATTGATTTATTACATGCGAAAGTATTCGTAATTGTGAAAAGATGTGCATACCAGATTTCGGAATGTTGCAAAATGGCTGTCAATCAAATGGGGGAGAGAAGCCGTAAACTGTTTTTATAGTTTATGATGAATACACATATCCCCAGCAATTGCCGAAACCGTGTGTTTATTGTAAAACACTATGCGCCTGGCGGTGTATTTTGAATGTTAAGTTTTAAAAGCAAAAGCTAATAATGCATTAAAGTTTACGACGTGGTTCTAATTTTGTTGTAAAAAGGACAATTCAAATTGAAAAATATCAGGATAAAAAATAGTAGTTATCACAATGAAGTTCATCAGTTTTGTTTAAAAACGATTGCAAATAATGTCAATATTTTCACAGAACCATTTATCTTATTCACAATTTAAACGATGACACATCTTTCGGACGGTAACATTTAAACGTGTGTAAGTGTTATACGTAAATTATCGTTTTGCAACATTTTTGCAATGTAAATGTCTTAGAGAAACATCATATAAATGGTGAAATGGCTCGCTGCTGATTGTATAGCAGGTTGCGAATTGAAGAATCCTACCTTCCCAACTGACATCAAGCAAAGTTCGGTATCAATTAAGTAAGCCTTTTTAAAAACACATAACTCAAGCTAGTTGTGATTAAGTCATTACCCCTTTGTAAATGTCAATCGGCAGAAAATTAAGGTGTGTGATCAAGCCGATGAAACTGTCAAAAAAGTACATTTTTACATGCCTTTTTAAACACCCCTAAAACGGGTTGGATTGATTGGAAGTCGACCCATGTCAGTGATACCGTCTCTCGTTTGATTTTGTGTAGACTCGTGTTTCATCGACGAATCTGCCCATACATTGAAGTGACTTTGCGAGCGCATGCGTTTCATCCATTAAATTACGAGTGTTAATAGACTTCAATGGTATAAACTGACGAGGTAATGACTAAAGTCAAAAAGATCATATTTAATGACATGGACTCGGCTGCGATATGACGGTTTCATTCTTTTTTGGGGTTTGCTAATTTGCGACATCGATCTCAACACGTGAGACATGTGCAGATCAGTGTGTTCTAACTGTCTGGTGAGTAAATGAATACTTTCGCAAGAATATTTGTAAACAAATACAGATCCCTGTTTAAATTATTTTGAAATTTTAAGTATGTTCATCGTAGTTTAGAATTGGTTATATATTGATTACCGGTAATTGATAGATTTATTGTTTAAACACTTAGACTTATACTAAGCGCATTATGCACAATTATCAGTTATATCATCTTCTTTGCGGAATTTATGCCAAAATGTTTGCTGATTAAATACCATTTAAAGTTTTGCTTTATTATTTTTTTAGATAACATTTTGTATTGAGGAGGAAGAATTTCTGTAAACATTAATGCATTTCTGCATTTGCAGCTTAATAAAACATTCGATAACGTAATAAAGCACTAGGAAGTAAAAACCATTGAAAGACTAGAGAACACCATGTACTTTCGTTATAGCAGTTATTGCCGCAACACCTTATATATTGCATTTCCTTGTGTAATCATTAATGTCGCTCTTTTAAAGGTTTAGTCTCGTTAAAACACAGGTGGTTAATGTCAACCCCCAAATTGTAAGCGCAACGACCGATACAATCACATATTTTCAACAAGTATGGTTAGCATTTCCATATAAAGCAGATACGATCTGTATGACAGTATGTACTTAATAGCAATAAACGGTGCAAATTTTATAGACTTCGTTATAATTAATATTTCGAGTCGTAAATATTGTTATAAAGGTCGGCTTTATTGCCTCCTGCGATACCATATATCTACACCTGTTGTATTGACAGTTCATTTTTAGGGTTATTACACTATATGAGTTCGAATCTATGTTCGTTTTTTTTAAATATTAATTTTAATGCACATAAACCCAGTTATTAAAACGGATGGCACGAGCTTTATGTGCCCATAATGGCGATATAGATTACCTGTCTATGGATCATTGGTAAATATACACGATCGTAAAATATTTTATTTGTTAATACATGTATATACCATAAGGCAGGGTTTTACTAAGTCTGTTGTAATACAGAAAAAAACAGCATCGCGTGTTATTTAATACGTAGTTATGTTTATTGAACGATATTAACCACGCTACTCGTGTCTTTATTTAAAAATTGCTTATGCTTTTGTTAATCTTATTATAGGTACTCCCACGATCTTGTCTTTGCTTTACAGAATCCATGAAAAGTAAAACGGGCGATATATATCTACCAGTGAAGGCCAAACCATTTTCATTTGTTTGATAATGTCCCTAGTTTTATAAGGAATAGAACTGGATGCTTCGGTTACTATGTATGTACAGAGATAAAATCTGAGCTTGGTGGGTCGTCCTTCGGGACAACGGACCAGGGCACAAACCATCGCCTAAATCACGGTGTCCAATGCACACCTTCTTTCCAAAAACAAGCCAATTAAGCCAGGTGCCCCTACCATTTAAGATACCAGAAGTAAGCTAATAAAGGTGTGCGTAGATATTCGAGTCGTATTCATATATTTGACATGTTTTCATCGTCCGTTCTAAATGCTGCGTATATGAAAATCTGCGCTAATAAAGCTTCGGTGTGCCTACGAATATTATTGTTACATAAATTGATGCCTTTATCGCGACTCAAGATGAAAATTACTCTAATGAGATTGTAAATCTTAAAACCAGCCTGATCTATTTCATATAATTGTAGACTGGTTTCTGGTTAAGAAAAGGATATAGCACAAAAAAGGCCTTCATTGTAGCAAGAATTGTAGTAACCAAATAATTAGAAGTAATATGATTTTATTTTCTAAACATTATGTCCCGTCATTTCATATTTATATGCGCATGGTACTTCAAACATGTACAGTGAGTCGGTGACAATAACGTTGACATATTAGATAAACATTATTATATGTGTATACCTTGTTTGACAAGAGGTGTTGCACACATGTTTGTATGATTTGACTTTTGCAACTTGGTACACTAATTGAGCAATGTCTTCTTAGTTTGTGAATATGTGTAGAAATAACAATGTTCATTGTTAGCTGTTAATGTTCAAACACTCCGTAACAATTTCGTACATTTATGAAGAAAGAAAACACTAATAAAGGCCATCATGGTAAATTTACTCATTTAAAAGCACGGTGCAGTGAAATTATAAATTATGTTCATTCTTTGATGCTATCTTTTTGTGTAATTTTACTTTGTGCTTTATAATATCGCTGCGTGTGGTGTCGTGTTTCGCAGTGAAAGCCTGTGTCTAACTTTAGACGGAATGTTTACGTGTAAAAGTCTGTTGCCTTACAAGATGAACATTTTCAATCTGCTGAAATGATGGAGACACAAAAAGTTATTTGAATTCGCGAATGATTTTTTTTTATTCCTTTTCAATATTTTCCCTTTTTCTTTACAGAAAATAGTTTACAAAATCAAAGATATTTTCATTATTCTGAAATGATACATACACAAGAAGTTATTTGAATTCGTGAATGATGTTTATTCTTTTTCAAAATTCCTTAAGACAAAAATGTTCACCAAAACAAAGATAAGACAGCTTTATCCTTCAGAACTTTTGAACACATATTTTCCTTACGCCATAAGACAATCCCGGTCCGTTGCGTCTCTATCGCGAACTGTCCTTCATCCAATCAATTTCACCCATCCAAATATAGTCACTTAAGTGATATTGGCAAATTTTTCGCGCAAATAAACAATTGCATTTGATTTATAGAGATAGACCGGGGATCAATATAATATCTTGGAAGGCCCGAGTTTGGGTCAAGCTATTGGAAATACCGCTCAAGAAATGCCTTAATTTATTGACCAGAAATAAGCGGCGTAGTGACTTGAAGAATGACCTTGTCAAGCAGTGGACCTATCTATTGTGAAAGAATTATTGAAACTGACATAATAAATGACATTGTGTGATCTATAGGCATAAGTGGCGGTAAACTTTGAATTTTCCAAAACTGAACACTAAACAAATATATATGCAATTATTTTTTTATATAATATTTGTGTTATTTTTAAGGAAACAATGTGTTGGCATCATATAAGATAGTGTGAGCTCGGTATTGATTTATTTATTAAATTTATTAATTATTTATTTATGTATTTATTTACTTAATATCTGTATTATGTGAACTATTTTTATTTTATCAAAGGATTACATTATTTTTTTAAATTTATATTTACAGTATCCAGCCATATTATGCATATAGCCAGATCACCGCGACTCAGCATAGTAACTGTGTTTTCCCTATTTCGGTAACTGTTGTGCAATTTATCACATACCACTGCAATCCAAGCATTATTCAGACTGTCCAATCCAAACACTCATAACGTAATAAGCGTTTACTTACCGGATCTTGAAGATCTGAAGGATCCGGGTTCTCCGGACTCTTGGAAGTAGTACTTCCGGTTCCTTCGCGTTCATCTATCACTAAGTCTATAGGCATTTTGCCTTTTAAACAACTTATATATCGATGACAGAAATTGTCACACAGTTCATGAACCTGGAAAGAGAAAACAAAGGCGGGTCGTTAGGTCTGTTTTTATTATTTTATCACATTAATCAATACAATATATTATTATTTTTTTTTTTTTATAACAAACTTGGTTTTATCATTTTTAGCAAGTTAATTTTATGTTTTAATTGACATAGTTTTGTTTTCATTAAAATAAATTGTTCTCACTTTGTCAACGGGTGAAGGACATGTTAAATGTAGCATTCTAATAGGGCGGTGGTGATTATAGTAAAATATCACGACCTTTATCAAATAAGTATAGTATACATTTCATGATATCTGGATTTATAATAACTAAATACGACTTAATAGTACTGCTTAACGTTAAGAAAAGCTCGATAAAATCTCGTATTTGCTCAAATCATACACGGCAAACAAAACTATTTCAAACCGAGTAAATTTGTATGCTTATTCTTATCAGTCTGGATTTGTGAACACATAGAAGGTCATATCGCGCTCCGCATTGCAAAATTGTTAAGTTTGTAGAATATTATCTGTGATAACATTGAACCTCGACAAACTTAGGTGACTTAATTTGTTCCCAGTGAAGTCTTAAAGATCGGGGATTCAATTTAAAATACCCAGTTCTACTGGGTCCATTTTGTAATTATGACAATCAGGAAAGCGCCAATATTCATCCAATTATTGGTAAGATAATGATATATATAATTACTTTTAATATTCTCACGCGAGAAATTACGGTACGTGTTTATTGGTTTGGCGTCCTTTAACCCTTTGCATGCTGGGAAATTTGTCGTCTGCTAAAATGTTGTCTGCTAAATTTTTAAAATTAGCATTTTCTTCGATTTTTTTCAAAGAATACTATCAGAAAAGCAAACAGTTTGGATCCTGATGAGACGCCACGTTCTGTGGCGTCTCATCTGGATCCAAACTGTTTGCAAAGGCCTTCAAAATCCGGTTCCAGCGCTCAAAGGGTTAAAACTAACTGAATGTTGAATGTATGTTTATGCTTTAGGAGTCAAATATACGCCCTACATCAGTTATTATTGTATTTATACTTATTTCTAACAAAATGAATAACATAGTTTTAACCGAAAAACATATATATTTACCTTTTCTAATTCCAAGAGATGGAAACGAAGAACTTGTATAGCCTGTATCATCTGCAAGTGTATAAAACAAAATTACGTTATAAATGTTTGTATATATGTATTTATTATCTGAAATAAACAATAACAAAGACAAGCGAAAGATCTGAAACAAATTAATCTGAAACTGAGCTTTTTAAATATATTCAAATATATAAAATATTTGGTTTCACTTATATACATGATTAATGTACCTTCTCAATAGTCAACGTTGAAAATGTAATTAATTTTCAGAAGTAATTTTGTCCAATTGTATTACGTTAATAACTAAATGAAAATTTCATTAATCGATTACAAAAATGATATGATTTTGATAAATTAATAATGATAGAAATTTTCAGATGTACATTTTTTCCTTCTTGTATTCCGTTAATAGCGGAATTAAATTTCATTTAATTGATTACAAAATGCATAATATTGCTTTATTTATAATAATTTCATTTTTTTTATCAAAAGAAGATTGAAATGAACAATTGTTGATTGCTGCAATTGATTACAATAAACGTTCCCTTTGGACAAATGCGAGAGGAGAGATCGCCTAATGACCATTGCGGGATTACATATTCATGTGTCAGAAACAGCGGCTGGCAAGAATTTAATTACGGCGGCCATATTGAATGAAGTGGATATCAGCCACGGACAAGCTGGTTTACTGGGCCCGGTGAAAATTAGCACCTCTCTGTGAAATTCTAACGATACTCATTAGAAGAAGCATTGCCCTACCTCCCGTATGTTTATTCTTTGGCCGAGTATATTTCAAGTCGAGGCATGTGTTTTAGACGTTCCCATTATTTTCCCGAGAAGCGTGTAGGAGAACGAGTTAGATTCAGAAACGTGGGTCTAGCATATCCGAGGTTGTTAAAACGAGGTATAAACTGACAACAACCCCGACACAGCTTTATGACTTGCCTGACATTCGGTTAACTGAGGGTAATTCTAAAACCCCTAATTTTCCTCGCCACGGGCATTAAAAGAAAGTGACTACAGTGGATATAGGTAGGGTAAAATATCGTGGAGAGTTGGCCGTACGGTTATCATTAAAATCTCGCATGGTTTTGAGTTTCAATCCTTCAGATGCGTTCTGAATGGTAAAACATTCATACTCTCAAACATTATTTTCGGAATGTTATCTCTGCCGAACAGACACTCGGCTTTCAAATAGTTTATCCTAAATAAAAAAACGCTGTCTGTATATTTAAAGGCCGGTGTAGCGTAAACAGTCTAAGATTGAAATATAGAGATTTTTGTTGACTTATAATTAAAATGTGTGACACCCATACATATACGTGTATTATGCATTGTACTTTTTTATCTTGTTTAAATGTTTATAAAAACTATCGTACAATTATGTGACACCCAAACATATACGTGTATTATGCATTGTACTTTTTATCTTGTTTAAATGTTTATAAAATCTATGTAACACACAAACATGTTCGTGTATTATGAATTGTATTTTTTATCTTCTTTTAATTTGAATGGAATATATTGTCCCACAAAAAATAAAAACGAGCATTTTGTATCTCGTAAAATCTATGTTACCGGACCACATCTAGCGTTGACATTTTGGCATTTGCTATATGGAACACTGATTTGTTTGGGTAAACTTTATTTTACGGAATATTATACGAACTATCTGTTGGTTTTGAGTGTTAATGGGGCTTTAAATGTTTATAAAAACAATCTTACTTACCAGGCTATCCAGCTCGTGATTTGATGAAAATAACGGCTTGTCTGATCGTGCCTGCAATTGTTATTAAACATATTATAGTAATTATTTGTTAAAGTTGAAATAAATGGGCCGCGCTATGTGAAAAGGGGGTTTAATGCATGTGCGTAAAGTGTCGTCCCAGATTAGCCTGTGATTCCACACAGGCTTATCAGGGAGGACACTTTCCGCTTTTATGGGCATTTTATGATGTGTTTTTTTAAAGAAAGTCTTTTCTTATTTAAAATATAGTTAAGGCGGAAAGGGTCGTCCCAGATTAGCCTGTGCAGACACTTTACGCACATGCATTAAACCCCCTTTTCACAGAGCGAGGCTCAAATCGAATATGGATATGGCTATAAAAAAGAGTCAAACGTTACGTCTACGACTGAACAGAAGAGTCAAACGTAAGTAAATTGCATCGACATGAAGAAATCAATTATGATTCTCGAGACAAAACTGTAGCTCACAATCGTAGATAATAAAACTGTCCAAATGATGTTCATTCACCGCAGGCGCCAATATTTGCTAAATTATTATTATTCGCGAAATTAGCTAATGATTCTACGCGGAAATTACGGTGTACGTGTCCTCAAGATCTGGCGTTGACCAAAACATAGCCCCAGACCTGTTTAATAATTGTTGTTATTTCATATCCCATCCTCTGGATAACTTGTCATTATTTCCTATTATGTGAAGAGACACTTGCTGTGTTTAATATGCAGCCTCAGTTGTCAATAATTACGGGAACATGCTCAGTTTCAATTGGTACACAGGCTTCGCCCGGTCCATTACGCAGACCTTGTATTGGCAAGTAGTAGTGAGAATGTTGAAGTAAGTCGTAGAACATTTATAACTTTTGAGAAATTAAAAACCTTACGGTTCAAATCCAATAACCAAGATTATCTAGCCCCACTGGCATTGTTTAGAATATGCTTTGGGTTTTCTTTAAAGAGCGATTTGCCCAGATGTAAATTTTAAAAGTTATTGCATTTTGTGTGCTGATAAAAATTGATTTTGATAAACTGAAGAAAAAAATAAAAATATAGAAAATAAAAGATTGTTCGGTGTAATTGTATATGAAACACTTGAAAATGCGCAGTTTGTAAACGGATATTCATGATTATTATATTTTTTTTACAAATGCTTTAAGAAAACTCTGTTTAATGGGACTTGTTCACAATTTAGAAAATGACAATTTACAAAACATGGTCATGTATTCAACAAAATAACTCTTTCAGTGCTGGAACCGAATTTTGAAGGCCTTTGCAAGCAGTTTGGATCCAGATGAGTCGCCACAAAACGTGGCGTCTCATCAGGATCCAAACTGATTGCTATTCTGATAGTATTCTTTGAAAAAAAATCGAAGAAAGTGCTAAATTTAGAAATTTAGCAGACAACATTTTAGCAGACGACAAATTTCCCAGCATGCAAAGGGATATATTCAAACAAGCAAAATAACACTCCTGACCAAGAAAAATATTATAAATATAAGTTCGTTTATTGATTATCATCAAGCGAAATCATACACAAATATTTAGCGTTACACACGCTTTTCTTCGATAATTTTGCAAAAAAAACGTGTATTACAGAGATAGAATTTCCACATCAGGCTGTTTCAAAAGTCTGCGTTACTTAGTGGTAGCGAATTTACTTCTAGAAGTCCCGTGTTCGATCCACAGGTCAAGCATTTTGTTTTATTTTAATTGTTTTTGTGTCCTTGTTATTATAATTATTTAAAACTATTTAAAATATAACAGTTTTGTTATTAAATTGATTCGATGATATTATTTAAAAATACGAAAATCTGTCAACAAGTCCCTTTAAAGACTTCACCGTAAGCAAATAAAATAATCATATAAATCAAAACTCAAAATATTTTATCGCCCCACAAAACTATGCTTCAAAATTTTAACCGCAATATTCATGTACGTTATTCTGAATGCGTTTCAATAATAATCTTAAATTTCTTGAAATCATAACTTTTCGCGGTACAATGAATCCATTCTTTGAATGTAATCGAATCCCCTAATAATTTAAGCGATAAATAATGTTAGTTTTAGTGTATTAATACTAAGTGTTATCCGTATTAATCGGTTTAAGCATTCAGTCACAAAACTGCAGTCTCAGACGTTTTAACCCAACGGATTATTTGTTTAAATATTTAAATGAATTAATAACGCACAAATTAAGAAATGTGGCGCCTTAAATACCTGCATACGTTTAACATGAACGAGATTTAATTTCGACAGCTTTATTTAAACAATTAATATTTTTAATGTTTAATATTTTAATTGGCAATTGAAAATAAATAAAATTTGTGAATTATTCTGTATAAATGGGCCACACAAATTATGATTAATAGATCACTCAAATCATATTCAGATTTTTTAATAAAAGAAAACAAAATAAAAAATATTTAATTTTAATTACACAAAATATAATAACATAACCGGTTTTAAACTTATTTTTATTTTATTGTAAATATAATTATAATTGATTCCCCCCCCCCCGCAAAATACAGAAGACAATCATACTCTCTTCTGTAAAGGAATTAATTGTCGTGAAACTTATTTGTATAAATGTTTAAACTTTATTATGGAATCGCGATGAATGATTTCACAAACGTAATATAAATTTCCCTAATTAAATTTTATACAAATACGCAATATATACTAAACAATGATGAAATAAGCAAAACACAGCATTTCGAGAACTTGTTTACTTAAAACTGGTGCAATTAGATTCAACAAGACTTACGATAATATATTTACTTAACTATGTTTGATAAATAAATAGGAAAAAATGACTTACGAGAACTTGTTTACTAAACACGGCTATATCCTCGTTGAAAGATTCCGATGAGCAGACGTCGCCACCCGCCACCCCCGGCTCCCGGGGGGTACAGGTCGCCAGCTCGCATTTCTCAAATATCAACGCTAGCAACGGGAACAACGGGTGCCTGAAAACCGGGTGGAAGCTGAATTAGTATTTCCCAAGTTTTTGGATTACAATGGTGTGTTTTTTCGTCCACGTATCCCATTTTAAATACTTTTAAATTAACGGCTGATTAATTTCGATAATTCAAGTAGTGTGGGTTCTTTTATTACATTCGTTTGAGTTAATTTCATGAAAGTTTATTATATGGTACACACTTTTAATATTTTTTGTTTTGGATAAAACATATAACCATGATTCTAGTCGACTTGTTATTTATTTTCACGCGGATGCATTAATAAGGTGCAGTAACAATACAGTTTTATACCGTATCACAATATCCATTACACGAGGAAAAGGTCATATGATTGACAAATTAATGTCAGTCTCTCTTAGTGTTAAGTCTTTAAATAACTCCAACCATTTCAGAACTGTTTGCAAATTATATAACGTGTACAATTATATATCACTCCTGATATTGCATACGGTCCGTGACGACATTGCATAATACAAGTACCTAGTACCAAAAAATACTATACATTTTCCGAGATATTTTCGCGGGAGTTTCGATAAACGAGAAAATAAGCCATTAATCTACAATTAGAAAACTCCTAGTCAACAGGCCGCTTCTCCCGGCATTTCCGGTCATGAGCGAAAATCGGCGAGAAATTGATGATTTTCTCGCGTGTTTACAAAAATATGTAAATACATGACGGCCAGCCATTTTGTTTTTGGCTAGAGCATTTTTATGCGTTTTTCCGATGTGCCTGGAGCAACCCGAAACATTCTGTGTTTAACCGCGTAGTTTAGTCAACTGATGGTATTTTGGTGTTTTACATTACTTTACACTGACTAGATATTTCTGCTCGGTCGCGGTTAAAAGAAACTAGCGGCGAGCTGACATGTATACATCTGTGGTATTTATTTATTTATACACACTTGTAGCTAAATGTAATATTATATTTATTGTGAATATTTAATCTAAAATAGTGTTGATGAATAAAATCATATTTCCTGCGTCCAAAAAACATTAAATAACTAGTATATTTAAACATTTTACGAATTGGTGGGAATACTATTAACCGCGGTATTTATTTACAGATTAAAATATTAGATAAATGTCCCAAATCCTTTAATCAGTTTAAACTGGTGTTTCCTTATGCACTGATGGTCTTAACAGGGCTTACGCCTTTAGTACTCAATATTGCATGTAATCCATCGCACAGCGTGTATTCACAACGTGTTCACATATATTCCACATCATTCACTATATATCATCTCCATCACGACACTTACCCATATATTGAATCTTTGTCTCTTTTTAACTGACTGTCTTGTGAAGGATTTCCTCCCCCCAAGCCGGCCATAGAATTTGTGCTTGCCGAATATGGGGGGTAGGAAGAGTGCATAGATCCCCCATGGTTCACACTATGAGGGGGCAAAGAGTGCCCGCCGGGGAGCGAGTTCCGGTGATGGTCGGGGTACATGCTCTCCATCCCCGCTATCGCACTACCGGGATAGTGAGCCGGGTATTCATTCTCCAACTGAAATAATAAACAAAAACCACAGCGTTATCCTTAATCCAACCAACGAAACGATGCAAATAACGTAGAATGAACACAAGCGGTAAATGAAGATTTCTCGACTGTAAACACTAAACACTTTAACTACATGACGCGATCTTATCCCGTGGACTATAATTCATGGTTGCATACTTTCATTTTAACACAGACGTAGTAGCACCGCGTGGATCATCGCTAACCTAATTATCAAAATTACCAGCCGCTATATCCTTACCCTTTGAGCCATGGACTGTCCTTTACTAGTCCAAGGCAAAGGCTAGTTAAAGTCCAAGCCCGGGATGTCCGAATCCACTGATGCTTCCCCGAATCGCGACAACGAATATCCGTTTGGCATAAACAAATCCGTGATTCTGTCAAAGAAATACAAAACTGTCAATGTTAGTAAACGTTTCTACACACTATCATCACAAGCCTTGTTTAGCAAGTTCGCTGTCTCCTGTATCGGCCGATGCCTGTAAAGCTGTCAATCAACGCGTTACTACTAAGCTATACTACACACTGAACGAACGAATGAGCTGTCAGAAAAAGATATATTGGGTAGGGGCGGGCCGAGTCGCGAACCGTGGTCGATTCAACAGCCAGCCGCGACGCAGTGTACCTTGCGATTACCAGGTTTAAAAATAGAGCATGGTGGATACGATCAGACCACACTTATGGTATTTGAAGATAAGAAAAATGATTACTTCGGTTATGATATATCACAGTTTGATATAGGCAAGAACCTCAAGTCTACTATAAGAATACGCAAAAAAAAATAAAAAAATATCATTAATTACTGTTTTTTTTTTAAAGCACTCTACAATCGAAACTACTGCAAGACGTGCTGTGTACATTGGAAAACTTATTATTGTAATGTATACTGCCTTTGATTTTTTAACGCGTGTTTCACTCTACAATTTTATTAACATTCTTAATAGTTTTTTCCTTAATAATTTTACTTTCAAAACTTAACTATACCGTTGTCTATGATTTAAACTATTTTAACATTCGCGGTTGTGAAAATTTCGGTATACGCCAACAGTTAGCACTGTTTACAAACTGACAAATATAAGACCACCGTTATCCCCGGCTGCGTTTACGGCGAGATAAATAGATTGAATATATTGTAATACATAAAGCACAGTTTATGAGTTCGAACAAGCCCCAATGCTCACCGGATAATAATACATTGAATGTTTTGACATCATAACACAAGAGTGATATATGTACGGGAAAGGACGGTCTGTTTTTTTTCTCCCGCTGTGGCCCTTGCTCCACTCTTGGAGGACTGGGCGGTTCCATGTAAAGTAGTGCCCGCCCATTAACCGATAGCACGCCTAATGCACCACCCTCGTGTATTGATCCGCGGTCTTAATGGTGCGATAGAGAAACGGGCTAGAAAAATAGGACCGCCTACCAAGCTTCGCATCTGATGCGGTTTAAATTTGTATACTATTGTCGCTTTTTATTTTGTTAAAAACTATGTTTTTAGATTTATTGTATTGAAAAATGATTCGAAAAAACCCACGCCATACTTAAAAACACCCGAGTATTATCATGCGTTTAAAGGAAATTTATTTGGTGCAGAAACATTAATGTTTAGACTTGTTGACTTTCGTTTAATAACACAATTTTACATTCACAAAGTTACGCAAAATGGACCCACATTCAAGATTTATCACGAATTTTAAATAACATCTATCTTCAAAAATAGTTCAGTGTCAAATATTGGAAATATAGTTTGACACACGCAAACATCTATTTGTTTTGCACACAATTAATGTCAACCACCTATCGCCGATAAAGACACTTTAACTCATTACTTCCAAATAATTACCGAACCGCAGAAAAACAAGGACCTATCAAATCTACGGTGCATGTCCAGGTCACAAAGGTGCAAGGGTTGCGTATACCTTCAAGATGTTATTATGTATTATTATGTGTCGTATGGTTTTCATTCCCCTTGGCGGGTATAGTTATGTGAATAGATGGGGCGCAGTGACCCCGGTGTGACCTCACGGGCGCGATCACAAAGGTTCCGATGATTAGGTAACGATCAGGGGGCTGATAAGGGCCCCCAGATAAGGGTACTTTCTTGATGACATTCGGAGATGCCGATGATAACATGCACATAATTTGGACCATCCTCTGGGTCAATGAATACCTCCTAACACGAAACCCAGGCGGAAGGAACCAACCGTTTGAGTCAATAACGAGCCTTGTAGCTCGGTTTTATTAAAATAATTTTGACTTTTGTTGAAAGTGTAATAGGACGAAAATAACGTTCAGCAACATATTAATTCACGTGTATGCGGTCCTAGATCAACGGATAAGAAAGGAAAGTGGACAAGTTAAAATTAATTTACGAGATAAATTAGTTTTTAAACGCATGCGCGTTATTTCAATTATGCGCGTGACGCGTGATTAAACGAATGTGAAACTCGTGTCATCAGCTTGTCTGTAAAATATAGGACAGGGCGACAGGAAAGTGTAGCAGCTGTTAATGTTTGCGGCAAAATACTGTTTCATTTGCTCTCGAATGCGATTCACATAGTTCATCAATTGCCGCGTGTGTATATAAAACTGAAATATTTAGGCACGTATACATACCTATATTTTGTTTACTTGTATGTAAATGGTCAAAGGCGTTTTGCCGATATTCCAATACAAATCTTAAAAATTGAAACTATTAATATAATAAACATTTATGTCATTTTTCATCGTGATTTCAAGCATCATATACAACAATTATAAAAAATAAATAAATTATCAATCCTTATGTCAGGATTATTTTCTTATAATTTCGTATTTTCACATATAAATATTGTCTTCATTTTTTTAACTACCTGCTTCAGTAATATACTAAAGTTATTGGCCAACATATCAAAAAAAAAAGAAAAAAGAAAAAAGATTTGATGATGTTTTTATTTTTAACATTCTGTTTATATAATAAATTAATGCCAACAACAAGCCACAAGAGTGAATTTTAAAGAGAATACCCAATACAAACTTGTGAATATAATTTTAAAATAATGCATTGTTTTTATCTCAATGCTATTTATTATTTATGCATTTTGTTTCGAAAAATAATAGAAATATTCCATCGTCCAGGAACCCGAAATACGAATAATGAATGCTAACGAATAATATATCTTTACATATAATTATAAACATTTATGAAACATATTTAAAACGTAATTAGCTATTTACATGCTTCATGAAATAAATATAATTTCAAGAAAAAATCCCTGTACAAATTTAAAATTGTGGACGTTTTTAACAAAATCCCCCAAAAGTAATTGGTGTATATATTTACATAGAAATACATCTCCTTAGCAAATAAATCAGGGTGCAAAAAATCAATTTAGCACTGATTACAACGGGAATTTATTTACGCTGTAATATTTTGTGTAGAAGATACTAATTGCTTTTACTGACACACACATGAATCTATCACAAACGCTTATACCCATTTACATGTAAAACAAAATATTACGTTTGAGAATATACATCAAGTGTATTAAGTGTATACTTTCCCTACACATATAATTCTCTTTGTTGACATTTATTTTGATTGTCATTTATAACATTTGTTTTATTTAAATTTATGTATCTTATGGACACACCACTGAAAATAATCTCTAATTTTGTATAGACATTATGTAGATATTATATAGACATTCTTCATTTTTATATTATCCATTTTAGAATACACATCGAGCGTGTGTTCATAATTTCTTGGCAGACATTGAATGCGCCTGAATGTGTTTATGAATTCTAGCGATGTATCTTTTTGAATTCCTTGCCGTGTGACATGTTTGTTTGCGCTTGTCTATGCCCTAATTGTTGTATGAGACGCGCTCTGTAAAAAGGGGTTTACTGTATGTGCGTTCAGCGTCGTCCTAGATTAGCCTGTGCAGTTCGAACATGCTAATAAGGAACAACTCTTTCCGCTTTTATGATAGTTTTTGTTTAAAGAAAGTCTCTTCTTAACAAAAATCCAGTTTAGGCGGAAAGTGTCGTCCCTGATTAGCCTGTGCGGATTGCACATGCTAATCTTGGATGACACTTTACGCACATGCATTAAACAACTTTTTCACAGAGCGAGTCTCATATGCAAACTTGTACATGTATTCCATTTACTTGGCATTTCATTAACTTGTCATACCACGTGTCATTCTATTACCATGTCAGACCATCAAGTATGACATAATGTGTTGATGTTGTTCAATGTTTTTGATATACAGTATGGGTTGTTATATATATATGAGCTGCGCTCTGAGAAAACGGGGTTATATACATGTGCGTTAAGTGTCGTCCCAGATTAGCCGGTGCAGTTCGCACAGCCTAATCAGGAACGACACTTTCCGCTTGTATTGTATTTTTCGTTTTAAGGAAGACTCTTCTTGACGTTTATCCAGTTTATTTAGGCGGACAGTGTCGTCCCTGATTAGCCTGTGCGAACTGCACTAGCTAATCTGGGACAACGCTTTAACTACATGCAGTTAACCCTCTTTTCACAGCGCCAGACTCATATGCACTATAGCGTATAGGCTATGTACTTTTATAAAAGTGTAATGTTCGTTGTAGATGACGTCCATGGAGCTGTTCTCTTTTGACATGTTTTATGCATATATGTTTCTTTTTGCTGTGACATTTGTAAAAACAAAATACTGTACCTATGTATATGCGTGTTGCAAATGTGGTTGTCTAAAATATATGGACTTACTTGTTACATTTTCATCTGACTATATAAAATACTTACTTGTGACATAAGTCTCAATATTAACTTGTTACAAACTACACTTCTATTCCTTATTCTAGCTATTTGCCTCTGTCACGTTTGATAAATGTGTAGAGTATTTCATTTGTACGCGTATGACATGATTTGATAGATCATCACTATGAATACGTATTTAAGATAGTTGTTAAATGCTTTCATAGCCCCATGTACATGTATTTCATCCTTTTTTAGCGTACTTGCATTGCGTCAATATTTACATACATGCATTTTGATTTAGTTTATGACATTATATTAAACGGTGACACACTTTCCTAAACTTAATACGTAATAAATATGAACTCTAATGTTACTGTATAATGGCCTTGATGCCATGGCATTCTATATTATAGATAACTTAACGTGTGTTAGAAATGCATTTTTCATCTCTGACCCTGATTGCATTACACTGTTTGTGTTATTTTATGAAGTAAAATGTGTTGGAAAAAAAACCCAGAACTTTAATATATAAAATCGAAAAGAAAACAACAACAGTGAGGCAGCAAAGGTGCCAAGTGAAAAAGTTACTATATGTTTTATAGCAGCAAAACGTGTGTAAATGTTTGCAGTAAACGTGTTACCGTAAATGCATTTGATGTTTAAAATATTTAAAACGGTGACATACTTTTCAAAACTAAATATGAAGTATTTACTTAAATTAAAAATCGAACGAGAAAAAAACCCAGCAAAGCAGCAAAGGTGCCAAGTGACAGAGTTACTATATGTTTTATAGCAGCAAAATGTGTGTAAATATTTGCAGTAAACGTGTAAAAACAAAGGCATTTCTCTGATTGATGCACAACTTGTCAGGTTGTTTATTCCCTGATATATTGTATTGCTGAAATATATGCTTTATAGCCTTCCACGTAGGCCGTTGTGCTGGAAACGTTTGCACGTGATAAATGTTTAATTTGTTTTATCAAGTACTATATTCTCGTTTTATGTAAACAATGTCGACGTTTTGTTATGTACACGTGTTTAGGATGATTTTTTTAACACACTGCTTCAATAACACCTCATTTGTCTTGAATACACTATTATTATTATTATTATTATTATTATTATTTTTATTATTATTATTATTATTATTATTATTATTATTAACAAAGAATGAAGTAATAATGAAGTTTTAATATCATTATAACTGCTGCTGTTATGTAATTTCCTTGATATTAATTTATTAAAAGACCTTTCCAATTTTAGGCCATATCATTTTTCTTGAATAAACTGAAAAGAAAACAAAGTCTGTTAGACGTATGAAATTTGCAGATCATTTTACATATGACTTTAAAAGAACAAATATATATGTCTTAAAAAATCTTTGCATATGCAATTTAAATAGAACAAATACATGTCTCTGAATCATGGTGAAAACATATAGGTGACATATTTAGTGTATTTGCATAATACTCGAATGACTTCTCACATGCTATATAAAAATACTATGTCGACATATATGTATTGTAGTGTTTGCATTATGCATTATATATAAAAATAAATGCATATATTTAAAAACATGTTTTGTCATTTTACAACTTAAAAAGATACAAAATTAGAACAATTCTATAACCATCATCAGTAACATAACTATGGGTATCTTTTTATCGGTCAACGCAATGTTTATAAAATAAATATAGTAAAATAACGTCAAAAAGCATCCTTCTGATTAGAACACTAAACTGCTAGAGTGTCATATACATCATCATGTTTATCATAACAATAAAATACCATAGCTTACACTTTTACGCTTTGTTACTAATGCAGCAACAACCTCAAACAAACATTTTAATAAATTGTTTTCATTATTTTTATACGAATTAAAGCGCATTTTAATGACACTTTAGGAGGTAACCTATTACAATTTGAAGTCGATTGATTGAGATTAGTTTAAAAACATTTTTGCGCTACAAATTACAACGTTTTTAAACGATGAGTCGTTCATACCACGAAAAAATATGAAAACAGTTCATAATCTGTTAAAAAATGACATAACTTTGGTATGAAAAGGTCGGCTTATTCGACGTACTGTCAATAAATTGTAAGCATATTCAAATAAAACATGACAGTATTGTTGTTTAACCTGTGATAGTAATTAAGTAATTAATATATTCGCTCAAAACCTTTTTATTTTCTGTATGTTTTATATGTATTTATTGATCTGGCATTGTGCGTGTTTTTACATGCGTGTTTTGTGTGGGGGCCAGATGTCATTCTTTGCAATAAATTTGATTGACTTTACTAGCATAACTTACGTATATTTTTTAACAGTTAATGCATACATGGCATCTGTTATCATACCGTACGTTCGATATACATTATGTATTAGGTATATTTAAATTATTCACAACAAATATAGTTATTTACATAAAATATATAATACCAGACTGCGTTCAATATTTATATACATGTAGTTATATTTTTGGTGGATTCAAACGATATGTAAAGCAAGTCTTACCGGGTTCATAAATCGGAGATTTGTTTTACAATAGACAGCATGTCTCTTGTGAAACAAATCATCGATTCATGATCCCGGAAAACCAAATATTGTAGTATTTATATTAACATTAGTTTTTTTTACAATTACGACATTCTTTAATATTAAAAGCAATAAATAGTTTTCGTGTTCACTGTACAATATCGTGTTTAGTTCATAAATCTTCTTTTATCGATACAATTTAAAAGTATGTTGTACTTAAAATTATGTTATAACTTTTAAATTATACATATTGTGTAGACGTGTGTAAAACTGTTCTTGTCCTTCAAAATCGTGTGTAATGCCAAAACATTAGGTTGTGTCCAGAAATACAAAGACACTGCAGTGTGGTCATCGACAGGGAACAGAGAAAACAGTGCGAAACTGACAGGAAGCCGCAGAATACTAAGAATTGAAAAGATGTATGCCTGGATCTGCACATACATTCAAAAAGAGAAAAGAAAACTAGGTGGCCATTTTGAATTATTATTGCTCTACATATTTTTATATGTATACCTATGCTATGGTGGACACTGCAAAACGACTTAAAGTGAAAAGCGGCAATTCATGGGAAATTACTAATTTTAAGATAAACTCATTTTTTAAGATTTAATATTCGATTCAAATATTGTAATTAGTTATTGGTTGTTCTCAAAAGAATAGTCTAGTGTCATGCTTTGCACGGACTGTTTCAATGCGTTGAACGCAGTTTTATTCATTTGTATTCGTGTTTGCCATGTGCTTTTGTCCTGTGTTTAATTATTGGACAATTCGTCGTTCGCCATAAATTAATACCTCGTCCTAAGTTCACGATTTTCTGCTAGTGCAATATGAGTTAAATGTATATGTTATAGGGGCAATGGGTCTCTAATAATTTTAGTTTTCAATGAAAAAAAATCCCGATGCTAAGCATGTTTTCAAAAGAAATGTAAACCTAAATATGTATTAATATCTCTGCGTTGAAATCTTGAATAAGTTCTGTATGTGTCATGGTCGGCAAATCAGCATGACACAACATAAAATAATGAGTTCTTCCCGATGGAACAGTCCATGAAAGTCGCCATATATATTCGCGACCCTGAAAGCGACAATGGCCAGCGCAAACTGTTGAATAATTCAAAGAAGATGAATGAAATGCAATCCTGTCAAGGGAAATGAATAACGACTAGTAGAAATTAATTATTTTATTCACTCTAGCCATGACCGTTTAAGAGTCCTGGGGGACCGATCGCTTCCCGCATTTGTATGAGTGAAGTCCTGCGAAAAACTGTAGCTATGTGGTCATTTGCCTCTTCTGATTGCGTTTTAAAATTCATGCATATACAATACAACGACACTATCGTTTATCCGTTCTCTATTGCACGGATTCACTAAAAATACGGAACGTTAATAACATCTATGAATCATAAAAACATCTTTGCAATTTCTATGTAACTCTTTGCATTCTTACTTCGTTTTTATGTAATAGTATTCATTTTTTTATGTCTATCTATAACCAATATGGCATTCACTTACACGTCTATGGGTACGTTGCACGAAACGAAATATTCCCTATTCAGTATGCATGCACGTGATTCGCTTCGCTATCGATTCCTATTTTAAGCTTGAATAAGGTTCCCATACTAAAATATTTGATCAAAATCGATAGAGTATATGTTTTAAATTCAAAATTAACAATTTGCATTAACATGTTAATATATTATTTTATTATAACATACACGCATATTGAGTCGTAAGAATGGCTTTAACGTACAGTTATACACAAATATTAACCATATACTAATTTTACATTAATCTTTCACAATGAAAAATATCATTTTTAAAGAAAAAAACTGTTCGCGATGAAAATTTTGTTTTTGCAAATCTATTTTCGAAAAAACGATCAGAAGTATTTAGTTGAAACATTGAAACGTTCTTTATCATTATTGTCTTGTATATGTTTTATATATAATATCATTTAAGCCATCAAGCGAAATAAAATACGTATGTTTTGTTTTCTGTATCAGTTTTGATCATACTTTTTTCCCCCAATTTATCGAAACGCTATGGACTTGACACTTTGGTGTTATTTATACAATTCTTTCTTTTGCAAGATTTTGCTTTTCCTTGTGATAAAGGCAATAAATCTGCAGACACGAAATATGATTCAGAAGCCATTTTCATCGAAATCTAACTGTTCCCGGGATTATATATATTGTCAACCTGTTGTCACTCTAAATCTTGACAACAATGACGAGGATTAATTTGCAAGGTGAATCTATATAGCTTTTACAATTGGAATGTTACCCCGCAAAGCAAGTCGTCATGGAAGGTCACATGCTGTCTTAGACCTCATGCGGTTGGCCTTTGTGTTAGCCATCTTGTTTGGCGACGATCTCCCAAAGTTTGGGACAACATCTCGTGCATTTTTTAGGTGTTAAAAGCGCATGTAATATTGCATTAAGCGAGATATAAAGCCTGTCACAAGTGTCATATTGTTCGGCTCGGTTTAATTTATCGCGAAGACTTCTGTTACGGTTATTATATAAATATCAAGGGTGCTCTTCTTCATTGATTACCTTACGAAGAATAATTTATCATGGTGAAACGTTAGTTGCCTTTCTCAGCGGTACAATCGACGAACAGGCACTCATTGCTTATCTGTCCAGTATATTTTACGGCACAACTCAAACATAGACAACGCCGTCAGTCGATAGACCGGATTAAATATAAACGACTACCATGAAGTCTTTATACGATTAAATATGTTTGCATTGGAAATTCGGATAAAACGATCCGGAAACAAAGCGGACAAATATTGATCCAGACTCGTATCATGGCTTCACAGAAGATCAAAATGTGTTTTAGATTTGTTAATCTTTCCTAGATCCCTCGAAGATTTGAGGGATCATGTATAAATACAATCCCCCTCTGCGTTGGGTTTACATAAAATAGTAACCTAGGTGGGTGAGAAGTATTTTCCCAATATCACAACGGTCCCCGACACGGCGAGGAACCACTGGGACATGAGAATACAACGCCGTAAGCATTACTCATATGATGCATCATTTGTACCCGTCCGTCAAAACGTCATGTGATCTAAATTTTGTTAAACTGCATATATAAAATAAATATAACGGTTGATATCACGTGTTTAATATACACTCAATTATACAGGACCAGGATGACTTCTAGCAATATTACAATTTGAATGTAATAATTGCTTTTTTAATTAACGAGTTAATTCTTAGTTGTGACTTTCATCGCAATTCATAGTAAGACCGCAGCAATACAGTTACGTACGTTACTTCCAAACAAACAAAATTACCCATCAAAAGGATGTCCGGCATATTTTCTAGGTAAGGATGGTCCAAACAGGATGATTTATTTAATCTGTTTTGTTTCTTCTGAAGAATCAGATGAGCGAATAAACTGATGTACATGTATACCACGATTTAGAAAACCTTGAATTGGAATGGTCCTTTTCGTTTGCACCGAAACCAATAATAATTAATTGTAATTTGATAGCAGACTATTCATTTCTAGCGCGATACGTTAGAACCCTACCTAAAAAGGCCATATTCGCACAGGATATGTTAAAATATTGAGAATTGCAAAATCAACATTTATTCGTACCTGGATAAATAGATAACCATCCATTGTAAAGCAATATAAGCAAAAGTTAGTTTCTTATTTATTAGGACATTGCTTAGACAATGTTGGAATAGAGTTAATAATAAAGTGAGTTTTACTATATTTGCCGCTGAATTCACTATGTCCACATAATAAAAGGTTTTATTTCCCAGCGAAAAGGCGGAATGTATGCTTGTTTCCTTAAATAACTATTAAAGATAAAAAAAATGTATTTTTTGCAATTTTTTTATTTATTTTTTTTCCAGAAAAAAAGAGGAGCCAATAAAAAATACTGAACCCTATATAGCTATTTTTTTTTCAGACATAGAGGACACAAATTACTAGTGTGCAATAATGTTGAAAAATTAAATACCAAGTACTATAATCATTAATTTTCTCATGTATATATATATGAATACCAAGACCATACTTTGAAATGTGTGCACAATTTTGTAGTAAACATTTTAAGCAAGCATTAAATAATTATGTTTGATGTTTGATCGGCTTTGGAATGATTGTTTTAGCCCAAAAATCTGTAATTATTGCCTCTTTGTCGCGTATGTGAACACTGTGTATGACACTGACACAATGTTTTGTTTTAAATAAGCACTAATAATGACAGCAACTGTTACTGTTACATTATTCATAAGCATGTAACGATACTAATCGAAGATATGAAGGAACGCATTACTTGGTAATTTAAAAAATGCTTCATCGATTTCTGTTACAAAAATGTTATTGATGTTTCAAATTATCGCATTAGATTTCAATAACGAAATACAGTTCCACTAATCAGGCAATTTGCTCGTATATGTATCTTAGTATATTTCATAATACACAAATACAAACGAAAGATCAAATAAAAACGTTACTTTAATCAAACATCGCGCGTTTTAATCAGGCGCGACAATATTTGGATTGAATGCATTTTAGGGGTTACGACCTCCATTCTATCAACGAAATTGCCGTTTCTTAAACTTTCACCCATGCAAACCCCATAGAGGATCGTTTCCAGCAACTTTAATACACTCTGTCAATCAAAAACAAAACTAGAATTTAAAAGGATTTTTGCGACATAACGGTTTTGCGCACAGGATCCTGGTCTGATGATTGCTGGCGATTAACTAGAAATATATCCATTTTCTCGGTTATCCTTTTAGTCAACATTGCTCTTAGCGGCGATAGGTTTGTTTGATTGTTTGAGCCTCATGCTAATTAAAGCCACGTGCTTTGGTTAGGAATATAACACGCATCTTATGCAAAATTGTTGTTACACAATTTTCTCAGTTACTAAGTGGTCATTCTCAACAACAGCATTAATGAAACACGTAGAATATGTTTTTCGTTTATTTTTTGTTGATTTTTCGCGTGGGTATATTGTAACTGAATGTCTCCGTTGCTTTTTATAATTTATTGCGGTATATAATGTTGTGTTTAAAATTATCGTATTTTTTTTCTGTGTGTTGTTGTCTTTTGAATAAACCTTTTCTGAATGTATCTAATTGTAAATATGCTAGTACCATTTTAGATGCAGTAATCACTTTACACTTCTGACACATCCCAGACATTGGGCCACGATCGATCACAATAAACTTGCGCACTTTATTTACACATTCTGCTAGCCAAGGCTTGATGTGATTTTAATTTGACAATTACGAGTGTATCATGTTTGAATATGGTTTGTATACGAGTGTCCGAACTGTGGTCATTGTCCGAAATGTCAGCGAGATGCCATGAGGTATTGAAAGCGTCAGTGCGATATGGTTACTCGTTAACACCTAGGCGCTTTTAAAGCGTTAAACGTCTGCGAATTATCTGTCATGGTATCCATACGTCATGTCATTCAGAAATTGGGTCGATGATTTCGTTATCGGAGTAAGATTAGCGTAAATTTATGTATCTGTGTTTGACATGGAAAATACTCTTATTATTTACTACTTTAGTGCCGAGTGCCATATGCGCTCGGTCAATCTGTTACTGGAAATGCCAAGCTGGAATTATTTTAATGGCACGATAGTTATTTGTATATTTATTTTACTCCTTATTTTGTATGCTTGTAAATGCAGCTTAACTTGTTTATGATTAGAAATATATTTCCAAATTAAATGTGCATTATTAAATGCTTAGTGCCATATACGTATTTAGTATTTTAATTTATGAATAAAAGCATTATTATTCACCGGTGCCTTATTTATGTTATGTTAACAGCAACGCGTGAAGAAAATTAAAGAAAACAAAAAAAGTAAATTGTGTGATAAAGTAGTTGTTAAAACGAAAATAAACAAAAACAAATTATATGTTTGCTACATCCGTAAGGAATAAAAAACTGGCGAATGGGAAAACTCTTTTTTATAAGCAATGTATAAAATGTCAAAACAAAAAATAGAAACAAAAACACACTTTTCTAGTTTCTGATGAGACGGAACATGGGCCTACGACGTCGAGCAATATAGATATTTTAAAATAACGTAAGAAACTAACGTCTGATTAACGTAACTTGTGCGCGCGTAATTGCGGGCTCTGAACTCATTACGACTAAAAACGCAATTAAATTCAAGCGTTGCGATGAATCATTTTGTATTCACTTGGTAATTAAGAATCTCCAAGTCCCTTAATTGCTACCAAACAACGGCTCTCTGTATCCCGAATTTGCTGAACCCCGCCGTTACAGTTCAGCGTCAACGCAGCGTAACGTAGAAAAAAACGTTAATAAACCGAAGTCTTTTGTTTTATACCGCTTTATTTGGGCCGAATGTCGTAAAACAAAGGTAAATCGCCTTGGGGACATTTTATATTCACCATTAAACCGCGAGAGTGAGGATTTAGGAGTGACAGATATATACATTTTGTGGACAAAATGGTGGAGACGTCAACGCTTGATGGATTGTGTAGCGTACGTTAACAAAGAACACCTGTATATTACCGTGTTTCGTTCCGGAGCTACGTTGAATTTTACCACCGCCTGAATACAGAGTACAATAGACTGCATAATTAGTTGAAATTTAACAAAATGGGGACTTTCCGCTTGTTTCGCGACTCTTGTAGATTTGTTGCGTTTTTGCGGGCTAAGCGAGATAACTCGTACAAGAATTACGCTCGCGGTATTATGTCGGTGAATTCTGTAATCTATAATACACAAATTTACTGACGGACAGACGGACAGAAAGACAGTAAACAGTGGCATACGTTCTAGCAATATTTTTTGTGTATTTATTAAATCGTGTGTGTGCTTATTTTTATTAAAAATATATTTTTGAAAGCATGTTTATTAGCACGTATGGCAAAAAAATTTGTTTCAAATGACATCGCATAAACTCAGGTAGGTAGGTCGGCAAAAAGTTTTTTAACTGTTTCATTTTTACCATTAAACATTTATTTCCCACTTTAATAAGGATAGTTCGTGACATATATCTTCCAAATATTTATTCAACATTCTTTCTTTATATGTAAAGGTTCATTTTGCGTATATGATCGCATGAAGAAAAAAAAGATTCAACTTGAAAAAGATTAACAAAACAAGTTTTGGATCGGCACAACAAATGAGTGTCGGTCGGTTTATCAGAAACATTTTTTTTTATGAATAGTTGATTTGTTTGCATACTTGTAAATACATTTAATTTATGTTATTTAAATATGTTTTACTTATTTCAAAATGCACACGCAATTTTTATAATTTGTGTTTTTACATTAAGAAACCGCTGTCTGTTAAGATTCATTTCTTGAAGTAGATTTGTTTTTAGATATTTTGTTTACTAACGATAAACACGCATGTTATACATTTCTGCAAACAGAATTCTCGCTCATTAGCCAGACAAAGTATCCAAATTTTCGACGAATATCACATCGCAGTTGATTGAAACGAGCCGTTTTGCTATCGGAACATTTAGGAAAAAACGCGGGTTTTTTCCTTCAATTAACGGATGAAAGTGCATATGGTAACAATCACATGAACTGATAAAATCTTTGAAGACAAACTCTTACACGCCCGCCTTTGAAAATAGTTTTTCTTGTGTAATTTACTTCCCTCGAGAGCTGATAAAATTAAAATAAGCTAACAAGCAAAATCCAAACTCTCTTTATACATCCAGCGAATGTCGAAAAATCTAAATGCATTAAACGTTCGAAAACGTTAATTGACAACCCAAAAGTGAACTCGCTTTAATAACAACTAAGCGCTCTATAGTATTCGGCCGGCTTTATTGAAATTCATCTTGTTTGATGTTCGAACGTTGAGCTTATCTGATGAGATAAATCACATTTATTAGTATCCGCCATCCACCCGCAAGTCAATGAGCAAGACGACATTTTGTTCGCCGTGGACGCGATGAAACACCCGACGTGTTTTGCAGCCCGTGCCACCGTGACCGGCGGACTTTCCCCCGTTCTCGCGATTCTGACAACGCTTATAAACCCACGACACCACACACTGTCCAAATCATTGTCGACAATCAAAAGCAAATGAGTGATCAGCCGCAAGCTTTCACGTCTAATCAATGGGCGACACTTTACATATCGACGTAAATTAATAAGCGCGTTCAACGTCAACACGGCGTTCTGTGCATGTAAACAGTGGTGCAAAGACAATAGCGCATACGCGCATGCTTCAAGTGAAATATTACGTAACGTTATTATTAAATAACAAAAACATGAAAATTGCGATTGATTAACAGCCTTGCATTCATGAATCTGTGACAACTTTATTTTAATAATTGGTCTCGTATTGAAACGTATTGAAATGCACGTACCTTAAAAGTCTCTGAGACTGATAGTCGTTTTTTCCTCGGAAGATGGATGAAGTCTTGAATATATCCGTATTTTGAATCAGTCTACAAGAGAAAAGTTAAAATTTAGCAATGTGTCAAAGCTGAGTCTGTCACTCCGCTGGCAAAGCTGTCAAAGTAAACCTCGGCTAGTTTACGACATTCACAATGCTATCTGATGGATTCTGTCATGGTTTACCGTTCTTCCTTCACATAATGTATCTGTCTATGTGATATCGGTAGTCCGCGGGGCGGAGCTTAGCGCCTCATCAATATTCATGAGCTGGTATTGTATGAGTCGATAGAGCGCTGTTTTGTCTTCACAGCAGTTGCTTAATTTTTTAAGATTTTGTGTTTTTCGCAAAGCTACTGCGGCGAATTAGGGTCAGCTTCGAAACAACGGAGTAGGTACAATTAGTGACGGAGAAATATATCAACATAAACGGAAAGAACTAGAAATGTTTATTACAACGGCTTTGCGTTTGTTTCCTCGTTTTCTAATGGCATCAGACTAGTCGACGTGTCATTAGAAAGAAGGAACATTTGCTAGAATTTCAGAACCTGTTTTCTTATTAAGGTAAATAGACGGCATACTTCGGGAGGCAAATATAATTATCTTTCTCGGCAAAAATATAGTCCCGTGTCTGTTCGGAGTATTTTCTTATTAGTCTGGAAGCACGCCGCCTCTGTGGTGAATTTTATAACGAAATGAAACTGTTTCCTTTAATCGTAAATCGGGGAAAATAGCGTTCAAAGGCTCGAAAAACGAACCACGTTCGCGTGATTCCATTTGGTCATAAAATTACAAGACACCATCGATGATATAAATTCGCGAATGGTGTGTTATAAAACCCTCAGATCGATTAGAAAAGCGCGTATTATATCATAACGGGGATATTATTTCTGGATTCTAGAAACAGAGACATTATACCGGATATTGATCTGGTTTTAATGCAGGATACGTTTCTCCTCTGCCGTCATGCAACCGTTATTTCTCTATTTAAGATGTAACCATTCATTGTAAAGAAACAGTGCCATTCCATTCAAAATCATAGACGACCTAGGAAAAACATGTTTCAAAGTTTTAAGTTTTTTATTGGAATATCGGCAAAACGCCTTGTACCATTTACAAATGTACATACACGTAAACAAAGTATAGTCATAGTGTATCAGTACAATATAAATACAATCATGCAAATAAACACAAACTACATGTACATTACACATTGCGAAAAAAGTTGCAACTAGCATTATAAATTATGATTGTGGTCAAAGTACTTCATACAACTACTTTGATGAAGTTCAAACAATTTGTCTCAATATATATATATATATATATATAAACTT